>CM062804.1:1127628750-1128127396 GCA_031772625.1 Pinus tabuliformis | reverse complement strand
GGCTTCTACAGGAGGGGCAGTGAGTCATTTTGAACGGAGGAAACATGATTTTTGCCACAATTTCAGTCTGAAGAGGTAGGGTTCATGAATGTCCTCTGTTGAATACCAAAATGTGAAAGACTTAGTCTCAAATAGAAGATAAAATGAGTCTTTAAGAGGGTAGAAAAAATATATAAATAAATAAATAAATAAATATAAATTAATTAATTAATTAAAATATATAAATAAATAAATAAAAATAAAAAATAAAAAATTCTATTTGTTTAAAAAAACAAAAAACAGTCCCCTCTGTTTTTCTATTTCACTCAAAATTATTTGTCGCCACCTCCATATCTAGTTTTTTCAAAATAAGTATAGGCAGTATGACAAGGGGGTTTATGAAAAAAGAACCCACTAACTCCACTAGACTCCATGCACATCCTCAAGTGGTGGACATATTACAAGAAAATTGGATGAATTTCTTTGAGAAGTTTAGAGGGTTTGATGATGAAATTGCCCATGAATTTTCTCTCTCTTTGGTCCCTCATACAAGAACTCATGCTATTGTAACCATTAGAGGTATCTCCATTGAAATAACCCCTGAATTCATCAGTAGGGTCACTACCCTTCCTCTTGGGTTGCCTTTGAGTAAAGATGAGAAACCAATGGGCCAGGCTGCCAAGAAGAAATTTTTCCAAGATAATGAAACACCTGTTGAAGACAAGAATGGAATTAGGAGGGCTTGTGTACCATATTCCTGGGATGAGGTTAGCTACCAAATAATCAAATACATTTCTTGTGATGGGAGGCACAACATTGTTTATGGGTATCATTTCAGAATCCTCCAAGGCTTGAGATATGGCATGGATACCCCAGCACATCAAAAGCTCAGTATCCCTTACTTTCTCCTTCAGTCCCTCATTGACTCCAGCACCAAGGTGCAAGAAGGAAATTCACAACAACTAGCTCACCATGGCCTAATCAAGATCCTAGTAGAAGAAGCCCTCCATACCTATCTAGTCAATTTAGTGTCCTAAATTGCTCTACATAAATTATCAATCCGGGTATCGTAAACTAATGAAGTGTGGTACACTATATGTGCTTAGTTAACCTTTTTCTTACTTCGTTGTTTTATAGTTTATGTTGTTTTGGGGGATTTTGTTTCTTACGCTTAAGGAAATTAATATAAAAAATAAAAGTTATGCTTCTAGATGAAAATCTCTAAATGTTAATGGACAACTAAATCTAATGACTTTTAATGTTGAAATCTAATTTCTAAAGAAGGGATGAAAGGAAATGAACATTAGATAAAAACAAATCAAAACTTTGAATAGTTAGATTAATCTAAGCCGGCAAAATGCCTATGAAATGAAAGCAAAAATGATAACATCTAAATGAAGTGTTTTATCACTTTGCTATACAATTTTGGGAGAACTACCTCCTTGTGATAGCATTTTGAGGGACTTCATAATTCATTGTTCTAAAACTGAAAATCAAATTTAAATGAAAGACTAAGACTGAAAGTGAAATTGCCACTAATCTACTATAATAGCTAAATGAAGTGTTTTATCACTCTGCTATACAATTTTTGGAGAACTACCTCCTTGTGATAGCATTTGGAGGGATTCAATACTTCATTATTCTAAAACTGAAAATGAAATTGCAACAAAATTAAATACAAAACATGTAAAGGAAAACTAATTTACTGTGTGCTCTAATGCTCGAAGCACCAATTGGAAATACTTTCTTGGACTATTTTGCTAAGCATAGATTACACAGTTAGATAAATCTACAATCAACTGGTTGAACACACTTGCATGAATTAAACTTGCATGAATGGAAAATCTAAACTTGAAAACAATCATAAAAATAAAATGACATACTTAAATCAAATCAAATCAAAACTACAAAATAAAATCTACTCTATCTTACATTCTAATATGCTTCATGACATCTCCTACTTCACATCTCCTTCCATGTTGGGAACTTCAAAGCTTTATTCAAATTCTTCAAAATTACAAAGTACAACAAGTTGAGCTAACAAAGTTTACAAAGCTTCCAAATAAAGGAGAGAGATCTCCTATTTATACAAAAAGATGAGAAGTCATCTCAATAATGAGACTCCATGAATCTCTCCCTATACCTCTAGAGTTATAATTAAAATGGGAAATGATAAGACAAATGTCTTCTTAGAGTTTCAATACAAATAGGAAATGTGACACATATCCTCATGATCCCATGATCCTCCCCACTCAAATTCGAATTTGGCCTTAGGATGCCACATAAAGGTCTTCTAGAAGCCTCCTTTTGACCTACACATGTCAACAATCTCATCCCACTTGTTAGGTATAAGCATATGCACATTATTTTCTAATTTTTAATCACAAATTCACTTAAAAATGCTAAGAATTAATAAAATTTGGAAAAACATAGATGTGACCCAATAATGATGAAAGTGAGATGAATGTAGTGACATGGTAGTGAAATGAAGGTGAAATGGAGGTGATATCATGGAAATGATAGTGAAAGTGTAATGACAATTTCAAGACCCAACATACCCCCCAACTAAAGCTATTGCATGTCCTCATGCAATATATATTACATTAATTCTTTTGATCCTTGAGCTTTGGCTTAACTTTGCATGATATCATTTGATAACTTCATACTTCTGCAAAGTGTTTTACTTGAATTGCAACATGGTTGGTTCTTGTGTTACAACCATATTTTGTTGTTGCATTCTATTTTGATCTTTGAACTTTGCATAATGATAATTTGATTATTGTTGCAAAGTATATCTTTATTGGATTGCATCATGGTTGGTTCTTGTGTGACAACCATGATTGTGTTTGTATCCAATTATCCTTTAAGCACTTTTGAAAAGCCATTGTATGCTCATAATAATAATGTAATAGTTAATATATTTTGGAAGTATGTGGGCTTCTGAATATGATATGAACATGGAAAGATATGAATATGGATGTATTCCCCCCCCCCTCCCCCAACTGATGGTATTGGCAATTTTATGAAATGAGGAAGAGAAATGTTTTTCCAACCATTATCATTCTAGCTTTTTATGGAATTCTATGGTAAAAAGTTAGAAAATGACGTACCTTAACTTACCCTTTGGAAATGGATGAGTTGTATGTGTGGTGGCTACAAAATTCTAATCATAATCTTCTTCAAGTGGCTGGACAAAAAGAGTCATGGATAAAAAAGTCAAGATGACTTTTTATTGCTTCTACTAAAACTTGCTGAATCTACTGCTGAATAGTGCTGATCTGTTTTATATCTGCTCCAAAATGCTGAAAATAATAGTCTTCATGTCTTCAAAACTCATTGGCACAATTCCTACTATGTGAATAGATGTTCTGATGTCGAACATAGCAGGAAATTGTTGACTTAGTGGCCATTAATGGATGCCACTAGTCAACACGAGAACTCTCACCATTGATGACAATGAGAGTCAAGATGCCCAAACACATCTTGCTAGGTACGAATAAATTTTCCGATGTCGAGTCACCTAGAAGATCTGATGAACAAGGGACATTAATGTATTCCCATTGTTCATCGGCATGAGGACTTGCCATTAAGGAATGCAAGCCTCAAGGTGTTTTTGCAAGGAATTTAGACTCAAAGGACTATGGACTCAATAATTTGCATTGAAGCAGGGTTTATTTGCAAAATGAAAATGATAGGAAGGGAAAATGAAAATGGAATATGGCAATGGAAAGTAGTAATGGAAATGGGCAATAAGTATGTAACTAAGCCTCTTGCTTTTATTTGTGGGTTAGGAGTGGACAAAAAGTAATGGAAAGTGTATGTGAATGTAAATGGAAAATATGAAGGGAAATGAGGTGAATGGTTTATTATGAAGTATGGATGTAATGGAGACAATAGTATCTGAAAGTTTTACAAGTTCTTGGATCTGATTTTGCATTAGCATGTGCTCATGCATTGATGTTTTCTTCTTTGTTGCTGATCATCCTCTTATGAAACAAATTGGTCTCTAAGAGAGACACTATTCACTTGTAGTCATTTGTCCTTCCTCCTAGAACCTGCAAAAAAAACTAATACTTCTTTTGTAATGGAATGTAAGACTATCAAAAGAGAGAGGTGACCAATCTCTCTAGTTATGATATCTACACACAAAACTAAGTATTCGTATTAATGAAACAAGTTCACGAAGGAAAACCAAAAGAATTTATACCTGCTTTGAAATTAGTGCCTCAAGTTAATGTTATATCTTTTGAGAAATTTCTTCATTCTTGACTGTTTCAAACTTTGATGATAGATTTCTCATTGTGTACATCTCGTTGATATCTTTCCAACGAAACTTGAATCATCGAAATCTGATTTCGTATGAGAAAGTTACGCTGATTTGAACAGTGAGGTTTTTTCAGCTGCAGAATTGATGTTTAGCTGCAGAATGGCTTTCTAGCTGCAGAATGTGCACAATTTCTGTGGCTAAAAATCTTGAACAGAAAGTTAGCTATTCATTTTTCATCATCAGTCCAAAATTAATCAACACCTTCCAGAAAAATGAGCAAATAATCTACTTATTTCATTGATTCAAATTTATTTATTATTTTTTTTCTTGTCCTCGGTTGCTTGGAAACATAAATCTTATAGTAGTGGCTGTTGGATTCTGTTTGTGCAAGTGGAAGATGAAGTCTGTGGCCTCAAGAAACCGCTTCGATCCCTATCTCTGAGAAACGTGTGCAGAACAGAGTCCTGTTTGCCATAGGTTTCTTTGTTTGACTTTCCTTTGACCAGGGTCTTCTTTGTCGATCTAGGCTAGATGAATAGGATACGATCCATGCCCTGATGTTTTCCAAGCTACCCATGTAGTCCTTTTCCTCTCTTGACACGTGGAACTTGCAAAAGCGTGGATGTAGCTTCAGAACAACCGATTAGTTGCAGAATGTGGCTGCGTTCTGTAACTAAAAGACAACCAAGACATCAGTTTTCTGATTGAAGTTATTGGAAAAGAAATTTTATGCAGCCAAGTACCAGGAAGGAAGTCCAAGACCGCAGCTGGTGCACTTGGATGAAAACAGAGTGAAAAAAAAACGTTTGACAGGTGTGCGGGAGAAGTCTGGTTGAGTACGGATCATTGAGTTTAAAACAGAGGTTGAATCATGAATGTTGTGCCACTGAGCAATAGTCATACCATGAAAGACAACAACACTGAAGTAGGCATCCAGCAAAAGTATACGATCTGTTGAAATAGAAGCCACATCTAGCAGTGTTGGCTCAGGCGGTGCATTGAAAGAATAAGAAATCAGCGATGGCTGGATCATAACTACAGAATTGTTGACATTCTCCCTATTCAGTAACATGCGGAAGTAAGCTGTCTCATCTGGGTATTATTAAAAACCTGTACAAACTGAGAACATCTAAGATTGAATATGAATTGTGGCAATATTGCAAAACTTGAGTTCAAGCTGAATGAAGAGACGTCATCCTTTCGGTAATTACCAAATCTCGAACACACACGAATGACCGTTAGCATTAAAGATGGAAGGCATGGTGAATTGGACTCTTAGATTCGCCATATGGATTGAATGCCACATCATGAATTTGTTTTCAAATCGGATTTCCCTTCCTCAAGCGTGCCGTGTTAAAACAGTGTTCTGTACATTTAATAAAATTCATTTTTTCCTCATGCAGCATGCCAAATGGGGCTTTAGAGAACTGAAAAATTCTCCCAAACCGTTGCAAATTTCTCAAAACTATTTCTGGGTTATCTAATTGACCTCGTTCGGAAAAAACCCATGTTTTTTTTTTTTTTTTTTTTCTAAATTCATTTTTATTTGGCTGGAATTTGTGTTTTAAAATCTAACGTTTTTTAGTTCTGTGTTTTTCTGGCAAATGCGTCTTTCTGTCAAGAATGCAATTTCAGCACAGACAATAGCAAATGAATAGTGATCTAAACACTTGCACATCATCTTAGCGGGAAATTTTCAAGGACACCCGAAAGGGCTGCCCCAAGTCTAAAGGCAGTCCCTTTCGATCTGTAATCTTCCGTAAACACATCCTCTTGATTGCTGTCTGTTATGCCAAAAAAAAAAATATTTTATGTCAAATATTCTATCGCCCTTCACTGAATTCCTCTTTGAGTTGTGTTTTAATTTGATTGTTGTTGCAGGGCCGAGCAATGGCTGAAAAATGTAGTGACTGCATGACTGAAAGGAATACGGGTAGGTGAATGACCTCCAGATAAGAAATGCAAAGATTTACTACGTCCACCATAACTTCAAGAAATGCAGAGATTTATTTGTTTTATTATGTGAAACGTGGATTAAATTTTTTTATATTTTTATTTATTTATTTTGTTAATAAAATTACATATGTTATATTTTGAAAAATTAAAAATATACATATATATTTTACTAAACAAAATTATAAAATTTATTTATTTTTGTTATATTTTTTATGTATTTTTTTTAATTGATTTGTTAATAAAATTATATGTTATACTTTCAAAAAAAATTAAAAAAATACATATATATTTCGTTAAACAAAACAATGATTTTTTTTAATGATTTGTTATTAAAATTATATATATATATATATATATATATATATATATATATATATATATATATATATATTCAAAGATTTAAAAATATACATATATATTTTATTAAACAAAACAATTTATTGAAATTAAAGTTTTTCATTGAATCAAATGAAAAGATGAAAATATATATATTTTTTTAAACATAAAAATTCTTTTTCTGATCCTCCAAATCACGCAAAGTGGAGGAGGAGAGCATACTCGAGAAATTATTGATTTTTTTTCTAGATGTAAGAAATAAGGTCTCCTAATTACACTTCCCTGGCAACGACGCCAAAATGTCTAGTCAATTTAGTGTCTTAAATTACTCTACATAAATTATCAATCTAGGTATCGTAAACTGATGAAGTGTGGTGCACTATATGTGCTTAGTTAACTTTTTTCTTGCTTCATTGTTTTATAGTTTATGTTGTTTTTAGGAGTTTTATTTCTTATGCTTAAGGAAATTAATCTAAAAAAAAAAGAAGTTATGCTTCTAGATGAAAATCTCTAAATGTTAATGGACAATTAAATCTAATGACTTTTAATGTTAAAATCTAATTTCTAAAGAAGGGAGAAAAGGAAATGAACATTAGATAAAAACAAATCAAACTTTGAATAGTTAGATTAATCTAAGCCAGCAAAATGTCTATGAAATGAAAGCGAAAATGATAATAGCTAAATGAAGTGTTTTATCACTTTGCTATACAATTTTGGGAGAACTACCTCCTTGTGATAGCATTTTGAGGGACTCCATACTTCATTGTTCTAAAACTGAAAATGAAATTTAAATGAAAAACTAAGACTGAAAGTGAAATTGCAACTAATCTACTATAACAGCTAAATGAAGTGTTTTATCACTCTGCTATACAATTTTTGGAGAACTACCTCCTTGTGATAGCATTTGGAGGGATTCAATACTTCATTGTTCTAAAACTAAAAATGAAATTGCAACAAAATTAAATACAAAACATGTAAAGGAAAACTAATCTACTATGTTCTCTATTGCTCGAAGCACCAATTGGAAATACTTTTTTGGACTATTTTGCTAAGCATAGATTACACAATTAGATAAATCTACAATCAACCGATTGAACACACTTGCATGAATTAAACTTGCATGAATGGGAAATCTAAACTATTAAACTTGAAAACAATCATAAAAATAAAATGACATACTTGAATGAAATCAAAGAAAAACTACAAAATACAATCTACTCTATCTTACATTCTAATATGTTTCATGACATTCTAATATGCATCATGACATTCTAATATGCTTCATGACATCTCCTACTTCACATCTCCTTCCATGTTGGGAACTTCAAAGCTTTATTTAAATTCTTCAAAATTACAAAGTACAACAAATTGAGCTAACAAAGTTTACAAAGCTTCCAAATAAAAGAGAGAGATCTCCTATTTATACAAAAAGATGAGAATTCATCTCATTAATGAGAGTCCATGAATCTCTCCCTATACCTATAGAGTTATAATCAAAATAGGAAATGATAAGACACATGTCTTCTTAGAGTTTCAATACAAATAGAAAATGTGACACATATCCTCATGATCCCATGATCCTCTCCACTCAAATTCGAATTTGGCCTTAGGATTCCACATAAAGGTCTTCTAGAAGCTTCCTTTTGACCTACACATGTCAAGAATCTCATCCCACTTGTTAGGTATAAGCATATGCACATTATTTTCTAATTTTTAACCACAAATTCACTTAAAAATGCTAAGAATTAATAAAGTTTGGAAAAACATAGATGTGACCCAATAATGATGAAAGTGATATGAATGTAGTGACATGGTAATGAAATGAAGGTGAAATGGAGGTGATATAATGGAAGTGATAGTGAAAGTGTAATGAAAATTTCAAGACCCAACAATACCCTTACACTCCCTATAGCATGGTATGACAGTTGAGGATGACATCAAGGCATTAACCTATGATGTCAGTCCTGCTGTCAATGAGGAGGGAGAACAACAAGGAGGAGAAGATGAAGCCAGTGGTGACATAGCAGAGCAAGAGAGGAAGGAGGTAGAAAAAGAGACAGAGCATGAGGAGGAAAAAGAGACAGAAGAGGGAGAAAAGGAGGCAGAGAGGGCAGAGAAAAGAGAAGAATCCCCTAAAACTTTGGAAAGGGAAGCAGCAACTGCCCTCACTGCCCTCAGTACACCAAGCAAGCAGAAACAGAAGAGGAAAAGAAACACCTCCATGTATTTCAGGGCAAGGAGAGTACTAGAACTAAAACAAGCAAACCTCAGCCCTCATCCAAGACTCCCATTAACATTGAAGATTCACCGTCTGCCAAGGTGAAAGAATCTCATTCCAAGGCACCCATAACCTATAAAAGGAGGTCTACAAGATATTCTACATGGAAGGGGAAGGCAATTCTACAGGACCCCAAAGCAGACCTACAGGAGGCTGAAACAGTCCTACACGAGACATTGTGCAAACTACAAGAGACTCGAAAACTTGAGGAAAGGATATGAGGACAGTTAGAGGTGAAGGAGGAAGCAAAAGAGCTACAAGAACCTGATCCCTAGCCTAATCTTGACTCCTATTACAGAATACTTAAGAGAGGCAAGACAATCCCACAGAAATTTGTTATTCCACTGTTTTTCGAATTGGAAAAAGAGAGAGTGAGAACACATAGGTGGATGCAAATAGCCAAATCCAAAGGAGCTGAGGATATTGGCCACATGGAAAACAAACTCAGGGAAATGGGTGGAGAATTGAGTGCTCTTAGAGACAGAGAAGCTATTACAAGAAGCCACCTTGAGAATGAGAAAGAAATACTAAGGAGGCAGCTGCAAGAGAAAGAGGCTCATTTGGCATACATGGCCAACTTATCCATGGAAGCATTACAATGCAGAACACCAGCAAAATCTTATGGCTTCTATCTAAAGTATCAATGACTTCAATTCCAAATAAAAAATTTGGCACAAAGAGGCATAATGCCTTTCCAAGACTACAGGCAGTTCATGTATTTGTGTGACCAAATCACCTCCGAGGACAAAGCAAAGATGGCAGAGTTCTATCTACACAACATGGCCCTCACAGACCTGAATGTGTGGGACCCCAATGCCAAGCTAGGGGATCTGCAATTAATGGACATGGTATCATGGATGAACCATGAAGAATTGAGGGTAGCATAAATGAAAATGTTGATGATAAAATAGCAGAATGAATCATTAATGATAAGAGTTGAGCCATCAGATCCTATGGCACTCATCAGCACACACAACCTGCTTGCCAATGACCCTCAAATTGCCCCTAAATATCTAGCCAATCAAGCACAAGCCATTGCACACTTTGAATATATGCTTAGGATACTTGGGGATGACTGTGTGCATGCATGCATGAGAAGATGGAACACCCTACCCCACAGCTTGCAAATTAGAGAATACCATTCTCCCATGAGGCTGAGGGAGGCATTGAAAAGAGTGCCAATGTACAAGGACTCCATGCAAAGGCTGAAGGTCAACTGGATTGGCCTCAAACTGAGTCCTCCACTCCTATTAGGCATGCGAGAAGGCCGAAGGGAAGAAGAAGAGAAGGAGCAGTGGAAGGACATAGACAGAAAGGCGGGATTTTATGGAGAATATGAACAAACCACATTAGAAGCCTGGAATGCTAGGGAGGCCGCCAGGGCCATAAAAGATGAAGAGATTGACTAGGTTGCTCAGAGGATTAGCAACACCTTCAGTAGGGGGGTGATGATGAGCCTCATAAATGGGTGCTCATTTTACCTCCTAACCTAGTCAAATCAACCATTCTCTTAGCTTATTGTATGATTTTCTGATTATATTTATGCTTATAGGGTGAGTTGAGTTAGTTGTTATGCCATGTGGTCTAACATATATTTAATGTAGATTATTGATGGATTTCGAGGTCAAATTCAAGGATCTAGTGGCCAAACTGCAACAATAACTCAAAGTAGACAGAGGAGAGGACTTATAGGAGGGAACCCCCCTCATTTATTGCTCCTCACTTCGAATTCCCCTTCATTTAGCTCAGAGTACAAGCAGCTGAATCATGCACTAGAAGCCAGTCGAGCAAGTGGAAGATGATTGACAGTTATCTCAAGTTTTGGGAGCCAAGACTCACTGATTTTAAGGAAGCTGTTGGTAGCTTTAGATGTATAAGTAGATAGGCCTAGGGCCTCACTAGGGTTGACTTTTTTCTTGTGTAAACTCTACTCAAATTTCAAGGTTACTATTTCATGACAGTTTTATGTAATCTTGCTATTTTTTGATAATGAAGATGGAATCCTTTTTGAGCTAGCATTGAGTTACCTCAGAGGGTTGAAGCTCTTAGGTTAGGGCCCAATCCAATTAGCCAAGCTCCTCTTTACTTTTATTTTTATGCTTTACTTCAATTTGTAGATTAGTTTGTTGTTAGATGTATTTCTCTTATGGTTAAGAATAGGTTGCTTTTGATGATTTAGTAGTTTGATTCCATTTGTGCTTTCTATAGCAGGTTAAGCAGTGATCAGAGAAGATTCAAAAGGTTAGCAACAGTTCCTTGGCCTCTCTTCCTCCATCTGGGACCATGATCTTAGGCAAAGACTCTCTTGCTGCCCCAAAAACACAAGTTTTCCTCATTCTTAGGACTTCTAGTGTTTGCAGCTCTCTAGTAGGTTGATAGTCCAGTTTTGCTATGCTTTAGATCTTCTATATCATGTTAACTTCCTAATTTACAATAGTCCTTTTACATGCTTTCCTTTCTTGCAGCATTTCCCAACATTTCCTTCTATGCATCATAGTTTAGGCCATTTCAATGTAAAACTCTGTTTTCCTAGGATGCACTCATTTCATTGGTTGCTTGATTTTCTTGGTTGACTGTCAGTTTCTATGCAACAGATCTCTTCCAATAGTAGGCCAGATTACCAGCAATCACACCCCCCCATCTGATCCATGCCCTATAGGGCTCCCAAATCTCACCTTAATTATGCCCTAGTTTCCTTCATTTTTCATAGAACTTCTTCTTCTCTCCTTGAGCAAACCCAACCATCTTTCTCTCTCCTGGTAATTCATGGTAGACCTTAGGTGCCCAAACACCTCATTCCAACCTTCATCCACCTTTTTCACCCACTATCACACCCTCAAAACAATGGAAATTTCTCTCGGCCTCCTCCTGTAGGCTTCCTATAGTTTCCATGTTTTCCTCTTGTAGTTTTCCTGTGTCCTGCTGTAGCTTTTCCTGTATGCTTTTTTTGGAAGGCCAAGTATGGGAAAAGCCTCCAGAAGGCCACCTAAGACCTCCTAGGACCCATCCACACCATCCTACATCCTCCCCAGCTCTAAATACGCCCTCTAACGCCACCTGTTCACTGCCACACTCACACACAATAAATTAGATGCATGATTAATTCACATAAAAACACATAAAAATCCAAAAATATGTTTTTTGCTTATTTACTTCCAGAAATAGCATGTTTAGATGTCGTTTACTTTATTGAGTAGGTAATGGCATATCTTTCATGGTTCTCATAGTGTTTTTCGCAAAAGTAGAATTAGCCTGTTAATTAGGTTTACTAGGTTTTGCTTTACATTCCAGTCTTTCTCCTTTCTACAGTTAGAATAGCATCTGTAGAGTAATATTTCTTTCCTTTCATCATACATAGAGCTTCTTCTGAAATCTATAGAAGTTGGCTTGAACTCCTAGTGATCTTGCGCCGGCTGACCAAGTGACAACCTGCAGTGAGAACTAGTACTTGTGCATATAGCACCAACGCTTCCAAGTTTGTTACGAACTACCGGGTTGATAAAAGTAAAGTTGGCAGCCCAAGAGTTGCAGCATTCTTGCTGCAATACTAGCGCTCACCAGTGTCCATATTCATTTGCAACCAAAGCATTATACTTTGGACATGTCTCGGTCTCCACATGGTTGATTGATGTTGTTTTTGTATTTTTTATGAGGTTCAAATCTTCCAAATATTCCAAAATATTCTTTGATCTAGCAACAAAAGATTCATATTGTTCATTGCCAGGTTCGATGTCATTGTTGGCTTTGAATCTTGTTTCTTCTAGAACACATAAAGCCCATAGTTCATCAAATGTTGGAGTATCTTTCTTGAATAGATGTCGGTCACAAAACTACTCCAGTATGAAGGTAGAGCATTGAGTACGCAAGTAGTTAAATCAGAACCATATATGAATTCTCCAAGCCCTTGAAGTTGATCTTCCAATTTCAATATTTTCACAAGGTATGAGGCCAAATATTCATCTTTTGATAACCTTGGTCTATAAAGTTCATTCCTTAAGTATATTTCCTAACCTGTAGTATTGATAGAGTATAATTTTACCAACTTGCCATATACTTCTTTTGATGTGGTCAGATCTAAAGCAAAGGGAATAAGATGATCCTTGATGAACTGAATGATAATTCCTTGAGCCCTTATTTCTCCCTTACTGTACTTGGCCACTTATTGAGTCTTGTCCTTGTCTAGTTCTGGAAATTTGCCTAGAACGTGATCCATAACTTCATTTTCTATGACAACCAAATCAATTCTCTTCTTTCAAGATTTGAATTTTGATGCTCCATAAAGTTTGTTGCCTTCTTTATAAAAATATGCCATTTGTTTGGAAGGTTGAGACATGAAGTATATTAAACTACTTACTTCTCAAAGAAGAGAGGGTTGTTGTAAGAGTGCTTCAAAAAGTTGATGATGCTTCAAAGAGTCCCTTGAGTGATGGCTTGCTTGACATAGTGATATCTTCAAGGATGGTTTCTACAATAATGTCTTCAAGATGAAATTATGACTTCTTCAATGATGCATTATGAGTGAAGAAGAGTATTTAATGATAGAAAGAGAGAGATAGATAGTTGCTACAATTGTTTCCTTCAAAAGTGAGTGATGGTTGTTACAAAGATGATGGTCGTTGAATCTTCTTCCTTATGATATTGATAAAATAATATCTTCTAGTATGACTGTTGCAAATGATTTCCTCCAAAGTAATTGATGATTATTGTAGGAGTGTCTTAAAAAGTGTCAACAAGAGTGATCTTCAAGCTACTCTTTCTTCACATGATCTTTGATACAATGTTGAGAAATCAACAAGCTAGCAAATTAGGGTTTATTTATCTTACTTGATAATTTCTTGTGAATATTTGTTGGCTTCTCATTTCTTTTATTACATTCTCTTCAACAAACAATTACCAAAAATATAAAACATGAAGATCACAAGAGACAAAGAACACAAAGATGTAGGCTCCAAGCCAGGGAAAAACCCCACAAGGGGGAAAACCCAAATAAATTCTCTTCTTATAGAATCAAATCAAAGTGAGATATCCAAGACCCAAAAACCAAGACCAAGACTTGCCACAAGACCCAAGTAAACCCTCCTTCAAACCTTCCTCAACCAAGTCAAATCCAACAAAGTCAATGTTGGTCAATGCTCTTCAAATATGGTCAAACTCTAAAATTTCCAGCCCTGCAGTAGTTCTGAAATTTTCAACCCTATTGCAACCTTGCAATTTCACATGTGTGAATAGATAGGGTAGAAAAATGCAATGTTATCTCCCCTTTAGAACTTTTCACTTCCTTCTTTCACTCTTGCTCTCTTTCCTTTGCTTTCACTAGTCTTCTTGATCTTTCTTGGTACAAAAATCAAAGTGATTGATTGATGTCCAAATGAGGTTGAATTGCACTACATTTATAGTTGTCCAGGAGGTCAAATGGATACCTTTCTGGGCTGACTTGGTCTTGCGGTGATAAAACTCATCTTTTTGACTCAAATAAAATGATTTTTATTTTTGTTACAAAGAGTGCAAATGGGACTTTGACTCAAGTACATTTCTTTGACTTGCAACAAATTTTATTTTGACTCAAATAACCCTACAAGCATGAAGAACATGCTTTGACTAATGAAAATAATAATTATATATTTTTATTCTTTTGCTTTTACATGAAATGCTTTTTGATACAAGTAAAATCATAATTATGAAGACTTAACCTAGTTGATTTCTAACAAAAGGGATGTGGTTACAAAGATGTATCAATGCGAAGGTTCAACACTAGACCTCTAGGGATAAAGTTAGAAACTCTGATACAAAGTGGTATTAGAGTGAAGTTTTTGATATTAGACATTTAGGGATAAATTTAGAAGCTCTAATAAAAAGTGGCATTAGAGCAAAGGTTCAACATTGGACCTTTGGGGATAAAGTTAGAATCTTTGATACCAAGTGGTATTAGAGAAAAGATTTAGCATTAGACCTTTGGGATTAAATTTGGAGCTATGATATAGAGTGGTATCATAGCGCCTAGGTTCAACACTTGGACTAGATGGGCCTTGAAAGAGAAATTTTAGGATCTTCATTATAGATTTACGTAATGGATCATATCATAGCAGGGGTTTAAATCTATACCAAAAGAGGCTTACACACACACAAGCTAAAACATTTTACCTGATGGTTTAATTGTTATATACACATATGCACTAATGTTGAACTTAAAACTGATATGATTGTTGGCTTGACATATTATTTTTATTTCTAACTGTTATGCAACCAGTGCACAAAATAGAAGAAAAGATAGATCAACGACTTCAAAATCAACCTCTTCGAGGGGGAAACCTCCTTTACATTACACAAATGAACAATTATTGGATGATACAAATGAAAAAATCTCCTTTCTATATATAGCACTCTAAGGGGTCACAATATAATCAAAGCCAACGTAACAATAATAATATATAAGGGCACAACAATGACAATAGTGGGATTTTATGGGGCACAATAATAACAATATGGGGATAATAGGGGCACAACAATAACAATAAGGGATACAATGACAATAGTAATTGGGGAATCACTATTATTATAGGGACCTAACATGCCCCTCTCCTTTAAAAAAGTGTTTTCCTCAACGCTTGAGTAGTTCTGGATGCTTCTGTATACATTTCTCATCCTCCCATTTGGAATCTTCAACGGGTAAGTTCTTCCACTTGATGAGATACTCTGAAATTGATCAATTTCATAGCTGTCGAGTTCTTGTTTCTGTGGCTGCTTCAAGTTCCAATACGATTTTTCCTTTCTTGTCAAGTTCTAGCAATATTGTTTGAACTGAGAGCTTGTCACCCATAACCTTCTTTAAGCATGAAACATGGAAAATTGGGTGCACTCGGGAAGCTACAGGAAGCTCCAATTTGTATGCCATAGTATCAATATTTTACAACATCTTGTACGGACCATTACACTTAAGTGATAATTTATTATCATTCTTAGCTTGATTGAGGGACATTTTTTTATATGGTTGTAGCCGTAGAAATACCCAGTCACCTACATCAAAAATTCTTTCGATGTGATGTTGATCTACCTTTTGTTTCATTCTATTTTGCGCCAAAGTGAGGTTATCCTTTAAGAGTTAGAGAACTTGTTTTTGATGCTCGATGTGATCTTACACTTCTTGAACCTTAGAATTTTCTCTTAAATATGATGTGATGGACGGTGGATGATATCCATAAAGTGCCATAAATGGGGTCATTTTTGTTGCAGTATGGAAGGAAGTCCAAAAATTTCTAATGAAAATGGGATCTTTGTCACTTACAATAATGTTTGGGTTTCCAGGTAGCTTTTGAATTGTTTCCATAAATGCAGTACAAACTGTACTGGCTTTAAATGGATGAGATAATGTACAAAAGTGTGCATATTTGGTAAGTCTGTCAACTACCACCATGATGACACTCTTTCCTTCGGACTTTGGTAAACCTATGATAAAATCCATTGAAACCTTGTCCCAACATTGGGTTGGAATGGATAAAGGTTGTAATAGACCTGGGGTCTTAATTGTTTCAAATTTATTTTGTTAGAAAACCAAACATTCCGCCACAAACTTTTGAATATCAGATTTAAGGCCATCCTAAAAAAAATTCTTCTTAACACTGTGATAAGTTTTTAAAAATCCTGAGTGCCCTCCTAAGGGAGATGTGTGCAATTCCATAAGAATCCTTTGTTTGACTTGGGAACTCTTACATAGGTATAAGCGATCTTTGTACCATAATGAATCATTTTTCTAGCTAAATGTATCAAATGTACTGGGATCTTGTTGTATCTTTTGAATGAGTGCCCACACTTCTTCGTCATTCTTCCATTCATCCCTTGCTTCGTTTATCCAATCTGGTTGGATAATAGAAATGGAGCAAAGCAATGCTTCCACATCCTCATCCTTTCTTGAGAGTGCATCTACCACAACATTTTTCTTCCCTTTTTTGTAGATGATTTCAAATTCATAATCCAACATCTTTGTGACCCATTTTTGCTTCTATTCTAAAGATAATCTTTTGTCTAAAAAGTATTTAAGACTATCATGATCCGTTTTTACCTTGAAGTGTCATCCCATTAGGTAGGGTCGCCATTTCTTAAGTGCCTGTAGTATTTCCAACATTTCCTTCTCATAAATAGCTTTGTGTAAATACTTTCCTTTGATTGGACAACTTTCAAAAGAAATGGGTCTTTCCTATTATATTAAAACAGCACTAATTCCATTTCCTGAGGCATCACATTCCACAATAAAGGTTTTTGTGAAGTCTGCAGTAGCTAAGACCAGTGCTTGGCACATTACCTCTTTTAGATGTTCAAAGGCCTTCGTTGCTTCCAGAGTCCATGTAAATGCATCATTCTTCAATAATGTTGTTAGAGGTGCTGCTATTCTTCCATAATTCTCAACAAACTTGTGATAATACCCTGTCAACTCGATAAATCCTCACATATGCTCTATGGATGTGGGTATTTTCCATTCCTTAATGGATTTAATTTTTCTAGGGTCTATTTTAACACCTTCATGAGATACAATATGACCTAGATATTCCACCTCTTGTACTCCAAAGAAACATTTGGAGCTTTTCGCATATAATTTTTTCTCCTCCAACAGTTTGAGCACCCTGCCAACATGTTGAACATGATCCTTCCAAGACTTGTTGTAGATTAATATATCATCAAAAAACACTAACACAAATTTTCTAGGGAAAGGTTTGAAAATGGAATTCATCAAACCTTCAAATGTAGAAGGTGCATTGGTAATGCCAAAAGACATGACCAAAAATTCCTAATGACCCTCATGAGTTCTAAATGTCGTTTTCGGAATGTCTTCAGTCTTCATTCTGATTTGTTGATATCCTGAATGAAGATACAACTTGGTGAAGTAAATTGATCCATGTAATTCATCCAATAATTCATCAATGACAGGAATGCGAAATTTATCTTTAATAGTGAGCTTGTTGATCTCCCTATAATCCGGACACATGCCCCATGATCCATCCTTCTTGTGCACCAATACTATTGGAGCAAAGAAAGAACTTTTACTAGGTTGAATTATACCAACCTCTAGCATTTCTGCAACCATATGTTCAATTTCACTCTTTTGTACATAGGGATATCTGTAAGACCTGATGTTTGGAGGAAAAATTCCTGGAATCAAATGAATAGCATGATCATGATCACGAATAGGTGGGAGACCTTTGGGAGTCTCAAATACCATGGTATGATTGTCCAAGACTTTTTGGAGATCTGGAGAAATATATGATTTTAACGTGGGAACCTCTAGCGAACATAATTGTGCAATTACACCTCGTTGTTCTTTCTTTAGAAGCTTTGTAATTCTGTTAGAGTTGATTATCTTTCCTGATTTCCCTTCGATTCCTCTTAATTAAAATTCCTTTCCTTCCAAAAATAATTTCATGGAAAATCTCTTGAAAATTAAAAACTATCATACCCAAATATTGTAGCCATTGGACTCCTAGTACAACATCAACACCACCCATTGGAATGGAAATCATTGGGATATTCAATACATATTATCCCATGGATAGCTTGATATTATGGCACTTTCCAGAGAAATTTATGGTTCCTCCACTTGCAACCATCACTTGACACTCTGGCGCTGGATATAGGAAGTAATTCAATTCCTTGGCTATCTTACAATGAATAAAATTATGGATACTGCCCGATTCAATCAACACTATAACCTTTTTCTTGACATGTCCTTCTATATTGATATGGTAAGATTAATTTCTTCTTTCTCTAGGGTTTGTTCCTAGTGTATATCCTCTTCTTTTAACGTTTCTTGTTCCTTTTCTTCCTCCTCTTCACAATCTATGTAAAATAATTTCTTTGCAACACACTTGTGACCTTTAGTGTATTTTCTATCACAACTGTAACAAAGCCATTTTTCTCTTTTTTCTTCCAATTGTTGTGGTGTCAACCTTGTAGGTTGTAGAAGGCTAGAGGCAACAAAACTTCCATCTTTATAGTTGTGAGTGGTAGGCTTCCTTGTTTCCATAATTTTTCTTTCCATTTTTCTTGCCAACCTGAATGCCTTCTCCAATGAATCAAGTTCCCATAAGCGAACCTCATGTTGGATGTTATTCTTTAAAGTCCCTATGAACACATAAATCCTATGTTCCTCTGGAATATCTTTTACCCTTATATTCAATTTTTGGAAGTCCTCAATGTGCTCCATCATTGAACCCTTTTGTTTGAAATTTATCAATTGGCTAAAAAAGTGTTGCTTTTTGTATCCTCATAATGTGCTATCATTTCTTCCGTACAAATTTCCAAGTGACAATTTATTAATGAGAGCAAAGTCATCGATACCATACAAACTGATTTGGTTCCAAATATAAAGTTGCAATGCATACCTTTTGTGTGTTTTGCACATTATGGAGTTCGAAATATTATTCCATCTGTAGTATCCATGTCACAGGATCCTTGCTATCAAACTTCCTCATATCAATATTTGGAACATGATGGGTCTTCAATACAACGTTAGAGTCTATGAAATCATCATTACCATTTCTTTTTTTTCTCATTATGAGTTTCCCCTACTAGCTTTTCGCCATTAGGAAGCATTTCTTGTAGCAACTTTGCCAAGCCTCCTTTCAAACCTTCCATGTATTTATTCAAATCTTCAATGTTTACTTCTAAACCATCCATCTTAGCTTCCGTGCTTTTCTTTAAACCATCCACCTTAGCTTCTGTTACTTTTTTTGAGAGTGAATTTTGTTGCACTTGGTCTCGTAATTTTTATATATCATGTTGCATTTATTTCTCTTCTTCATGAGTCATGCTAGAGCTTTCAGTTTGCTTACTAGGTGTTTTCATTTTCTTTCTTTAGGGAATCAATTAATGATAATTATGCTTCACTATGCCCTTTTAATTCCTTCAAACTATTTTTTCAAACCAAACTTATGCAAAATTTTAAAAAAAAAAAAATCTACACACTTTTTTTTTCACTTAGTAGGAGTTCAATATTGAATATGTTGTATCTATGTAATGGCAGATCTCCAAGGCCTAAGATTTTGTCTTGCGTATCCCTATGATTCCTATTTCCAACCCCGTAAGTCTTATCAAGATTGGATTCTCCAAGGAAGAGTTATGTCAAATCTCCCATGATGACTTGATTATAGACTGGTTTAGTAGTGCGAACTTGTACGAAGAACCACGTGTCACTGTTTCAACCTTAGATCCTGAAACTGATACATAGAAAACTACAGGTCATCCTCTTTTTGTAACATGTTACGAAATTTCAATATGAAATTCAAAGAGAAATTTATGACTATTTTCCCCAGGTCAACTGTTTGAGATATTTTTCAAGAGCCTATAAAAACCCTAACTTCCTTTGATCATATCTCTGAAAATATAGCGAGAAAAGATCTAACATTCGTACCCTAGGTTCATCAATATTTCGGCTCAAATGGGTTTTAATTTGAGATTCTGAAATGTCGTAGAAAAAAATTTATAGTGAAAATTTCACGATGACTTGTTTGAGGCAGCAAAACCCTAGAATCCAAACTTCTTATACCAATTGTTATGCAACCAACTCACAAAATAGAAGAAAAGATAGATCAACGACTTCAAAATCAGACTCTTTGAGGGGGAAATATCCTTTACATTACACAAACGAACAATTCTTGGATGATACAAATGAGAAAACCTCCTTTCTATATGTAGGAGTCTAAGGGGTCACAATATAATCAAAGCCAACATAACAATAATAATATAAGGGCACAACAATAACAATAGAGGGCTTTTATGGGGCAAAATAATAAAAATATGCGGAAAATAGAGGCTCAAAAATAACAATAAGAGCTACAATGACAATAGTGATGGGGGAATCACTAGAATTATATGGACCTAACACTAACCTTCATACTAAGATGCGATTTGAATCTTTCGGCTAGTTTCAAATAAGCATGAATATTGAAAATATTCCAAGGTGACAAGTAGATTTAGTTAGTGTGTTTGATTTGGATAACATTTGTGTGTGTGAAACAACAAAGAGAGAGAGGGAGAGAGATAGAGAGGGAGAGAGGGAGAGAGGGAGAGAGAGAGAAGAAGATACAAGTTCCAATAATAATAAAGAAATGAGTAGTAGAATGGTAGAGTACAACATGCCTAGATCTTATCATCATAGGGAAGAGGACTCAAGGGGTAGTAGGTTAGAGAAAAAATCCCTTTATTTGATGGATACCCTCAAGAGTTTGAAAGTTGAATTGAGAAGTTACAAAGAAGACAATGAGAATATTGTCCAAGTGCAAGAAAGACAAGCATAGGTGAATGCAGTGATCTTGAAAATTTGGTTAGATCTACAAAGACAAGAAACATGAGCTTGGTTCATGCAACTACCTAGATAGGCACAAATCCAAGAAAAGTACTTATCAAATCCACAAGCAAGTACTAGAGGCCAATACAGCAAAATGTAGCAAGTTCGGGAAGAGGAAAAGGAAACCTAGTGAAGACACAATGAGGGGAGAAACCCCACTCAATACTCTAGAAAGAGAATCAAGCATCCATAATCAGATGTATAGTGAAGAAACCAAGATAAACCATTAACAAAGAAGGTTGAAGAAGAAAAAGCCTAGATATTGGGAATGAAGAAATATTTTAGATTTCATGGCTACTCTGGAAATATGAAGTCCATAGTGGTTATTTTCAACATGAAGGGAAAAGCTAACATATGACAGGAATATTTGAGAACTATCAAGGGCATTAGAGAAAAGTAACTATAATGGACAATTGAGAATGTTTGAAAAGTAATTTCGTAATAAGTATATGTCTAATAAGTACTATGATAGCAAAGTAAAATAGTTCCATGAGCATAAGATATGGAAACTTACCACCGATGAATCCACCAACAAATCTTTGAACTTTTGAGGTATGTTCCATACATTAGAGATGAGAAAGTGAAGATTCAAAGGTACCTTATTCGGTTACCACAAGCTTACCAAGACAATATTGAGTTGGATGAGCTAAGAACCTTGGAGGATACCATTTGAAAGGCTAAGTAATACTATGATTAGTCCAAGAATAAGGTTCAATTCCTATCAGACTGGAAGAAGAGGGACAAAAACAATTTTCAGGGGAAAGGACAAAAACCCTTAGGATACAAGAAAGAAAGGAAAGTTGTAAATTTATCCCCCTGCCGAAAGTGAATTTCATAAGAATTCTAGTACTACAAATAGAGATCAACTTTCTTTATTCATAAGAGAGGAGCCATAAATATCAAGGGAGGACCCATCCAATGTTGGACATGTCAAGAGAACCACTTACGAAAAAATTATCCTCACCAACAAAAAAGTAGAAAATGGTTGTTTATTGTCCAAGAGGCAGCAACGGTGAACAATGTGGCCCAAAGCGTTCCTTAAATTTATGTGACCTTGGACAATAGGAAAGCATATCATCAAGCATCTATGATAAAAATGGAAGTTATGGTTGTTAAACAAGCTATTTCGATTTTAATTAACCCAGGTTCTAATCTCAACTACATGAACCTGAAGATCACATAAATGTGCTATGCAAAGGAAGACTCATGAAAAATCATGGTTGGTCCAGCTAGCCATGGGAGCTAAAAAGTGAGTGATGGACTTAGTGGAATCATGTCCCATGGAATTGAGTGGCATGTACACCATATTCACCCTCAATCTCTTGTTATTTGGATCATATGATGTCCTAATCGACAAGGACTTGTTAGCAGCCCATAGGACCAAAGTTCATTGTTACGAAAAGTTGTTGGAATTCCATAGCGATAAAAGTGAGGAAATGGTGCTCCAAGTAATAAGGAATCATGTTTCTATTTGATGGTTATCAACACTACAAGTAAATAGGTGCAACCAAAAAGGATGTGCCCTAAATATGGTCGAAGTGACTAGTGAGACAGAGAGTAGTGAGGATGGAATGGAAGCTCACCTAGTATTAAAGTAGTTTAGTGACATATTTCTTGAGGAAATACCAAGATTGCCTCCCAAGAGAGAAATTGATTTCTCCATAGAGTTTCTCCTTGGATCAGTGCCATTATCAAAGGTACCATATTGTACATGATCTAGTGGATATTGGTGGCCAGTTTCATATTCTGTTTGGACTCCCAACATTGTTTCCTTTCATTTTCCTAATTTCCAACACAGTTTCCTATTTCAGCAATTTTCTATTTTTGGCAGTTTTTTCAAGTCCTACACTTCTAGAACCGTTTTGAGACCCTAAAGGGTGTTTTTTTTAGAAACGGGCAGATGGGAGGCCATCATTATGTTTGCAATGAAAAAATTTATCATCAGATAAATATTTGTAACAAGGTATCTTGTGTGCCAAACAAAGATCATGTGCCAAATGGAGATCATATGCCAAAGATACAACCCCAGGAATTTGATGTTCCAACTAACCCCAGCGGGTCCCACAAACTTTTGGCACTTCATCTCCTAGGGTTAATTTTTTGGATGTTTATGGTTTTCCATTATTTCTTGATGATAAAAAGGCCTCCAAGGTGTCATTGTAACATAGTTTAGAAGGCATGTATCATCACATCTTTTCTGAGGGATAAGCTACCATCGTTTGAGCTAGTTGGCTTTTTTTCTACATTTAAAAGGTTCTCATTAGTTGTTATTTATTAATTGAATTTGTGTTTCACTGTATCTATGTGTTTTTTTTTTTTAATTTGTATTTCATTTGCTTTCTTTAAAAATGTGGATCATTGGTATCAAATAAGTTTGCTCATTCTCTGTTTTTATGTGCATGTCCCCAACAAGGTTGGGGTATAAGGATTTGGGACTTGAACCAGTTGAACCCTTACAAGAATGACCTCACCAACCCCGATGACCTCCCTTGTCGAAGGAAAAGAAAAATGAGGGAGAAAGAGAACCCTTCAAAATGTTGCTAAAGGAGGACCTCAAGCGACAAAGGAACGAGATGACAAACAATTTTTCCTAGATCCTTCGATGGTTATCAATGGGAGAAACATCCTCATCCATTAGGCACTTCAGATGTGTTGCCCCCTTTAAGGTACAAGTTAACTTTGACATTCGTATATTTGAAGGTCAGATAGATGCATATGCCTTAGGTAGATGGTTTAATCTACTAGAAGGATATTTTTTAGTCCATAATTTTTCCAATGGGGAAAATATTATTTTTTCACTCCTCAAAGTCACCCCCCATGTCAAGGATTGGTGGGAAACTTACTGTGAGAAGAGGGATGAGGAGGAACCCTCACTATTTTCAACCGCACCCTCTTAGAATTCTTTCTGAGATGCTGCCAAGGAACAATATTACCTTGTTGGGAGCTATGAATATAATTACATAAAGTGGACCACAATACAACAGGAAAGGGACAAAGATGTGCCGGAGTTCACAAACATTTTCCATAACCTACACACGAAATTGGGTATCAAGGATTCTAAGTGGCATATGATACTCAAGTACTATGGTTGTATGCACAAATACATTGAGGCTGAAATGGATTTCCTGAACATTTCCTCACTTGGTGCAACATATTGATATGTTGTGAGGATCGATCATAAATTTAAATAAAAGAAGTGAGACTTTGGATCTATGAATCCAAAGTAGGGAAAAGACACCTCCATACTGCAGAACAAAGGACAGAGCCAAGGTGGAGAAACCCAACACAACCCATTGAAGCCACAAGAAAAGAATAAACACCATAAATATGAAGAATGACACCAGAAAGTGTTGGGATTTCCACAAGACCCCCACCCATAACACAAATGAGCGTCACACCAAGCAATCACTAGTGGCCAAACTAAAAGCTTAAAATTCATATGCGTGTTTTGAATCTGAGCCAAAGCTCGACGAAGGGAACGATAAGGGGAAGAAAATTATTGATGTCAGACCTAGTGCCACCACCAAGGTCCAAAATATTGAGCCCAAAGATCCAGAGGATGGGGAGTGTTAGCGCTCGAATTTGCCTCAGGCTGAGAAAGGCAAAACTCGAGGCAACATCAAACCAAGCTCAGCCTCGTAGCTAGCCCTACGAGGACAGGAGAGGGCTCTCTCCGGGTCTATCTCAGCAAAAGGTTTTCAAAGGGGCTGAGATGACCAATAAGGAATACTGATCTTAGGCTAGATATTAAGTGCAGAGGTTTAAAGGTGATTTTTTTGGGATTTTTGTTGAATCAAAGGGAAAAGCAATTTTGGGTGCGGGGATGAGACACAGTTTCTGCAGAGGTCTGATTAGAGCAAGGTAGGAAATTGTTCTGATGCTTTTAAAGTGATGAGGTGAATAGATCAGATAGGTGAGGAGCTAAGGAGAGCAAGCAAACGTAGGGGTTCTCCTTAAACTGAAGAAAACATGGAAAATTAAACAAATTTAAAGGCAGAGCATAGCAAAACTATGGATTCTACCTTAACACTTCATTTGTTCAATTGCAGAAGATGAGAGAGGGAAAATGATACACATAACAAACTTACAAGTACTGAAATAAGCACACCATCAAGACATAAAGCCACAAGAATTCCAAATAGTGCTGCAAATCCCTGGTCTTCCCTTTGCCAAAATGCTGAAGTAAAATGTACAATAAAGTCTCAAAACCTCTTCCCAAAGAATCCAACCATGAAAATGACTAAGAAAATACATAATACAGGCAAGCTAACACATTCCCTTGCCTCTAGGGGTCGAGCTCATCATCCTAGGAGCTGTTTCAACTAATTCTAAACAAAGCACTACAATCTAGGCAGTCAAAACAACTTGCCTCTATAAGCTAGGAAACCAATTCATTCATTAAATGTTTGCTATTTTATGAATGAATCATCTAGAATAGGTAAATAAGTGTCAAGTCAACATAAAATTACATCAATTACATCAAGGAGGGTGAAAAATCCTATCACAAGTCAAAACGGGTCAAAGCTGGGTGAATTCCTGAGCTGGAAGGTGTAAAATGTGCAAAAAATCCCGATGCGTAGCGCGCCTGAGCCCTACGCGTAGCGCACCTGAGCCCTACGCGTAGTGCGCCTTTCCACCTACTTTTGAGGCACTTCCTCGCATCCAAATTGAGCTCAAGTTGGCTTGTTGGAAAGCCCTGGATGTCTACTTTCCAACCCAAGTGGAATTTTCCAATTTGATGTACATTTACCCCTCCAAAAGTGCATTCTCCCAAGGCTGCTACCTGTGTGTCCAAAAAGGGGCAGTGAGGTCATTTTTTGCATGTTTTTTGACCTTTTTGGGGACCCAAACCTTGATGAAATGTCTTGGAAGTGGCTGAGTAGGTGTATTTCATCATGAAAAATCCAAAAATGCAAACCTTTCATGATTTGGACCTCCCAATTCTAAGGGTAGCGCGTGGCGCGCTACGCGTTGAGGCCAAAAACCTGTATTTCACACAAAAATTTCAAAATTGACAAAATTTTTCCCAAATTTCTTGAAATTTGGGCTGGGGGTCCCCAATCAAGTACCATGCTCATTCAAAGAGGCTTCGGCCAAAATTTGGAATGGATCGGGCCTTTTCCACCATTTTAGTGCCTTGCTCAATCGCCTCTTAAGGATCTTCATTTTCGCTTTACAAACATGCATGCGGGCCCAGTAATGATTCTTCATGTGCCGAAGCAAGTCTTTGTCTCTATTGGCCTTCGCCAATAACCCCTCCAAGTGTCGATTGACCTTCTCAAGCACAAATTGCCGTGCAACAGGTGTCAAATCACCCGGTCTTTTACGGGCCAACCTACGGTCTTCACGGATTCGTTGCAGCTCTATAAGTGTGTGCTCGTCCTCTAACTGTTTATTGCGCTGCTCTAGATACCTGATATATGAAGCTGTCTCATCATGACTAGTAACAAAACCTGAGGGCTCACCTGAAGGCCTCTCCTCATGCTTGGGCTTCTTTCCCTTATCCTGTACCTGCGGTGCTGTTGTCGAAAGCGAGGCCCCTTCCACACGAAGTGGAGATAACACTCGCTGTGATGATGAAGTCAACGAGACCCCTTCCACCCCGGGTGGAGATAGTACTCGTCGTGTAGATGCAAATAAGGCCCTATGTCCTCGCTGATATGTCACACATGCTGGAGCGCTGACATGCTCTATCTCAGGAATATCAAACTGATGTGAAGGCCCTCCCTCGTCATGAACAATCTCAGGAGGTGGCTGAGGCGCTGTGAAAAGGTCACGAGAAATAAAATCCTCCCAAG
Source organism: Pinus tabuliformis (assembly GCA_031772625.1). Classification (NCBI taxonomy): domain Eukaryota; kingdom Viridiplantae; phylum Streptophyta; class Pinopsida; order Pinales; family Pinaceae; genus Pinus; species Pinus tabuliformis. Next base: position 1,128,100,448 of record CM062804.1, on the reverse strand, counting down.
TAATGCCCTGCTGTGCCAACTAATGCATCACTATGATTTTGATCAATGCATAATGATAGATGCTTTTATGCTGATGTGTTGGGCTCTTCCTTTGTACTAAAGGCACCATTCTCTCTATGTTGCGACACATGAAAAATGGAATATTCATCATACGTACCCTTGTGAAATGCATCAACAAACGGACATGGTACGCGTAGAGACGTGAGAATCTTCCCTCGCAACTGAAATATCGAATGATGAGTTTCATCAATGGCGCATACTCATCCCTTAGGAATCTGAAAGGAAAAACTGCAGTCAAGTGTCTTACACATCCGGGCTTAATATATGGCTCATAGTAATATCTGTCTAACTGCTGGCGTTTACTCCATTCCTCCCCCACATTTGGTATCCCAGTGGCCTGAGCAATAGTCTCGGGTGACAAGGTGAAATTCACTCCGGCAAGGTTTACAAGACCATCCTGCAAATGTAGAACAAATAAACGGACTAGTTCCCGATGATGCTGGATTTGTGAGATCCGCTCACAATATGCAAAACATGATTGATACCGAAAACAGTCCATTGCAAGTGGACAAGCTTGCAATTGAGCCAAAGAGGTAGGCTCCTCCCTGACATGCCGACCACCTTTGCCACCTTTGTGATACCTTCTTGGCTCTGGTGTAGAATCACTATCATAATCCTGCTCATAAGCTGACTCGGTCTCTGACATGTTCTTTAAAACCAAGGTAGCTGGAATATATATGCTGATATACAACTGTGTGCAAAATTGACTGTGGACTTTTTCTTTTTCTCAAAATGTTGTGACCAAGGGGACACAAATATATAAGGGAAATGTTAGGAAAGGGGAAACATTAGGGAAATTGGGGCAATGAGAATAAAACAAGGAATTCAGGGAAGGGAAAGGGCATAGAAATTCTAATATTTTAGGGTTTGGGGTGAAGTAGGGAATATTATGGTTGTAATAGAAGGGAGGGGTTAGAATTTTGTAGGGGGATAGTGTAGGGTTTTATGAAGAATTTTTTAGGAAAATGTTGGTGAATATGGGAGGGGTAGGAAACACAAAAGTGGGAAAACCTTGGCAGCATGTAATTTTGAAACCCTAGCAGACTAGGCCTTTGAATCCACACAGCAACTTTAGGGTTTTTACATTTAATTTTCATGGCACATCTATCATAATTTTTTCTCATTAATCTTGCAAAACCAAGAACCAGCCATGGAAATGAAGCCTACATGTGATTTGCTTGAGTTAGGAGAGGAGTTGAATACTTGCTGGTGAATTTCTGGGCAGAATTCCCAACGCGTAGCGCGCCTCACCCGACGCGTAGCGCGCCCCTGGTGCGTAGCGCACGAGTAAATTTACACTGAGAAAAGTATGCTGATGCGTAGCGCGCCCAAGCTGATGCGTAGCATGCCCTGGAAACGACCCGATTTGCCCACAAATTTGTAAAATCGCCTTAAAACACTGTTCTTTTCTCTTGGGATGTAGAATGGTTTGGTTATGAGGAGAAATGTCTTTATATAGACTCCCCTTTGATTTTTGCTTGACCAAAACCCCTTTTCTAATGTTTGGTTTTTTGACACTTTTTCAGATTAATAGGCTCTGACTTTTTGGTTTTCTCTTTAAAAAAATGGTTGAAATAATGATTTTCTCTTATAATTTTTTGCAGAGATAGCTCTGATATGCTCTGGCAAAGGAGACCAAGGCTGCACTTGAATATTTGGAGAACTTGAAAATTTTAACAATTTTTTACAAAAATGAGATGGTGACTTATCTTCAAAACAGAGTTTTGAAGAGAAGTCCTTATTCAGCTGTACAATGAAGAAAATTATTGAAGTGATGATCTATCAAAGACATCCCTCTGGCCTGCTGATCTTCTAAGACTTTTCAAGACAAAATTGACTCAACCCTAGTCCTAAGACCTCAAAATTTAAAACATGATTGTAAATGACCTTTGAAGACTTATTTTAATAAACAGGCCTGAACCAGCAGTGCCAAGCACGAGGGGAATAAGTGACACAACCCACTCCATCAGAGTTATGGCATGCCTAACGAAATGCAACTGATCAAAACTGGTGCGACACCTAATCATGAAATGCAAAAGAGCTTTGATCTCTGATGGAGGGATAACTAGACCGACTCTAACAGGGAGTGTCTGTTCCACTCGTAGATGTGGGTGAAGGGTTCTCCACTATAGTTCATTTTTGACAGTGGGAGCCAAGAAAAATTCATCTCAGTATAGGTTGTTAAGAGGTTTGGCATGTCGACCACATCACACCTACAACCATACACCATCGGGTGGATCCACCAAGGATGAGATCTTCGTGTCAGCTAGTAGTGTTGCCTTCCCTACAATATCAAGCCATTCATGGATGAGGTGTTGTGTGATGTTTCTCCTCTTCAATCTTGTGATGTTTTATTAGGCCAACCATACTTATTGAAGCATCATGATGTATGAGTCCATACCCCGCATTGTTATTATCACTTTGGGCATCAAACTATACAAGATACCAGAGGTAGCCCTACCTACTGCCATTTCTCTGATCTCTGCTAAGAAATTCAGTAAGATTGTCTGCTAGAATGGGAAATTTTTTAGTTATTTATTTTTCATTTGTTTTTATTTATTTTATTCTCTCAAAGTAAGAGGAATATCATGGCCACATCCATTGCCTCCATAAAGGGTTCTTTTGTGCAACAAAAGCAAGTTGATAAGGTCATGGAGGAGTACATTACCTCACCCATAGGGGTACCCTTGCACTGTCAAGTTAAGCATTTGATCAATCTAACTCCCAAATCACCTCTACCCAATGGGCTACTATATCGTCACTCTCTTTTGGAAAATGAGGAAATCAAGTGGCATATCTAGGATTTTCTACAAAAAAGGCACATCCAAAAAAGTTCCTCACATTTTGGGCGCTAAATTGTACTCATACAAAAGAAGGATGGGACCTGGAGTCTCTACATTGATTATCAAGCACTAAATAAGATCATTGTTAGGAAAAGATATATGATCCCATGGATTGATGACTTTTTGGACCAAGTCAAGGGGGCCAAGTACTTCAACAAGATTGATCTGAAGTCTGGATATCACCAAGTTCCAATAAAACCCGAATATGTATGGAATATCGCCTTAAAATTTTAGGAGGGACTCTTTAAGTGGTTGGTCATGACCTTCAAGTTGACAAATGCTCCTGTATATTTTACGAGGTTGATGGATGACATATTGCATCCTTTCACCAACTAATTTGTGGTTGTATATCTAGATAACATCCCCATCTTCAACAAGAGTTGGGCAAGGAATTTGAAACATATTTGGCATGTCCTTCAAACCCTGCAATAGCAAAAACTATGTGCCAACTTAGATAAATGCTCCTTTAGCATGAACTATTTCCAATATATGGGCTACATAATTGATGAGCAAGGCGTGCATGTGGATATAGCTAAGATCTAAGTCATTCGTGATTGACCAGCCCTGAAACCTCTCACAAAACTTCGCAACTTTCTAGGCCTTGCCAATTTCTATCAAATGTTCATGTTGGGATTCTCTCGTATTACTTAGCCTTTGAGTCAAGTTACCAACGCCAAAGAGAAAGAAAAAAAAATTGTCTAAGGAACAACAGAAGGCATTTTTTTTTAGTTGAAACATTTGCCTTTGTAGGCTATGCCAGTACTCAGATTGCCATACCTACAACAACCATTTGAAATTTAGAAAAATTCCTCCGACTATGCTATTGGTTTAGTTCTTACCCATCAAGGTGTTACACATCATTTTTTCACCATGACACTTGACCGTTAAAATGGATCTCTCACCATCCATAAACATGTTTCATTACACTCCCTTAGAAGTCAAACAATAAAAAACCCTTGAAGAAGATGTGAATTTTGGGTAAATTGGCTTTATGACTTGTTAAGTATGACCTACACACTTTTCCTAGTCAGTCTCCATGCATTTTCAGTTTCTATCCCTGAAAACTATGTCAAACTGTGCTTTGTCTTTCACTATAGATTGCGCAGATAAATCAAATAAAAGTAAAAATAAAAAGAGAATTCCAAAAGCATTGTTGGTCGAATATATCCCAACTGAAAGCTTCTAGATCATATCTATTTGAGCCAAACCCCTCATATCATGGAGCTAATTCCCTTTCATCAAGGAACCCTAATCCCCCAATTAGAGGATCTCATCCTTCTCTTTTGGATCTGAAACTTCTTCCTCTTAGCCTATAAATTGACTAGAGGATAGAGGGATTAGGAGGTTCAGAAAAGATACAATTATTTTGTTGGATTCAGATTGGAAGTCTTATCATCTAAGGATAGGTTTAGAGGCAATTAGGAGGAACCTCGTGACATCAAGACAGAGGTTATAAGGCTCTTCTTTATCCTTGAATTAATACAAATGAATCATTTTTCCCATTGTATTTCCTTATTGAAATGATGAATGGTTTATGATTCTTTTGATATTCAGTAAGATAATCTCAATTTCTAATCTCCTTGATCATTAGATTAAGCTTGTTATGATTGCATATGCCTTTGATATCTTTTATGTCTGTGATTGCAGGTATTTTTGAGAATCAGGAATCTTCATCGAGAAACAAAAAGGATCTTCATCAAGATTTTCACAAATATGTAAGAGGCTTATTCTCTTACTCTTGTGTTTACAATTCAAACAAAATAAGCTTAGGGAAAGAGTTATTCAATTGTATGTTTGTTTCTAGTTTCCTTTAGGATCTAGGGAGATCACTCTTGTAAGCAAGAGGGATTTATATATCGTAAAAAATTGACGACCATACTAGGGAACATTACTATTCTCTTCTCTTTCTCTTTCTGATATTTTTTGTTTAGCTGGACCTGAGTCTTGGTAAATATATGATCTTTCGGATCTTCTGGGTTGATTGCTTGCTTTTTTTATTTTTTCTTGGAATTCTGAGGATTGTGCAGTTTCTGTTCACCCACAAAGCGCAGATTTGTGCAGTTGTTACCTTAGCAACCAAGCACATTCTCACTGAGTTATACTACTTGCCTACGAAATTCCTAGAAATTTTTGAAAAATTAGGTTTTCTCTCAGCCAAAATCTGAATTTTGGTTTCTCAAATTGTCATTATATTTTTTTTATTGTCCAATACCTTTTCTAAACTTCTTTAAGTGCTTTGGTGAAGACTTTTTGGGAATCAATCCCTTTTGCAAAATTATTAGGGTTTTGTCTGGCTTGTTTGTTGATTGATCATAAAGAGATAGGTTGTCTTCAAGATCATTGTATTCCTGTATTTTTTTGTCAAATATACCAGATCCATTATCAATCTTGCTTATTTGTGATAAAAAAATTTGTTTAATCGCAAATTAGGGTTTCTAAAAAATTGTTATGTTTTGTGAGGAATTACTTTCATTGTTGAATGATAAAAAGAAAATCATTTCTTTCCAAATGGAATGTTATGGATAACCCAATATCTAATACTAGGAATAATGTCAACAAATGTTCCTGACATCATTAAGTTAAATCATTCATTAGGGAAATTGGATTATTTCCAAATTCTTGTTTGATTTCTATGTGTTTCAAAATTTCAAGTGGTAAATCATACAAGAAATTTTGGGTTTGTTTGATCTCTTAGGCAAATTTGAAATCTTAGTTTATTTCTGCATCTAGATTAAGTGAAATTAGCCGTCTTATGAAAAGAATTTTGGTTGAATTGTGAGTTTTGCATTTTTTTGAAGAAAATCAAAGAAACTCTTATTTTCCCTTAATTAGGATTGCATTGAACGATAAATTACAAATTTCATGTTCGATTGAATTAGAATTTTGAGTCAAGTCATAATATCACAAGTTTCACTCTCATTACCTATTGAGTAAATAACAACTTAATTATACATCGTTATTAAAATCAATTATAATTTTATATTTTTTAGGGCTCTTACCGCCTACAGTAGCTTAAGTGTAGGGATTTGGAATAGGGAGGTGAGTAAATTTTCCAAAGCTATAGACAAACAATAGAATCTTTCTTTAGGCAGAGAAATCCAATTATTCTAGTTTTTCTCTGGGAAGCTCTTCTTATACATGAGTTAAGCATGAGATTATGTCAAATCTGGTGAAGTGATCATACCCACTTCATTGGCTATGATAGAGCGATTTTCACATATTACAATGGTACCGAAAGGTACTTGGGATCACTTGAAAGTAAACCTCCAATTAACCATGTTGAGGAGCTTTCAAGGGGCTTGATCTTTGTTACTCTACCCTTGCATGTACGTCTGATTTACGACTGGCCCTCCAGGTAGAGTTGTTGTAGTTGGTCAACATAGTGACCATAATCATAGGGATCTACCTAAGGTGATGGCAGAGGGAAGGTCCTGTTGAAAATGGAACAAACGTTGGCTAGGCTCACTTGGACTTTTTGGAGGGTAATCTTTGCTCGAGATGGCATAAGTGAAGTTACTTTCCCCATATCATTTCATTAAGCAAGTTGCCAGTGTAACTGGTTCCAATCGCTCATATTTATAAAAAAAAATCACTTTGATCTTTGCGATGTTGAATTTCATCACAAACTAGTAATTATTGATCTCTGTGACAAGTGAGTTTGTATGGTTTGAATTCCTAGATTTATTAGTGTGTGTTACCTTGTTTGTTTTTTTTTTTACTTTTTAGAGGCTTTAGGTGTGATTTTTATATTGTGTGAATTATTAATTTAAAAAAAAAAAAATCATCGTGGTTGAATTACCGAGACAATCACGTAGAATGCTAGGCCAACCCCCTGAATATACGCCAAGTCATCTAGAAAATATTAAAAATGAAAAATCAAAGTCAAAAGGACCTAGGACTACATATGAACCTAAAACTTATGATGTAATAGGAAATGAAGTAAATTTACCAGAAACATCTATTATTTTAGGACCTAAAGTAACAAATCCTGAATTTGATCAACCTCAAACACTAGAATCATACTCAGAAGTAACCGATCCAAAAATTACTAAACTTATTCAAACAAAATCATATACTGGAGAGAGTTCAGATTCATAATTAACCAAACCAGATATCGGAGAACCTGAGTCTAATGTTTCTGAACCTGAGTCACCTTTAGGTGCTTCAGCCCGTACTCCTCCATATTCACCACAAGTAAAACTTCTTATTACTGATAGTCTACCTCCTTGCCTTATCCATCGAAGAACTTACCTCTGACGAAGAGGAAGAATCACCACATACATTGGTTTCTACCAGTGATAAGCAGATACACTGGAACTTCCATTTTCTACTTTTCGACCTAACCCTTGGTATGTTATGCCCTTGAACTTTTTAGGTCAAGGTATTCCATGATACACTATTCCTTATTCTATCGTACCATGATTTGATATGTCTAGAATAACTTCTGGGGAAATTTCATCAAATACTTCTATGTTTTTTACTTCTCCAGAATCACTTTTGTATGGTGGCCCGTCAGTCCCTCCTGGATATATGTCTCTTACAAGAACTTATTCAGGAGCTTCTCCTTCAAATCAACCTTCAACTATGTCAACTGTTTTAATTGATTCTACTTTCCAAGGTTTGACATCTAATCAATATATAAATATGATTTCTGGCAATGTAGGTAATCCTTAAGTTAACCCAATAGGTGGTTATTACCCACCTAGTGGGAAACCATTGTATCCTCCTCCTGGAGGAAAACCTTTAGTCAGATTTTACCCTACGGTTAGAGGGAAACCCCCTATCAGAAATTATCGAGGTTATGGTCAGATACCTCAAGTCATTTTAGGTTAACCTGTCATATCTCAACCCATTTTTGGTACTCCGTATCCCAGGATGAACATAACATGGAATCCTTCATATAATCAATAGCCAATGCCAGTTTCTCCTCAAGTGCCAATTTATCAACATGTTCAACCTGTTGGACAACCTAGTAGACAAATTTTTCAAGGTATTCCTATTCAAGTCCAACAACCTATCTAGGGTAATCCATTAACACCTATTCATCAACCGCTCGAGCAACTTGTCCCAAGTACTCCACAAACTCTAGTTCAGTCTGCTATGAAAACTTTTGTTCAAAATCCAGTTATGAGTTCACCATAAACTCCCATCCCATGAGTATCACAAGTAACTGTTCCAATTACTTCTTCAGTAACGGTGCAACCAACTACTTAGACTAGTCCTCAGGTACCAATTTATCAAACTATTCCTATGGTTTAGTTTATACCCCAAATACCTGTGGTACAACCTAGTATACCATATGTTCAAACACCATTTCAAGGGCAGGATTTTCAAGGTCAACCCCAAAGTCAATTTTTTCAAGGCAAACCTTTTCAAATTCAATTCTTCCAAGGTTAACCTTTGCAAAGTCAACCATTTCAGGGAAAATTTATCCAAGGTCAAGTGTGTCAGGGTCCTCCTTTCCATAATTAACCATACCTCAATTATACTTTTCAAGTACCAATTCAACATAAATTTGGTATGGCTCATCCTGGATATCCAAGAGGTATGAAAATTCCAACTACTCAGGCTATTCCAGGATATCCTAGGTATCCTCCTCCATGAACTAGACTCATCCCTTAGGGTTATCAATACTCACAACAAGACCCTAACCATCAGATACCATTTATTGCAACTTTGGATTTACCAGATCTATCTCGGTTAACAAATGATCCCATTTTCTATCTACCGTTTTGACCAGCAATCCTTACGAAGTTGCCTAGTGACATTCCAAAATTTGAAGGTAAATCAAGAGAGGACCCATCTAATCACATCATGACTTATCATCTTTGGTGCGCCTCGAACTCATTAGCCAATGATTCCATTAAATTATGACTTTTACAATGAATCTTAGCTGGTTCAGCAGCCAATTGGCATGTTGAATTATCGCAGGCTTATTTCTATACTTTCAACACCATAGCCACTTCTTTTTTGACGCATTTTCAACTACCCATCCGATATGATAATGGTACTGAAATTTTAACTTCTCTGAAACACTAAACATCGACCTATATTTTAGATCATATTCATGAATGGAGATGAAGACGTCGTTTAGTTAAAGTTTAAATCTCAGATCATATCTTAGCCGAATGGTTTATAAAACCACTTATGTCAGTAATTACTGAAGATGTTGCCAAAGGTGGAGTTGTAACTGAAGAGAAAGTTATCGCTTGTGCCTAGTACATAGATCTTTTTTATACTCATTATGGCACTTTGTATGAAAAAATTCCAAACTTTCCTCATCTAGGTCAAACCAACCCAACCCCTACAGGATCACATGTCATTGATGGTGTGATTGGTTCTATTAGCCAAAAATATAAGACTAAAAATAAAAACTCTAAGAAGACTCAAACTTTGGCCTTAACAGATTCACCCAAAAAATATCCTTCGCCTGAAATTACTTCTGAAATAAATGTCGTAGATTCATCTACTAGAAAAAACAAGCAATCCAGAGGTAAAAACAAAGGAAAAGGAAAAGCTAAACAAGATACTCCTCCCAAGGAGAAACCAACAAGAATGAACCATCTAATGAAAATAAGAAACCTCGTTATCCTTGTTTAATATGTGATGATGATCATTACACCAAGGAATGCCCTCATCATGCTGAAGTTTCTAAATTCGTTAAGGGTTCACCTACTCTCATTGTTTTAAAGGATCCATTTCCTTCTCAAGACAGTAATATGGTTTCCCATAGCCCATCTTCCTCTTCCACATCAGCGGACATCATGATGATGTCTTTACAAGTTATGGTAGCTTCAAGGTCCAAATACTATGGATCTAAAATTCCTAGTGTAGATGGAAATGATTTCGGTTCACCTGATCATTCTTCGAAAGTCATCTTATAATCTCCATGCTAGTGTTGCTTAGAATTACAATATTGTTGAATATCTAGCTATGTCGCCTTCAACAATGTCGGCTCTCGAAATTACTATTATAAGTTGTAGGATTAGTTGATCCCCATGAATCTAATCTAATCATTTTTTATCTCGAAAATCTTGTACTCAGACTCCCACATCAACTAGCCTTCCAAATACCAATTTTTGTCAAGAAAAAACGAGTTTTTCAAACAGTAATTGACGAAGGAGCATCTACATGTATTATGTCTATCTCTTGTTGGAGAGCTTTAGGTTCTCCAACTATCAATCAGTCTCCCACAACTTTGGAAGCCTTTGATGGAAGAGTTTTTCGACCTCATGGACTTTTGAACAACATGCCTGTAGAATTATAAGGTAAAACGGTTTCCATTGAAGTTGAATTCATTGATGCTCAACTTGATTATAACCTATTACTAGGCCAAAGTTGGAATTACACCATGTCTTCCATGGTCTCATTGTTTTTTTGAATGATCATGTTTCCTCATAAAGGAAAATTTATGAAAGTAGACCAACTATCCTATTACACTTTAGACCCTAACTCTACTGGTAGTGTTCCCTTTATTGGAAAATCGATTATTGCATATGAGTATGTTGGTGTTCATCTTCCTAAAAACTCATATCTTATGGGAATTTTCACATTCCCTCCACCAAATGTTCCTCATAACATTGCCCAGGTCAATATGATTACATCAAGCACTTTTGAATCTTCGGATCCTTGGAAAGTGCATACAGAGTAATAATTAGCCTTGCATGGCGATCATATGCCTCTTAGTCCTTTTGAATTAGCTTATGAGGCAATTCAATCCTTTTCCAACCCATCATCATCTAAAAAAGATCGAGTGAATATGATGATCGATGATTATTCTCATTTTTCACGTTTAGAACCAATATCAATACCTGATCCTTTTGATAAAGAGTTTAGAACTAACGAAGGCATTATGGAGGTAATGACGTTGGATGAAATTCCTTGGGAAAATTACCATCACCGCTCATCTTTATTACCCTGCCTTGAAAAACTCGAGAATAATTTTTCGTCTATGTTTTCACTTGAGATTGTGAACAATCCTGAATGCCTAATGTCGATTCTTCATTCTAAATCTGAAAAGAATTTAGAAAACATATATGCACCTATGGCAATAGACATCTTAGTGAAGCCAAGAATTTCTAAGAACATTCATATAGGAGCTCCTTGTTATTTTGAAGAAATTCAAACATATAAATCCCTATTCCAAGAATTCCATGACATTTTTACCTGATATTACATATAAATTCCAGGAATCGATCCTAGTATTGTAGTGCATGAAATTAAGACTTATCTAGACACCAAACCTATTAGACAAAGATTGCGTTAGGTGCATCCGCGAAAAGTTGCTGCTATGAAAGCTAAAGTTGAAAACTATTAAAAGAGGGATTTATTTACCTCATTCATTTGATTGATTGGGTATCAAATATTGTACCAGTTAATAAGAAACAAGGAACTATTCAAGTATGCGTCGATTATAGGGACATTAACAAGGCTTGTCCAAAAGACAATTACCCAACCCCGTACATCGATCAAATTGTTGATGATTGTGTCGGAAACAAGATTTTCACTTTCATGGATGAATTTTTCGGTTACAACCAAATAAACATACTCCCTGCCAATCAGCATAAGACTGCATTCATTTTCTCATGGGGAACTTTTTCTTATCGTAAAATCCCATTTTTCTTTGAAGAATGTTGTCACAAATTTCAAAGAGTGATGTCTTACACATTTCACGATATCAAACATATTGTCCAGCCCTACCTAGATGACATACCAGGTCACTCACGGAAATGGCATGATCATCCATCACATTTGAAATAAATTTTCATTATATGTAGGCACTACAATATTAGTTTGAATCCACACAAGTGCGTTTTTTGCGTACAATCAGGTTGATTCCAGGATTTTTTTTTTTGAAAGAAAGGATTCATGTTAATCCATTAAGTTAGAGGCAATTCTAAACTTACCTTCTCCTTCTATTCTTCGTCAACTACAAAGTTTGCAAGGCAAAGCAAATTTTTACGTAGATTCATACCGAATTATGCTGAGATGAGCAAAGGTTTTACCCAACTTTTGAAAAATGGGATTCCTTTCATTTGGTATGAGCTTTCTAAAAAAGATTTTGATGCATTGAAATATGAGTTGACCCATGCACCATTATTGCATCAACCTTATTATCATCAGGATTACTTTATATATATAGTTGTGTTAGATGCCACCATTGGCATGGTATTAGTACACGAAGATGAATCTAACAATGAACATGTGATCTATTACCTAAGTCGAAATCTCACTAAAACTGAGATTAAGTACGCACATGTGGAGAAATTAGCATTGGTAGTTGTTCAACATTTTCGTCACTATATACTTTTGCGAAAAACGATAGTTATTTCGGATTACAACCCTATGATGTATATTCTTACCAAACAATTTATGGGGGGAATACTCCAAATGGATAGTCATTTTACAGGAATTTGATTTGGAATTCAAAAGATCTATATCAAAGAAATCATTATTTTTCACTGAATTATTATGTGACTTCCCATATACTGACACAAAAATAGTGGTAGAATATTCTCTGGCAGATGAATCTCTCTTTCTGATCAGTCCGTCTAATCCTTGGTATGGAGATATCATCACATATCTTCAAACCCAAACTTTTATGCCTGACTTATCTTGAACTAATCGTTGTCGCATTCGCTACCAATCCCAACAATATAACATTGTTGGTGACAATGTTTATCGTTGCAATGTTGACTCTATCTTTCGACGATGCTTAACTCTTAAAGAGGCTGAAAAGCACTAAATTATTACCATTCTAGAGCATGTGGTGGTGATATGTCTGGGTATGCCACTATCCAAAAGATATTGCGTGCTAGCTATTTTTGGCTTTCCATGTTTAAATATTGCATTATTGCAGTCAATAAATGCCATAATTTCCAGGTTTATGATTGCAATATGCGAGCGCCTCCAACTTCTCTTCACCCTATTATAGTTTTCAGTCCTTTTTCAAAATTGGGCATAGATTTCATCACCTGTAACCCTCACTCGTTCTAGGGGCATAGGTATATTATCCTTGTAGTTGATTATTTTACAAGATTATTTTCAATCATGTGCTTGCTTGGTTCGGTGTCCCACAAGCCATTGTTACTAACCATGATAGCCATTTTTGCAATTTTATGATGACTAAACTATATACACAGCTCGGCCTACGTCATGATAGCTCTACCCCTTACTATCCACAAGAAAATGGTCAGGTCAAAGTTGTTAACAACTTTTTAAAAACATGATTAAACGGAGAGTTGGCATTCATAAAGGAAACTGGAATACCATGCTTTTTTTAGCAAGTTTGTGGGCATACTGTACTATTGCAAAAACATTTATGGGTTTTGTACCCTTCCAACTTGTCTATGGTTTGGAGGCATTTTTACTGATTGAATGTCAAAATTCCATCTTTGAAACTATCCATCGAGTTATTACCAGCTACCTCTACATATGAAGAATGTTTTTTGCATTTAGCACATCTAGATGAAACTCGTCATGAGGCTGCACTGGCTAGAAAAACTCATAAAAAATGAGTCAAAGCTCTATGTGATCAAAACGTAAATCCTTGTTCTTATGCAAAAGGTGACCTAGTCTTGGTCTATGATCAAGCACATGACAAATTAAGTGCAGGTAAATTCCAGCCTATGTGGCATGGCCCTTACATTGTAAAATGTGTATTAGCTAAAAGATCCTATGAGTTGGTCGATTATAATGATGTCCCTTTGGGAAAGCCCATAAATGGCCTTTACCTGAAGTGATATTATGCATAAAATATTTCGTTGAGATTTGTGCATTACTTGTATTATAATTTTATAAGTGTGTGCGATAGTTTTAGCATTTTTTACAGTTCACTACTACTTCTCCTACTTATCTTGTTTTACACTTGATTTGTAGATGCCAATGTTCCCTCAAACTTACATTGGCTTTGCTGATGGTGCTAGTTGTAGTACTCGAAACTTGTCTTCCGCAACCTGGATCATTTATTCACCTAGTGATGAGTTAGTTTCTATTCATGAGATATGCCTTGCTCAAACAACGAACAACATAGCAGAATATAGTGAAGTCATTGAACTATTATCTAATGCCATTTCATTTGAAATTCGATGTTTGATTGTTAGGTTAGATTCACAACTCGTAGTATTACCTTTAAACAATGTCTACACAGTAATAATTTCATCAATGTTAAGAATGTTTTTACGGGTCCATCTTTTGGAAAGGTAGTTTGATTACATTGAACATCAACATATTTCCAAGAAATTTAAACACATTAACCGATGCATTAGCTAATCACGTGTTAAATAGACATTTGAAACATTTATAAGTAAAAAAAATATTCATCCATATATTGAACAAGATAAACTGAAATCAGGAGTAGTAGTATTCATTAGTTAAATTCTGTAGAGAGTGTGTTATAAAAAAATATGTCATCCAAGGACATAAGGCCCCATGGCCTTTATTATCCAAATATGTCGATACAAAAAATAGAATGTATCCCTAAAAGACTAAGAAACTAAGCATGATGATGATCATGATAGTAGACTATAGCACGAGCAACCTGGTGTAAATTTTGCCTAAGAAGTCTTGGAACCCTAACCACATGCCTCTGGTACTGGAGAGGCAAATCATCAGTCCCAGTCTTTGGGATATCTATATTCAACCTCTCTAGGTTGTGTTCCAACTCAGCCAGAGCCTCTGCTACCTCTAGGTTGGGTGTTGCAACTATTATAGACGGGTCACCCCGCCTATCAAAATGTTGTAGCCTTGTTGGTAAAACTGGGCCAACATCTGCATATGAATTTCGAATAATTAGCCTTGAAAGACAAAAAAACACATAAAACTTAAAAACTTAAAAAGAAACATCAAAATGAGAAATTTTTACCTAGTTCACCCCATTGTGTCCCTACTGGAAGTGGGATATCTAGGGCACCCTTGTAGTCCATCCCTACATATGGGAAATCCTCAATCAAGATGATATTTTGACCCAGCCATACAAAAAACTCAGGATCATATCTCACCACTAGACCATTACCTCCATGACGAGCCATAAGCGAAACCCACCTCAGCATCCATGGATCTCAAAGCCCTCCCTCATCCACTAAAATATGTTGTGGCCTGAGGATTGGAACCCTCTCTAGAGAGAAAGAAATTAGAATGGCACCATAAGAGAAATTATTCAATCTACCATTCTTAGCTCTTGTCATTTTTCCTTTCATATTGACAACCATTGCCTCACACTAGTTAAATACCATGGACTCCCAACATTCCACGCAGTCTGCATCTAGGCCTTTGTGGCCAAGTGAAGAGTTGCGCTGCCACACAATTAGCTAACAGTGAAATCTATGGTCCTCAAGGCCATGTTCCCAATAGTCTGAATATCAATCCTTCCATCCTTAAGCTATGAATTCCCTCAGAATCGTTGTAGGTATCTGAAAGTAGTATCTCCACGCGACCTTTGCCCATATAAATAAATATCAACCCCTCTATAGGGAGAGCTCAGTCAAAAAGTATATATCATTGGCATCAACGGTGACACGATGATTCCCTAATCACGAAAAGTTGAACTTGGACATCCCAGGTTCTCACTAACCATGTCATGACCTCTACTTCAACTTTCATCCCTAGAATAATCCAATATTTGTAGAGGCCACAATTTCTCAAAGCTTGAAAAGTGGTCAGATCATCCAAAGCTGATGAACCTTGGTCCTCGTGTTCTTTACTCACAAGTTCATAATGCTTTGTAGAGTGTTGGCTACAGAATGTGAAATCAATTAAGTAATGTTGTAGATTCTACAACTTTTTCTTCAACTTGATTATTTTGCATGAAACTTAATGTTATGTCTTGGATACTGATGACCTTTGATAATGTTGATGAATGATAGAAATTCTCTTTTCAAAAGAGAAACAAACTCTTCTAAAACTATATTAGGACTTCAAAAAAATTATTTTTTTGCAAAGAAGGAAGGGGGAATAAAAGGAAATGGGAAAAAGAAAAGGAAATATGAAAATCTAAGTTGTCAAGGATCCCTTGGTTTTCAACTAGCACTTTTTGCATAGGAATTCCAACAATGTTAGTTTTCATACCTTTGCTCTTATTTGTTTTTTTATTTTTATTTTTATTTTAAAGACTAAAAATTACAATTCTTTTGGTGGTAGGGAATAAAAATCCTCCTTCCTCACCAACTTCTCTCTTGCATATGTCTAATAAACTCTTCTCTTTTCAAGGGCTTGTGATATAATTTTAACCTATGCCCATTTACAAGGAGGGTAATTTTTTCCTCATCAATAGTCATGATTCTAATTGCCCAATTATCAAAAATAACATCTATTTCATAGGGACCAAGACAATGTGTTTGAAATTTTCCTTGAAAAAAATAAATTTAGAATAAAAAGAAGAGCTCAGTCACCTGGTTTGAAATTTTTGACTTTGATGAATTTTTCATACCATCTAGTTCTTTGTTATTGGATTTTGTTTGTTCTTTGTATGCTATCTTGTCAAATCTCATCTAGCTCATTTAATTATGCCAACCTTTATTTTTGGGATTCGGATAGATCAAACCCCAACTTTGTTGTTGTCTTATAGGTTTCCACCTGGAATTCAATTGGGAGAAAAATCTTGCTTCCCCATAGATAAGCTCACAAGGAGTGTGTCCAGTAGTATTTCTCCATGTGGTGAAGTATGCGCAAAGTGCCTCTGGAAGCCTTTCTTCCTAGTCGTTTTTGTGCAAGTATATAATCTTGGTTAGTATAAATTCAAGTACCTTTTTGGTAGATTCCACTTTCCCATTGACTTATGGATTATATGTAATGGATTGCAAGTGTTTGAGCTTATATTGATCCATAATTTTCTGCACCAACTTATATGTGAATTGAGCACCTTGATCTATCACAATTTCCCTTGGGACACCAAAATGAGTGAAAATATCCTCAAAAATAAATGTAACTACAACATTATGAGTAGAAAAATTAAGAGGTTTAGCTTCTACCCATTTAATAACAGAATTTGTACAAACAAGAATGTACCTCTTTTGTTTGGATGAAGGGTTAATTGGACCAACAAAATATAGAGCCCATTTTTCAAAAGGTTCTATTAATACATGTGGTTGCAGAGACATCTCATATAATCGAATGGGATTTCCCATTCTTTGGCAGATATCACATATTTTGACATATTCCTTGACATCCTTGAAGATGGAAGGCCAATAATATCCCAAAAGAAGCACTTTGTATGTAGTTCTTTTATCAGCAAAGTGCCCTCCACATGGTTCATCATGATAAGCTTTTAAGATATTAGGTACCTCATCTTCTCGAATAAATCTCTAGATAATCAGATTAGGTCCTAATTGGTATAATTCTCCCTCTATCCATGAATATAGTGCATTGGCTTTGATAGCTTTCTATTTTTCTCTGGCTGACAATTGTGGAGGAAATTTTCCTGTAGCCAAATAGTTAGCAATATCTGCGAACCAAGGGGTTTTAGTGGATACTGCAAAAATATATTTTTCAGGAAAATTATCCTTTACAGGAGTGTCAATATTATCATTTTGTATCCTGGAAAGGAAATCAACAACTTTATTTTCCTTTCTTGGCCTATCTAGAATGGTAATATTGAATTCATGTAATAAAAGCCATCTAGTGATCCTACCATTAGTAATTGGTTTATTCACTAAATACATGATAGCATAATGATTTGTATGAATGAAATTTTTATAAACAATGACATAATGCCGAAACTTATTAATGGCATGCACAACAACTAAAAACTCCTTTTTTGTGACTGTATAATTTAACTCTATAGGAGTCAAATTTTTATTTGTACAATAAATAGCATAAGGAGTCAAGTAATTTTGTCCCAATACATGTCCCAAAGTTGTATCTGAAGCATAATTTGAGATATGACATGGGAGAGACAAATTTGGTCCTCTTAAAATTGGTGCTTCAGAAATTTTTGTTTCAATGATTCAAATGCCCTTTGGCAGTTAGAATTCCAAAAAAAACCACAATCTTTTGTAAGAAGTTTTAAAAGTGGTGAAGTTATTTTTGTGAAGTTTTCTATGAATCTCCTATAGTAACCTATAAAACCAATAAAACCTCTAAAATCTCATCAACATGTTGGTATCGAAATCTTGGAAATGACTTCAACCTTTGTTGTGTCCACTTTAATCCCAACACCTGAAACATGATGGCCCAAAACAATTCCTTCGTTAAACATCATAAAACATTTTTCATGACTTATTGAAATATTTTCTTCTTCACATCTAATGAAAACTTTTTCGAATTTTTCCATATCTTCTTCAAAAGTGTTTCAATAGACAATAAAATCATCCATGTAAACTTCTACTCAATCATGGATCAAGTTAGAAAAAATACCTAGAACTGCTCTTTGGAATGTAGTAGGTGCATTACATAAACCTAAAGGAAGTACCCTATAAGAATGTGGGAACCATGGATATGTAAAATTTGTTTTGTCTTGATATTTTTGTGCCAGTTGAATTTGGTTATATCCACTGAAACCATCAAGAAATGAAAAATATTTCTTCCCTACTAAAGTATCTAATACTTGATCAATAAAAGGTAGTGGAAAATGATCTTTTAAAGTAGCTTTGTTTAGTTCTCTATAATCAATGCATACTCTCCACTTTCCATTCTTCTTAGGTACAATCACTAAAGGTGAGACCCATTAACCGTCTAAATTTGGATAAATGAAGTTCATATTAAGCAAATTTTGTTGTTCCTCTTTAACACCTCTCTCAAATTGGGATTCATCCTTCTCTGAGGTTGTCTTATTGGTTTGGCATTTTCTTGAATATAGATATGATGCATACATGTATTAGGATCAATTCCCTTCATGTTAGTGTATTCCCATGCATATGCAAAGGATTGTTTCTGTAGCATCTTTATTAATTGTTTCTTTTGAAATTATTCCAAGTTATTATTAATGTTTAAGGTTTTCCTTAGATAAATTTATACTAAAAATTTTCCAAAAATTTCCATAGAATGTAAAGCTACTTTAGATTGTCGAGATGATAAATATTCAATGTGGAATTGCTCTTGAAAACTTTAATCTTATTCATAATATTAAGAATAGTCATTATTATTCATCAAATTTATTAGTTGATATTCTTCATCAATTTATGAAATAGTAAATACTGGTTGAATATTTTCAAAGTCTTCATCATCATCTTCAATGAAAAATTCACTTTCTATATCAATTATTACTTTTGCAGGTGGATATAATGTGAATTTCTTAGTAGAAATACCATAAGAAATATTCATATCACAATATTTACAACTTATAAACGCATCAATTGTAGCTAGCCAAGGTCTACCAAGGATCAATAGATGCCCTCCTAAAGTATTCTTGGGAGTTAAAATCATAAAATCAATAGGATATTCCAATGAATCTAAGGATACTGACACATATTTTAATATACCATCAGGTTTGATAATAGATCTATCTGCTAATTGCAATCAAATAGGGGCATATTTAAGATTAGGGAGCTTCAATTGATCCATAGTATGTTTACTCATGATATTAATGGATGCTCCTAAATAAATCAAAGTGTGTGGAATTTCAATACCATTGATGTGGATTTTTACAATGGGGCTACGAGGATCTAAATATTTCTAAATTGTTGGTTTCCCCATCATAATATCTGCAATATTTCCTACCATTTGAATCTTTTTAATGTATTTTCTTTTTATTATTGGTTTTTTAATGTGCAACTCCTTTATTGTTTTTGCAAAGATAGGTATTTCCTTTATAGTCTAAAGTGAAGGAATTCTTATGCAAATATTTTTCAATTCATCTAGCATATTATAGTAAGGTAAAATTATTTTCCTTGCTAATCCCTTATAAATTTGAAGCCTTTCAGGAAAAGGAGGATTTTGTAAGGAAACATAAGGTTTTTCTACTAGAGGAATTGTAGTATTTGACTTTATTTGGTTGTCGTGCTGCCCACTGCTGCACTACAACTCAGTTAATGAGAAGTAAGTAACTGATCTCCCAATTGACCTCCCTATTGGGCTAGAAGCACCCTCTGATGCTGAAGCTCCCTTTGCCACTGAAAAGTGCTCCCTCTCTAACCTCTGTGTTGCTGCAACAACTCCCTGCATCTCGCACCGTTGCACACCTCTATGTGCCATCCTGCACTGGTGCAACATGATGAGAGGAGATGCAGTGCTGGGAGATAGGACCAGTAGCAACACGGATGCAGCAAGACGAATCAGTGTGATTGATGCAGTCAGAGATCAAAGTGATAGAGGCTAGAGCAGTTAGATATTGAAGAGCACAGAGGTGCAGAGTTTTCAGTCAACAAAGGCAATAGTAGTCAAAGACTTTGATGACAGATGCATCATTCTGATTCAGGTTGGATATTTTTGTTAGTTGCTGGAGCAACAAAACTTGAGAGAAGTGTTGCATGTATAACATTACAAAGGTTCAAGATCGGGTTCGAGTTGAATGCCTTTCTTGTTGAGAGGGAGTGTTGAAAATAGCAACAAGAAATGTTATAAATAGCATTGCTATACATAACATTTCAGGTACTAGTGTGGAAAATAGCAACAAGGAATGCTAAAAATAGCATTTCATGATATATTCCAATTTTAATTAGTCCCTAAATTAAAATTCGAATTTGGTCTCAGTAGTTGTTTGAAAAATAATTAATTAATTCATCTTGGGTTAATTAGTTGGAGAAAATCAAACATGAAGTCTTTGTGAAGACATGCAATAGTTATCCCTTTGATTGAGGAAGTTATCCCTTAATTAAGGAGATAATGATAAGTTGTATTTGATTTGTAATTAGTTAGCTCAATTAACTGAGTCAAGTCTAGTTAAATTAGTTCCAAACAGTTGGAGGAATTAATTGTGAGTTCAGTCAATTAATGCATGCATGCATGCAACTAGTGTTCTCCAGATAACTGAATATTCTCTCACAAATAACTCATGCACATTAGTTCAGAGAAAGACCCGATTGATATTAAAGGAAGGGACAATGTACTACTAGTTGGAGGAATTCTCCTATAAAGAAAACTCATCCATGTAGAAGGAATTAATATCCTTCAGGTTTGCGTAGTTATTTCAGAGGTCAGTGTTGTGTGTGAGGTGAGAATCACATAGGTTGCAGCTAGAGGACCCAGGAGAAACTGTGCAAGGAAATAGGAGGCTTGGAGGACTAAAGGAAGGCATATGTGTTGTCTATTCTGTCTATGAGCAGCAGTGAGGGATTGTACTGAGAGCTGGATAGGTTGAGAGTTAAAGCTTTGTGTAATCCTGAGATATTTCCACTTGTATGATAATACATTGATCCAAAATGGATTTTGGATCGACTCCTAAGTCTAAGTGGTCCTCACAGAGGAAAAATGAAAGTCCAAGGAAGTCCTTGGAAATAGCCCCATTGCAGAGATCTTTTCCTTCTAAATCTACTGCAACTTGAATGGGATAAAATGGACTTAGGATGCAGAAGTTATCGCATAAAGAAGATGCCTTGTTTCTTTCGAAAAAGAGGCAAAAACCCCTAAAAATGAAAAAAAAAAACCCTTAAAAAGGGAAATCGCATCGGAAAAAGGCAAAGTCCAGATTTACGCAAAGGCGGAGGAAACTTCGATCCACCGATCTAATTGATCGGATCAAAGGTAGACAGAGATGCGATATCAGGACCGTGAACCTAGCGATTACGATCATGCGATACGCCGATTGCAGATGATCGGATCGACGAATCGACATCGGTGATGCACAGAACCACTGGGTCGTGTGCGACGCGACATGCAATAATCGATCGAGATGTGCAATCTTAGCCGTTAGATCATGATATGAATGGATGGCTAGGATTGAATCGGCAATTGGTGGTTGCTGGACCTGGCGGATTTCATAAGCATAATTTATAAAATTTGAGATCCAGTAAATGGGAATTTATGTGTATAACGATTTTCGATGAAAAAATCAAAATACAAAGAAACAATGCCCAAAGTGGTAAAACGTACCCGAAAGGGGGTTATAAGCCCGATTAAATAGAATTTGAATTCTGTAACGACGGATTTCAAGCGGGCCTCAAGCAGTAAACGGTTTTGGGCTGGCTCTACGCGATCCCACTGATTGGTTGACATGTGGCTGGCGGAGGAGAGAGTAAAACCGCCTTTTCGGGTGGGTAACCTCCGTACTCCTAAGCCGCCCGAAATTGCATATGGACCGTTGAATCAGAGATCCCGCATATCAATGGTGTAGAGTGTGTCAGTAGCCAAAGGCGGACCCGGTATGATTATAGGGTGGACGCGATATAATTTCAAGTCCGATAGAAAGTAATTTAACGTGTTTTCCGGTGCATTTGGGATTTTTCCCAATATGATTGTACGATGCAATTTAACACCTAATCGTGGACCTGATAGGGATTTAGGGGCGATTGGAGGGAGTTTCACGTCCAGGAAACACGCCCGATAGTGTATTTTTCCAGAAATGCCTATGTAATGAAATCTCCTCTATTTTCAGATTTTTGCCTATGAAACGGCCCTAATTCCTTCTGTAATGGCTCCTGACCATCATGCACCACTGCAATAGGCATTTTTACAGGCAAAGAACCGCAGAGGGACAATGAATTGTAGAGAAACCGCCAGGGAAGCCAAAAGCTGGGAAGATGCCTCAAAAGAGCCATAGAGCTTGATTGAGAACAACAGGAGGAAGAAGGTAGCAGAAGGTTGTTGCAAGAGAGTAGAGAGAGACGAAGAGCTATTGCGCAGAGCAGCTGAGGGAGCCTTTGGGGTCACTTGAAGTTCAAGTGAAAAGCTAGAGAGTTGAAGGTTGTAGAGGGCCAAGAAGCTGGAGCCAAAGAGGCAGAGCCAAAGCCAGAGTTGAAGAGCCAGAGCCAGAGCCAAGAGCCAGAGCTAGAGTTGAAGAGCGAGAGAAAGAGCTGAGAACCAGAAAGCTGAGAGCTTCAAGAGCCAGGGATAAAATGGTGTCTAAACCCATTGTTTCTATGTAAAACAGTGGATTTGAGCCAAGTGCTTGTAGGAAGGACTTTTCCATAATCCCAGAGAGCCTAGTTGAGTTGACTAGAGCTCACGGAGATGAAGCCCAAGAGTTTTGGGTGAACTCCTAATTAAATTGTTGTTATGTGTGTTTTGTGTTCTTGCTGCATTGTTTATTGTTATATATATGTTGTATCAGCATAACAACATAATATTAAAAGCACATGAACAGTTCTAAAATAGACATAAGCATACACCTTTATTTCAAGCATATTATCAATTCCACATTGGTTAATCATAAGGACTTGGGAATATTTAAGCTTTGGGAGTGGGAGAGGTTCTTGTAGATTAGACAAGAAGCCTAAGTGCCCCATTTTCAGATCAGGTGGTATTGGAGCCTGAGATTGATTGACCTCACCTACAAAGAAGGTTATATCAGCATGCTTGATTGACAGAGCAAAGACTGCTTATCTAAAAGGTGTTTAAACAGTCAGAGGCTGATTGTATGCTTGTTTTGTAGACTGACTATTGTTTAAGTTTGCAGAGGTGAAGAGAAAGTTATAGATAGCTCAATCCAGCAAGGACAAGAAGAAAGAAGAAGTCATTGGCATAATGACAACTTCTACAAATGAGTCCTCGAATTCTTCTTTCTTCATCACAAGACTCTTTGATGAAGACATGAAGCAAGATTTGTCCACCATGATGGAAATGGTGAGAGAAATGTATGAGGATGGAAGGAAGAGCAGCATACTTAGAGAGCAGTTGAATTCCATGAAGGAAGAGAAGTAGTTGCTTTCTGACAAATTGCAGGAAATGGAGAGGCAACTTCATATTGCAAATATGAACCTCAGAAGGATGCATGAGTTGGAGAAACAGCTCTTTGTTGCCCAAGAAGCCTTAATCAAGTATCAGCTTGAAGAAGAGGTAAACCATTCCATTTTGTCTTCAAATTCCTCTAAGAATGCTTATATTGGTTCTTTTGAAAAACATACTAAAGACATAGGTTCCAAGCTAATGTCCAAGATGGGCTATGAAGGAAAAGGCTTGGGTAGACATGCACAAGGTATTGTTGAGCCAATAATGATTGAGGAAAGGCCTAAGTATTTGGGTCTTGGCTATGGACAAGCTTATGGAGAAAGTTCCAAGGCTGCCATGAAGGCCATTGAAACAACTCCAAGAAGGAGTTGCATTACAGAGTGTGAAGATTGTATTCAGGAGGAATGCAATAGCTTGAAACATCATTTATAGGATGCAGGTGTTCAGAAGCACACACTTGAACCAGAGAGTTGTGGAAACTCTGAAAGCCTTAAAGAGATTGATGGTGCTTCAAAGGAAGCCACTTCTTCATTTGCTTCACCTCCTTATGAAGGCAATAAAGGTGAAATAGGCAGGTATAAATCTGGTTCTAAACACATTCCTTTTGATTTTGCAAAGCATGATAAACTTTCACATAGATATGGGAAAAGAATTGCATGTTCCTTTTGTGGTTTGGATAACCATAATGTTTCTAGATGTTGGAAGAGAATGGCCACATACAGGAAACTTTTGAAGGAAAAGAAGAAAAAAGCCAAAGGTCCATTGGACAAGGCAAATCATGCTGTCAAGAAGATGCACATGTGTTGTACTTACTGCCATAAGCAAGGACATCTTGCTGCAAAATGTTGGACTTTGAATCCAACAATGCTTCCACCAAAGCTGAAGAAAGTGGAAGGAGAAGATGGCAGAAATGGAAAGGAAGATTCCATGATTGATGTGTTTTAGGGTGATTCACATGTTGATGCTGATGTGCAGACAAAGGTAGTACCTTTGAAAGGGATTGGTGATAAATGGATAGAGTTCTTATCCAATTAAGGTTGCATGTCTATTAATGCATCTACATTATATTTCATTTCAGCTTTGTAAGTACAATGTGCTTAAGTGAAAGTTGAAGGATGAAATGCATGCATGAGAATGAGATGCATGAACACAGGGATGTTGATGATTCCTTGTTTTTGAACATGTATGTGTAATTAACTTTCAGGGTTGATTGCTTTGACATGCATTTGGTGCCATGTTAACCCGGAAGAAGTTAACTTGGTCTCCAAATGGAGATAATGATGAAGTGTTTCATCTTTTGGAAAAGAGTCCTAATGGTCTTTTTCTACATGCTTGACTTGAAGGGTCATTTGTTTAAAGGCATGTTTTGTGGGCTTGGTATCTAGTCCATCATTTGTATGCAAATGTGAGACATGGAGGTGCTCACAAGATGTGAAATCTATTTCTTTTGTTGAAGCAGGAGTTTATGCCATCCAGTTGTTGTTTGTCTTCTGTTGTTGTTAACCATTGTTGTTGACAACTTTTCAAACAGGTAAAAATGAAAGTTTTGTGGAGCGGATGAACTTCACATTGGTTTGATCCACCTTGGATCAGTGATCAAGGCAGAAAAGTTCAGACCAGAAGTTCTGCATGAAGGCAAGAAGGAAGACAGTTCTTCCCAGGATAACCAGCACATCCAGAAAGGAAAGTGGTCAAAGACTTTGGTCCAGAGGCACTATGCAAGGCAATTGTATGGAGGCTAAAAGAAGAGGGTGTTGTTACTCTCATTTACTGCTCATATCAGTATATTAGTCTTTTGGAGACTAAAAGTTCTTTTCGTGGGAAGGCGTGATCTAAAATGGATCTTAGATAAACTCCTAAGTCTAAGTGGTCCTCACAGAGGAAAAATTAAAGTCCAAGGAAGTTCCTGGAAATAGCCCCATTGCAGAGATCTTTTCCTTCTAAATCTACTGCAACTTGAATGGGCTAAAATGGACTTAGGATGCAGAAGTTATCGCATAAAGAAGGTACCTTGTTTCTTTGGAAAAAGAGGAAAAAACCCCTAAAAATGGCAAAAAAAAAACCCTTAAAAAGGGAAATCGCATCGGGAAAAGGCAAACGCCGGATTTACACGAAGGTGGAGGAAACTCCAATCCGCTGATCCAATTGATCAGGTCAGAAGTAGACACAGATGTGATATCAAGACAGTGAACCTGGTGATTGCGATCACGCGATACGCCGATCGCCGATGATCAGATCGACAAATCAGCATCGGCGATGCACAGAACCATTGGGCCGTGTACGACGCGACATGCGATAAGCGATTGCGACGTGCAATCTCAACTGTTGGATCGCGATAGGAATGGATGGCCAGGATTGAATCAGTGATCAGCGATTGCCGGACCCGATGGATTTCATAAGAATAATTTATAAAATTTGAGATCCGGTAAACGGGAATTTCTGTGTATTAACGATTTTCAGTGAAAAAACCAAAATACAAAGAAACGATTCCCGAAGTGGTAAAACGGACCCAAAGGGGGGTTATAAGCCTAATTAAATAGAATTTAAATTCCGTAACGATGGATTTCGAGCAGGCCTTAAGCAGTAAACGGTTTTGGGTTGGCTCTGCCCGATCCCACTGACTGGTTGACACATGGTTGGAGGAGGAGAGAGGAAAACCACCTTTTCAGGTGAGTAACCTTCGTACTCCTAAGCCGCCCACCATTGGATTAGAGATCCTGCAGATCAACAGTGTAGAGTGTGTTAACAGCCAAAGGCGGACCCGATATGATTATAGGGTGGATGTGATATAATTTCAAGTCCAATAGAAAGCAATTTAACGTGTTTTCTCGTGTATTTGGGATTTTGCCCAATATGACTATGTGATGCGATTTAACGCCTAATGGCGGACCCGATAGGGATTTAGGGGCGATTGGAGGGAGTTTCACGTCCGGGAAACTTGCCCAATAGTGTATTTTGCTAGAAATGCCTATGTAATGAAATTTCCTCTATTTTCGGATTTTTGCCTGTGAAACGGCCCTGATTCCTTCTGTAACCACTCTTGACCATCATGCCACACTGCAGCAGGTGTTTTTACAGGCAATGATGGATTTTGGAAGTGACAGAGCCGCAGAGGGACAATGAATTGCAGAGAAATGGCCAGGGAAGCCAAAAGCTGGGAAGATGCCTCAAAAGAGCCAGAGAGCATGATTGAGAACAACAGGAGGAAGAAGGTAGTAGAAGGTCGTTGCAAGAGAGCAGAGAGAGCTGAAGAGCTACTGTGTAGAGCAGCTGAGGGAGCCTTTGGGGTCACTTGAAGTTCAAGTGAAAAGCCAGAGAGCTGAAGGTTGTAGAGGGCCAAGAAGCTAGAGCCGAAGAGCCAGAGCCAAAGCCAAAGTCGAAGAGCCAGAGCCAGAGCCAAGAGCTAGAGCCAAGAGCCAGAGCCAGAGTTGAAGAGCTAGAGCCAGAGCCGAGAGCTTCAAGACCCAGGGATAAAATGGTGTCTAAACCCATCGTTTCTATGTAAAACAATGGAGTTGAGCCAAGAGCTTGTAAAAAGGACTTTTCCATAATCCCAGAGAGCCTAGTTGAGTTGACTAGAGCTCACGGAGACGTAGCCCAAGAGTTTTGGGTGAACTCCTAATTAAATTGTTGTTATGTGTGTTTTTTGTTCTTGGTGCATTGTTTGTTGTTATATATGTTGTATCAACATAACAACAGAATATTAAAAGCACATGAACAGTTCTAAAATAGACATAAGCATACACCTTTATTTCAAGCATATTATCAATTCTGCATTGGTTAATCATAAGGACTTGGGAATATCTAAGCTTTGGAAGTGGGATAGGTTCTTGTAGATTAGAAATGAAGCCTAAGTTCCCCATTTTCAAATCATACAAATAGCAGGGTTTTTAGCTGAGGCTTTCCCCAAAGTATTCTTCTATGTTTCATGTGTATGATTTCTTCTTCTCTGTTATATGTGTTCCTATTTGATCTTGCTCAAAATTGATTAAGCTTCTCAAGTTTGTTTGTAGAAGTAGATCAAGTATTTTGCTTTAGTACATTGCATTATCAGGTGATCTACAGTGAGAATTTCTACACTTATCAATTTGAAGCCTTTCAGGAAAAGGAGATTTTGTAAGGAAACATAAGGTTTTTCTACTAGAGGAATTGTAGTAGTTGACTTTATTTGGTTGTCACCTAATTGTGTAGGAACATCTTCCTTTGGATGAGTCTTTTCTTGATCAAGAGGTGCCTCTTTTTCAAGAACTTTGTCCTCCTTGTATTCTTGGATGAAAATTGGTGGTGTTTTGTTTTGCAAAACTTGACAAGATCTAAGTTGAACAACATTTATACTTATAGGATCTATCATAAAAGCTTGAAAATTTTGACCCTCAACATTATAAATGGGTTGTTGAGGAGTTTTATTATTTGGATTAAGAAATGGTTACACAAGTAGTCGATTAGATTTATGAGGAAATGGAGTGGATGGTGATGGAAATGGTTTACTTGAATTCAATTGAGGTTGGAATTGTGGTTTAGTAGGTTTTGGAGACTGGGGAGGAGAATAATATTGAGGTTGGAATTGAGGATACGGTTGTTGAAAAGTTTGGGAATATTGAGGACTTCTACCATAAGAATTTTTCCAACCTTGTCACCAAGATGGTTTTTGTGGTGGACATGGATAGGTTTTCCATGGCATAGGTGTATTCTAATTGATTTATGGTTGTGCATATTATTGATATTGTAAATTTGGATCTTGTGCCAGACTTGTTTGTCAAGGTTGCCAAGGTCTTCTCAGAGCAACATAACAAAGTGGTTCAGCTTGACTTGAAAACAGCCTTAAGTCCAAGTATTGAAGGGAACTCCTTTGTAGCATGATTTTATGTACATATAACACATATTTCAACACTATCAAGAGGACATTATCATAAAGAATTATTTTTTCCTACATCTAGGACAAAAAATAGATAATGCAACATTCTCAACCTTTTGCTTATTTTGTATTCTTAAGGTATCTAGTTTTTCACTAAGATTTCCAAGGATATCTATTTTAAAATTATCAAGCAAGTTTCCTAATTTTTCTCTACTTACTATTCCAAATGTAAATTTTCTTACTCTTGACATGACTAGATCTCTTGGATTCTTACCATATTTTGCTTTTCCTCTTGCAATATGTTTGCATAATTCACAAATTTCTTGGAATGAAAATTGAGAGACATCTCCCTTGCCCATTAAATTGAGAAGATCAATCCATTCATCCCTTATGGTTTTTAGTAAGAGAGTTTTTAATGTGTCTTCATCTAAATTATGCAATTTAGCTCTTTTGATATTGTAGGAAAATATTTCCACCAAATCTTCAAGATTTTCATCCTCTTTTTCAGCCATCTTAAAGACTTCATCCTTAAGTTCATGGTGTATGCAATAATATTTGTATTTATCTAGGAATATTGTTTCCATATCATCCCATGTTTTAATAGAATCTTCTCCATGAAAACCTCCACCACTTCTTCCTCCTCTACCACCATCTCTGCCACATCCTCATCCTCCACCAATTCTCGGTCCTTTCCCATTATGAAACTCTTTGTCATCTACAATTGTATATTATTCAAAAATTATGTGGGGTTCTATAATAGGATTAATTTCAACAAATTCCTCCTCTTCTGGTTCTTCTACCAATGGATGATTTAATGTGGTTTCCTCTACACCCTCTTCTTCCTCACTAGGTACTTCTAACTCTTGTCCTAAGAGTTGTTCACGTGTTGAAGAAAGAAATATGACTCCTTCGGTTGGGGATGTAGGTTCTTCAACTACAACTTCTATAGATAAGGTTGGTGAGTTCAACTACAACTTCTGTAGATAAGGTTGGTGAGTTCCTAGGTTGTATTTCAAGTCTATGTACTTCATGGAGTCTATGTCTACCTGTTATGGATGGAATGTGAGTGTTTTTGGATGGTGTGGAATTATGTGGTCTAGCGGGGGTGGTTGGTGATGTTGGTATTGAAATACATCCTCTTCCTCTACTTACAAATATACCCCTATAATGTCTTTCTCTATTCATGCATCCTAAATAATTTTACTATGATTTTTTATATGCATCTATAAATTGAATGCATATATTATGATGTGTAGATCTAGATAAAAAATAAAGTGCTATATACACATCCCTGACAATGACGCTAAAAATGTTGAGTAATTTAATTGTTCGTTAAATTACTTCATTAAATTATCGACCAGGGTTTGTGAGGTTTGGTGGGCCCCAGTATTGTAGCAATAATGCTACAACTTCTGGAACTCCCTTCTTTAGTTTTATCAACCCGGTAGTTCGTAACAAACTTGGAAGCGACGGTGTTGTATGCACAAGTACTAGCTCTTGCCGCAGTTGTCACTTGGTCAGCTGGCACAAGTCCACTAGGGGCTCAAGCCAACTTCTATGAGCTCTTAGAAGAAGCTTTATACCTAATGGATGGAAGCTAACTCAAAGGAAGCTGATCTACTTGCAGAAAGAAACTGAAAGCCAAAGAGTACCATAACCCTAGCAAACCCTAATTCTACCAGCTAGTCCTACTGATGCAAAGGAAAGGAGGCAAACTATTGAAGAAGATGTCATTACTTCTATGAAGGTAAAATACATGTGTCTAGACTACCTCTATTTGAAGAAAACATCTTTTTGTATTTTTGACTAAGTTATTAGAATTATCATGCATGTGCTTTTAACTGGCTTTTCACTGTGCAGGGGTGGATCAAGGAGGAGAAATGCTTGGAAAAGGTTGGGATGGTACAGAGAGGGTATAAGGAGCCCCGAACACTCTTCTAGAGAGTTCCACCAAGTTTGGCTATCCAACAACCTCACTTGTGAGCTTCTACAGGAAGTCTGCAGGGGTTCTACATGATGGTTCAGGAATTTCTACAGGATGTTTAGAAATTTCTACAGGATGTTTTGATATTGGATTTTGGAGGATGGGTGAGTGAAAGAGGATGCAGGAATGGATAGGGAGGTAGGGTAGGGGTCTGAGATGACCCAGCAACTGATGGATGAAGTGATGAGAGGGTGTGGAGAGCTAACTTGTCTTAAGGAAGACTAAGGCAATGGAAGAGCAAGAAGGTAGGGTTATATGGACAGAAGAGGAGTTGTGAGACGAAGAAGCTGACTAGGAGATGTAGTAGTTGTCCTGGACGAAGCTTAGGTGGATGAGAGGAAGATGGATAAGCCCTGCATGGTGTGCACTTAACTGAATCAACCAAATCCTGCATACAACCGAAATCTTATATAATCTATTCGAATTATCAATGAAACGAATGAACGGCAGCTTTATTCCCAAAGAAAACCATGTACAGCACTTAATCAAAGGAACATCTAAAAAGGTCTAAACGCATGACTAATTTCTACAAATGAAAAACATTACACCAATGATTGCATGGCCAAGCAAACTAGTGTTTTTGTTGAGCAGCACTGGCTCCACAATTCCAGCCCTTGATCCAATAAGGGAGAGGTGAAACTGAGAGTGCAAGCAACCCTTTTATGGAGCTTTTATCAATCTATTCTATACATCCAAAGTAATTCTATTCATCAACAGTATCCTACTTAACCAACACAACTAAATTTTAGCTCAACAAACTTCGTTCAGATGCATACAAGGAAAATCACAGTGCTGAAAGGAAAGATAACAATACAAATAAGGAGGTCATAGGCTCTCAGGTTGGGCCCAACCCCGAGAGCTATGGCCCCTATAAAAATCTCAGAGCTGATATCAAATATGACTGCTTCCCATTATCAAAAAAATAATCATAAGTCAAGAGTTATGCCAATAATGGCTACAAAAGAACAAAACAGAGCTAGCAGCACGTAGTGCAGAATGTGCAAAAGTTTTTCAAAAGTCCTTTTTGAAGGCTGAAGCCTTATCATTTATACACTACGAGGCCCTGGCTGGCCTCCTAAGTTTATGGGACTTGGCTGCCCAAACTGTGAGTGAACAACTCCTTCCAAGAAATCTGCTTGGCTGCCTTCTAGATCCGGTTTTGGTGACCTTTGGAGCTCGAAGTTGGGGGTGAAGATCCCGAGGGAGGCTATTTAATGCTATAGACAACCCCCTACGAATCCTCAACCCAAGCTTGGTTGTCTCCTAGCCCATGTCTGCTCGGTTTTGCTTCAACATGTGTCAAAAATCCTGAAATGAGCACGTGTTAGCCACCTAGGAATAGTGACTACCCTCATTCGTACAAATGACATAAACATACTAGAAAATAATGCATAAGTTATGAAAAATGAAGGATTGAACAAGGGTAGTTAGGCCAAATGAGCCAAAAATGTTACCAAATTTGGGGCTCATCATCACCCCCCTAATAAAATGATTGCTCATCCTTGAGCAACTAATTAGCTCCTCATCCTTCATTGCTTTAACCGCCACTCTCACATCCTAGGCTTCTGAAGTAGTATCCTCCTCACTGTCATGGAACCCGGCCTTCTTTTCCACCTCTTCCCATTGCTTATGTTCTTCTTTTTCTGTGCTTCCTTCTACCAATCCCAAAAGCAAAGGCGGGCTTAGCTTGAGGCCGATCCATCTGGCCTGGAGGTTCTGCATGGACTTCTTGTAGAGAGGTACCCATACTAGGCCCTCCCTCATTCTAGTTGGAGTGTGATACTCCCTGATTTTGAGGTTGTGGGACAATGTGTTCCACCTCCGGGTGCAAGCATGAACACAATTGTCCCCTAGTAGTCGCTCCATATCCTCGAAATGTGCTATAGCCTGAGCCTGCTGATCCATATATTTTAGTAAAGCCTATGGGTTGCTTGTTAGGTGTTGGTGGGCAGATATCAATGCAGTGGGGTCCCCTGGCTCTGCTCTGATTAACAGTGGTTCATATAACTCCCGGTTCATAACATCTCTGACCTCTGTCGCTCTCTTTTCTTCGTGGTTTAACCATGAGGTAAATGCCATTAGCTGCATATCTCCCACAACCGTGTTGGGATCCCATGAAGTTTCATTAGGAAGGGCCAAATTATGGAGGTAGAACTCTGATAACTTGGCCTTGTCCTCTGAGGAGCTACTATTGCATAAATCTGTGAACTGCTGGGGGTTTTGGATCTGGGAGATACCCCTCTGTGCTAATGCATTAATCTGGAATTGCAGCCATTGGTCCCGTAGGTATAGGCCACAAGATTTGGCCAGCTGCCTACATTGTAGAGCATCCATAACCCAACTGGCCATGCAGGCCAGTTGTGCCTCTTTTTCTTGCAACTGTTGTTTGAGAGCTTGTATCTTTATGTCTACTTGCAGTCCCCTTTCCTATAGATGTTGGTTTAGTTCCTCAAGACCAGCTTGCATTCCTTCTTTGCCTTGATGTTCTGCTATAGTGTCCCCTGAGGCTGTGCCCCTTTCTTTCCTCTGTTCCTGTAGCTACAGTTTGAGATTCTCATTCTCTTCCTGTAGAAATACTCGCTGGCAGTTTCCCACGTGCTTGGCCATAGCTAATTCCCTTCTTGCCTCCTTGAGTTGTTCCTCCAAGGGGCCTATGTCTGCTACTCCTTTAGACTTAGCTATCCTCATCCACGTGTGGGTCCATACTCTTTCTTCTTCCAATGCAAAGAAGAGCGGTACTGTGAATTTTTGTGGGATAATTTTCCCGGTCTCCATAAAGTTATAATAAGAGCTCAAGCTAGGCTAGGGGCTAGGTTTCATGATGTGTTCTACCTCTGCTTCCTTTTGTGGTGAGGTAGCTGCCTCCCCCTCCATTCTTTCGGTCTCCTTGAGCTTGGCTAAAGTTTCCTGTAGAACTGCTTTAGCATCCTGTAGAGGGGTTTTTGACGCTGACCTTTCCATTCTCTCCCTCCAGGAAGTTGTCTTGGGGCTCCCCCACTCATAAGTGACTGATACTTTGGAGGGGGACTTCTCCCTTGGCGAGGTAGGGGTGTCTTCGACAAGTAATTGGGTCTTTAGATGGAGGTTGGGGCCTGCCAGTTTTAATTCCCACACTTCTCCTTGATTTGAAATACAGAGGAATCTCCCTTTTGCGTTTCTCCTTTGGCGTGGGGGAGGTACTTAGGGTGGCAAGCACAGCTGCTGCCTCCCGAGCAAGAATTTCGGCCACCTTCTCCTTCTGTGTTCTTTTCTCAGGACTTCTTGTAGAAAGCCCTGTAGTGGCTGATTTTTGGCTTCCTGTAGAAGTCGTTTTCAATTTTCCTGTAGAAACATGTGGCACTGTTTTAGCCTGCTTGGCTGAGGGTGCTTTCTCTTTCAATTTTGTTGAGGCTGCCTTAGACATGCCCTCTCTGCTCTGTGGCCATTTCTCCCTAGGGGTTAATGTGGTTTTGTCACCCTCTGTTTTGGCCCAGCTTGTTTTTCCTCTTATTTTCCCTTGGGATCTTTCTTTTCCTCATGCTTTCCCTTTTGCTATTTCTTTGGTGCTCTGGCCATGTTTTCTCGGCCTTTCTCTTTCTTTTCTGTTTGAATTGGTCCCTTCTCCTCACTGCTGGAGGAGGTGAGCTCCTCAGGAGAGAGGGACAGTATACGTGTGAAGTGCATCTTCCACGAGGAGCTTAATGAGCCCATGATTGGCTATCTGATCTGGTGTCCCCTCTTTCAGCTTAGTGGCACACTCGGTCATGGACTGCATGAGGAAGTAAGGGATGCTCAACTTTTTCTCTGAGGGTAGGTCCATTTGGTGTCTAAGTTCTGTGAGCAGCCGAAAATGGTATCCATACACGATGCTGAATCGCCCCTCACACGTGATATACTTCATAATTTGGAGGTTGACCTCACTCCAGAACGGCTGTAGGCTGGTTCTTCGCACTCCATTCTTGTCTTCTGAGAATTGCTCCTCCGGCAAAAAGAATTCCTTCTTAGCCTTCTGGCCGAGTTTTCTCTCCTCCTTATCCCAAGGTACCCCCATCGGTAGATCAGTGACCCTGCTAATGAACTGTGGGGTAAGCCTGAGGGTCAAACCTCTCAAGTTGACAACAGCCAACGTCTTGGACTTTGGTTGCAAGGATCGCAAGAATTCCTCTGCAACCTCGTCATCGTGACCTTGAAGCTTGTCATAGAATGACATACACCATGCACGAGAAAATAGGTCTACCACTTCAGGGGTCTCCCGTAGTTTCTTTGAGTCTGTAGGCTCTTTCCTGATGAACCCACCTGGCATGGTAAAAGCTTGTTGTGGTGGCCTGAGCTGGCTGGCGCGTATAAAAAGATGGACCTTTGGGATTTCCTCAGACAGAGTGCAGAGTTACGCCTTTATCATGCACACAGTCTATAAATTTACGACTGTCTACAGGTGAGCCTTGACAGTGGCTCAATTATGAACCAAACCCTGTAGAAAATCTCGCATATACACTACGACGATAATTCTCATGCAGAAATAAGAAGACACATGCAAATTCATGCACAGATTGAAATTTACGGTTTTCTACCCCTTTGATACGTCGACTTCACCACCTTTCGAACCAATTGCATGGGAGGACTATGTTCAGGCTTACCTCGTTCCCAACTTGCCACCTTTGACGTGAACAGTTTGATTTCTCCATAATGTTGAGCTTCCTGTAGCACAGCTTCCTGTAGGAGTCATGCACGGGTTCTGGGGAGCGCTTCAGCAGTTCTGGGCCTTCTGTGCAACAACAGGACGTTGAGCAGGTCGAGAACTCAGAGTATCAACCTTCAGGAAATTGCGGATGTGTACTCGGCTGCAAAGCAGTTGGAATAAATGAGTGTAGTGCGCCTTACGCGATCTAGCCGGTAGATTTGAATCTCTGCGGAACTCGTGGCGCAGGGGTGAGTTGTCCCCATCGGCCCGTTGGCCGACGTCACCTGTGATCATACCACTGAATGCTTGCGTGACCGCCGAATCATTCCCTGCATATCTACTGCCGCCACTCCTGTTAGATCGTCGCTTCTCTCCGACTGGTCTCTTCCCACGTGTCCATTTCCTGCCTTGTCGATGCCCCAAAGCTTTTCGGGTCAGACGAGGCCATCGAGCTGGTTGTCGTGGCTAGTTGAATGGCTACCCGACTTGCTCAACCCATTCATTTTCATATTTACACACATTTTAAAGTATTATTCATGTGATTTGACAAAGCAGGGTGAGGCACTTACCTGTGCGGTTGTGACATTATTTTCTCACGCTTCAGGACGAGGGTGACGGATCCACTTGTTGCCGCTTCATGCATAGGCATGGGAGCTCCATTTTGCTGACTGCTGCTGGTTACGAGACCAGTTGCTCGGCTGTGGATAGTGCATGCACTGGCTCACGAGTTTTAGGCATCTCCATAACATGCAGTTTAGCCGGATCAACTACTACAGGATTCTTGTAGGACATCCTGTAGTCGTTTCTCCTCCTCAGATGCATGCTGAAACGGTGGAGTCACGTTCACGGTTGCAGGGTCTTCGAATTGCTTTGATAGGTAGTGCAGCGGCCTCTGCATGCTTTGTTTTTCATTTGAAAATGATTTCTTCTGAAAGTCCAACATTCTGGTTTGACTGCGCAGGTATTTCAATCGTATGGCAGCCATGGTGGTGGAAGGAGGTGACAGCAGTGGGTGCTGGAGAAAAATATTGGTTGCATGCCTCCTTATTGGACTTCGGGCTTCAAATTTTACTACACAGTCGGTCCTGGCCCATTCTAAGATTCTATAGGAAGCTTCCTGTAGAAATACAGAACTTCCTGTAGAAAGTCTTGTAGCTTCCTGTAGGAGGCTAAACTATGACTAGACCGTGCCCAAACCTTGGAAGAGATGAGTGTTTCTGGAGGGGGTGCTTGTGAGGTCACCTAGTAGCATGGTAGGGACCCTTATCCTCGAGTTGAGAGGCCTCCTTTTCTGCATGGAATACCTGCAACCTCCATTAATTTCCAAAGCTTGAGCCTGTTTTCTATTACTGCCTCTTTTTTCTTTTTTCTTTTTTCTCTTTTTTTTTGTCTTTTTTTTTTTTTTTTGAGGAGACAGCAGGGGTGCCTCAATGAGGTTTTCACCCCTACCATCTGCCTTGGGTGCCTCAGAGAGGTTTTCACCCAAGGATCTTTTTTCTTTTTTTCTTTTTTTTCCCAATTTTCAAAGAGACAGCAGGGGCGCCTCAATGAGGTTTTCACCCCTACCATCTGCCTTGGGAGCCTCATAAAGGTTTTCACCCAAGGATCTTTTTATTCTGATTTTTTTTTTTTTTTTTTTTTAGGATGCTCAAGATATGCCCAAAACAGAGGCAGAACCCTTCTCTATGACCAGTACTGATTTTTCCATAGTTTTGATGAACTCTTGCCTGGAAAGAGGTTTCCTGTAGATATTTAGTCGATGCCCATTGACGAGCATGGGGATGGCTTCCTCATCAATGGTCCGGATAAGAATAGACCCATTATCATTACACTTCTCCACTGCATATGGCCCTAACCACCTTGTCCTCAACTTCCCCTTGAAATCCTTGTGTCTAGAATCATACAACAGTGCCCAATCTCCCGGTTGGAATTGCTTTTCATTGAGGTGCCGGTCATGCCATATCTTCCTCTGAAGTTGAACCACTTCTGAGTGGAGAAGGGCCTGCATTATGTGTTCATCTAGCCCATTCAGCTGCAATAACCTTTCTTGTTGGGCGTGGCTGAGATCTAGGTCCAGCTGAGCTGCCATCCTCAATGTGTTGTACTCGAACTCAATTGACAGCAAATCTCTCTTCCCATAGACCAATTCATAAGGTGTGAAACCGGTTGTAGTCTTCCAAGTGGTGTTGTAAGCCCAAGTGGCCTCAACCAGGCGATCTGCCCAATCCTTTCTGCTGCTGCTCACCACCTTAGTCAAAATCCCTTCTAATGCTCTATTGGTGACTTCCACCTGCCCATTTGCTTGAGGATGATAGGGGGTGGAAGTCTTATGCTTGATCTTGTGATGAGCAAGCAAATCTTCAATTAAGTTGGAGGTGAACTGGCTTCCTTGATCGGTGACTAGCTCTCTTGGGTAGCCAAATTTGTAGAAGATGTTTTCCCTTAAAAACTCAGCCACCTTTTCTTCCGTCACTACTTTGATTGCCTTGGTTTCTGCCCACTTGGTCAGATAGTCTGTGCACACAATGATGTAAGACCTTTGCCTTGAAGGAGGATTGATATGACCCACAAAATCCATGCCCCACTTCTCAAATGGTTCAAGAGTCACTTGAGGTTGGAGAGGCATTTCGTCCCTTCGGGTTGGCTTCCCCATCCTTTGGCATCGGTCACATTGGCTGATATATCTCTTGACATCTTGATGAAGCATGGGCCAATAGTAGCCTGCCTGTAGAATTTTGAAGGCAGTCCTCTTGGCTGCAAAATGTCCTCCACAAGGCCCGTCGTGACAGGTTAGGAGGATGTCAAAGACTTCCTCCTCCCTTACACAACGCCTTAAGATCTAATCAGAGCCAAGTTTGAACAGGTTGCCCCTGATCCAAGTGAACGAGGCACTCTTCCTTACAATTCTGCTTTTCTCCTTGGAAGATAGATGCGAAGGGAACTGTGTTGAGACCAGATAGTTTGCTATATCAGCAAACCATGGGGAGAGTACTGAGATAGCAAACAGATGTTCATCTGGCATCTGGTCGTCCACTGTTCCATCTTCTCCTGCAGGTAAATCCAATCTAGACAAGAAGTCAGCAACAACATTTTCTTTACCTGGTTTGTCAACGATAGTCAAATCAAATTGCTGCAACAGAATTAACCATCTAATAATACGAGCATTCACATCTGGTTTATTCATTAAATATCTAATTGCAGCATAATCAGTATGTGCAAATGTTTGATAGCCAGTGATGTAGTGCCAGAACTTGTTCAGGGCATGGACCACAACCAGGAACTCTTTCTCAGTTACAGTATAGTTCAGTTCTGCCTTGGATAAGTTTTTGCTGACAAAGTATATGGCATATGGGAGTTTTTGTTCAACCTGTCCTAAGGCTGCCCCTATGGCTTTGCTCGAGGCATCAGTGTGGATGTGGAAAGGTAGGGCCCAGTTTGGACCTCTTAATATCGGGGCGGACACCAACTTATCCTTTAATTCATTAAGAGCCCTTTGACAGTCGTCTGTCCATTTGAACTCAACATCTTTTGCTAAGAGGCCAAACAGTGGCGAGGCTAGCCTCCTGAAATCTTTAATAAACCTTCTATAATATCCTGCTAAGCCTAGGAAACTCCAAACATCTCTTACTTTCTGAGGAGGTGGAACCTTTTTGATGAGAGCAATTTTATCAGGATCCACCTGCAATCCCTGGCGAGAAATGGTATGTCCTGGCACGGTCCCTTCAGTCATCAAGAATTCACACTTTTCCGGACTGAGGGACAAGTTCATCTCAATGCACTTGGTTAGGGATTTTCCCAGATTGGACAATGCTTCTTGGAAGTTGGACCCATAGGGAGTGAAGTCATCCATATATATTTCCACCGAATCATGGACCAGCTCAGAGAAGATGCTCAATACTGCTCTTTGGAAAGTAGCAGGAGTGTTGCATAGCCCAAAGGGAAGGACTCAGTAAGCAAAGGCACCCCAAGGACAAGTGAAGGTGGTCTTATCTTGGTCTTCCGGGCTGATTTGGATCTGGTTATACCCGCTGAACCCATCTAGGAAAGAGAAAAACTTCTTCCCTGCTAGTCCATCCAACACTTGATCTATGAAAGGCAGAGGAAAGTGGTCTTTCTTGGTGGCTTTGTTCAGTTCTCGGTAGTCCACACAGATTCTCCACTTTCCATTTTTCTTGGGTACCAACACCAGAGGGGACACCCACTCGCTATCCGAGATGGGGTAGATGAATCCTGCATCCAACAGTTTTTGCAATTCTTCTTTGACAATGTCCTTAAGGGCTGGATTCATTCTCCTCTGAGGTTGCCTGACCGGTTTACAATCTTCATTCATGTAGATGTGATGGATACAGACCGAAAGGTGGACTCCTTTCATCTCCTTATAGCTCCAAGAGAAAGCATCTAGATGACTAGCCAACAGACTATATAGCTCCTTTTCCTGGGAAGGAGATAGGGAGGAGTTGATCTTTAACGATCTCTCGGGGCCAAACTCCACATTTTTGACCCGGGGAGAGAGTGGATCGGTCACACAAAGTTCCACTAAGGTGCTGGCTTGAGTATCTTCCACCAATTTCTCTAAGGACAATGCACTAGGAGGCGGATTCTGAATCAAGGTCTCAATCAAATCATTCTCAGTTTGAGGACCTCCCCTGGTGGTCTCTAAGGTGCACAAGGGTGCAGAGTACACCTCATCCTCTTCTCCTTCTTCCAACCAAAGTGGTAATTCATGCTCTAATAGAGGTTGGGTAGGAGGGTATAGGACTAGCTGCTTGGACATAGGACCATTTTTTATGGTCATGTTCCCTGCTCGGCAGCTTATGTAAGCATCTGCAGTGGCTAGCCAAGGTCTTCCCAAAATAAGGGGGTATCCGGTAAGCTTTGCCTTTGGCTGAAGAACCAAGAAGTCCGCAGGATACTCCCAAGAGTCAACAGAGACCAAGACATCCTCCACAATCCCTTCGGGAGTCACAGTGGAGCGATCTGCCAACTGCAGGACTGTCAAGGTCTTCCTTAAGGAACCCTGAAGGTTGAGTTTGAGCATGGTGTCCCTGGTCATCACATTAATGGCAGCCCCTAAATCAATCAAACTGTGGGGTATGATGGTGCCATTGATGTGGACATCAACTACAGGACTCCCAGGATCCAAATTCTTTGGACAGATTACTTGCCCCAACATATGATCAGACAGTTGTCCTATGACATTGATGTTTGAGGCATCTCTTTTTCGCCTGCCTGGGTGCCTGAAACACTTTTCCTTAACAAATTTGTTGTATATTGGTACATCTTTGATGGCTTGGAGAAGTGGTATTCTTACACACAACTGTTTGAGTTCTCCCAGAAGCTCATTCTCCTCTGGGTCGGGTTGTGTGGTTACTGTTAGTCTCTCAGGAAAGGGTGGAGTGGCCTTGGGTTCACTTTCTTGTTTGTCTTCCTCGTCCTCTAGGGGAGGAGGTTGGCGATCCAGAAGAGTCTTCCCGGATCACAGGTTGATCTCCTGGATCTCCACAGCATAGGTAGGGCAGGTTGTTTCCCCGGTATATACCTGCTGGGCCTGTCGGTTGTTGGGGTTCGGGTTCAGTTGAGCAGGCAGTTGGGGTTGTCTCGGAGGAGCAGGAGGTAATGGTTGTGGCTGAGCTGGTGGTGGAGGTAAAATGGTAGGAGGAGTGTTGTACTGGGGCCTCCACCCTGGTTGAGGTGCATTCCACTGAGGCTGTGGCTGGACATGTGAGTGAAACGAATGAGTAGTGGGCTGAGTATGGTATTGAGGTGGGTAAGACCATGGAGGAGGCATAGACTAGGGAGGATGAGCAGGGGGCCCCCAAGAAGGCATAGGAGCAAATTGGTTGGGGCTATAATAAGCTTGGGATGTCCCTTGCATCCCCTGCTGGTAAGGTCTAGGTCCATGCGGCCTTCTTTGATTGAGGAGGTAGAGAGGTTCATTGGGTGCCTCAGTTCCTTGGTACATGGCCTTAAACCCAGGTAAGGTTGGGCATTGGTTTGTGGGGTGGTTCTCCTCACAAACGAAGCATACCTCTACCGAGTGTAAGGGACACTCGTTCTTAGGGTGCTTCCTTGTACACCTAGGACAGAAGATGGCCAAAGCCCTCTCAGCTTCCTCCTTATTTTGCTGGATCCAGAATGTATCAAGTTACATGGCAATGGTCTGTCTCACCTCACTTTTGAGGTCCTCCAGCTGATTAACAAACTCATGCTTGGAGAAAGTAGCACTAGCTGAAAGGGGGTTTCCCCTACCTCTTTTTCGGGCTGCCCTAGAGTGGTTTCTAAACACAATATTTATATCCTTGTAAGGTAGTTGGTAGATGTCTCCTCCAGCTAGCATGTGAAGGGTATCTAGGAGGTCTTCAGGGACTCCTCGGAGCAGGACCAACTTGAGAGATTCAGGGTCAAGTGTGCACCTGGCCCGTTTATAGCTAAGTTGGAATCTTTCCTCATAATCTTCTATAGACTCCTCATTTCCCATGGTCATCCGAAAGATCTCTCCCTTGGCTTCCTTGGACCTACAGTAGTCCCGATACTTGGTATTGAAAGCTTGCTACATCTGAGCCCAAGTGATGATACTGTTTCCAGGTAATCCCATGAACCAGCGTAATGTTGCATCCTTGAGAGTAGAGGGAAAGAGTTTCAGTTTTTTCTCATCTTCTGTATAGTCATAGGTTCGACAAAGGACAACAAACTCAAACAAGAAGGTATCAGGGTCTTCAGTAGTCAATCCAAGGAAGTGAGGTAAGGCGGAGGGGATTATGTTTTTCATTTTCATGTCTCCATTGGTCTCTCGGATGGGAAATGCACCTTCTATTATCTCATCTTCTCTTCCATCTTCAGCCATGGCTGTAGGTGGGATGGTTTCTAACTCTTCTTCTGGTATAGGATCTTCTTATGTCTCAGGAGGCTTGCCTATAGGTTCTTCTAGATCACTGTCACCAAAGAAGAGAGAAGGGTGACTCAGTGAAGTGGTGGGGGCGTTGGGTAAGAATTTTCCGGTTTTATCTCTGTTCCTACGAGGCATGAAATGGAAAGGCTTTTGATTGCTTTTTGCTTTTTCTGCTTGTACCTGCAAAACTGAAATAGATTGAACTGCAACTAACTATATTGCTAAAATGAAAATGCGGAATTGAAATGAAAGCAGGAAAGGACTAATCTATTTTGCTCAAATGAAATTGCAGGAATGAAATGCTAGTCTACGCTTACGGAATTGAAATGCTAATCTACGCTTGCAGAATTGAAATCGCTAGTCTATGCTTGCAGAATTGAAATTGCTAGTCTATGCTTACAGAATTGAAATTGCTAATCTATGAAAGCAGGAAATATCTATTTTACTTTTGCGGAAATGAAATTGAAAAATGGAAATGAAGTGAACTATCTAGCAGAAGGCGAGTGTAGGAAAATAGAAGAAAAGCAACAATCACCAATACTCTGACGCTTCCCCGGCAACGGCGCCAAAAAGATGGTGGGCCCTAGTATTGTAGCAATAATGCTACAACTCCTGGAACTCCCTTCTTTAGTTTTATCAACCCGATAGTTCGTAACAAACTTGGAAGCGACGGTGCTGTATGCACAAGTACTAGCTCTTGCCGTAGCTGTCACTTGGTCAGCTGGCACAAGTCCGCTAGGGGCTCAAGCCAACTTCTATGAGCTCTTAGAAGAAGCTTTATACCTGATGGATGGAAGCTAACTCAAAGGAAGCTGATCTACTTGCAAAAAGAAACTGAAAGCCAAAGAGTAACATAACCCTAGCAAACCCTAATTCTACTGGCTAGTCCTACTGATGCAAAGGAAATGAGGCAAACTATTGAAGAAGATGCCATTTCTTCTATGAAGGTAAAATACATGTGTCTAGACTACCTATATTTGAAGAAAACATCTTTTTGTATTTTTTACTAAGTTATTAGAATTATCATGCATGTGCTTTTAATTGGCTTTTCACTGTGCAGGGGTGGATCAAGGAGGAGAAATGCTTGGAAAAGGTTGGGATGGTATAGAGAGGGTCTAAGGAGCCCCAAACACTCTTCCAGA
The DNA here is from genome assembly GCA_031772625.1 of Pinus tabuliformis. NCBI lineage: Eukaryota > Viridiplantae > Streptophyta > Pinopsida > Pinales > Pinaceae > Pinus > Pinus tabuliformis. Next base: position 1,128,057,258 of record CM062804.1, on the reverse strand, counting down.
GAGTTCCACCAAGTTTGGCTATCCAACAACCTCACTTGTGAGCTTCTACAGGAAGTCTGCAGGGGTTCTACAGGATGGTTCAGGAATTTCTACAGGATGTTTAGAAATTTCTACAGGATGTTCTGATATTGGATTTTGGAGGATGGGTGAGTGAAAGAGGATGCAGGAATGGATAGGGAGGTAGGGTAGGGGTCTGAGATGACCCAGCGACTGATGGATGAAGTGATGAGAGGGTGGGGAGAGCTAACTTGTCTTAAGGAAGACTAAGGCAATGGAAGAGCAAGAAGTTAGGGTTACGTGGACAGAAGAAGAGTTGTGAGACGAAGAAGCTGACTAGGAGATGGAGCAGCTGTCCTGGACGAAGCTTAGGTGGATGAGAGGAAGATGGATAAGCCCTGCACGGTGTGCACTTAACTGAATCAACCAAATCCTGCATACAACCGAAATCTTAGCTAATCTATTCGAACTATCAATGAAACGAACGAACAACAACTTTATTCCCAAAGAAAACCATGTATAGCACTTAATCAAAGGAACATCTAAAAAGGTCTAAACACATGACTAATTTCTACAAATGAAAAACATTACACCAATGATTGCATGGCCAAGCAAACTAGTGTTTTTGTTGAGCAGCACTGGCTCCACAATTCCAGCCCCTGATCCAATAAGGGAGAGGTGAAACTGAGAGTGCAGGAAACCCCTTTATGGAGCTTTTATCAATCTATTCTATACATCCAAAGTAATTCTATTCATCAACAGTATCCTACTTAACCAACACAACTAAATTTTAGCTCAACAAACTCCGTTCAGATGCATACAAGGAAAATCACAGTGCTGAAAGGAAAGATAACAATACAAATAAGGAGGCCCTAGGCTCTTAGGTTGGGCCCAACCGTGAGAGCTATGGCTCCTATAAAAATCTCAGAGCTGATATCAAATCTGACTGCTTCCCATTATCAAAAAAATAATCATAAGTAAAGAGTTATGCCAATAATGGCTAAAAAAGAACAAAAGAGAGCTAGTAGCACGTAGTGCAGAATGTGAAAAAGTTTTTCAAAAGTCATTTTCGAAGGCTGAAGCCTTATCATTTATACACTACGAGGCCTTGGCTGGCCTCCTAAGTTTATGGGACTTGGTTGCCCAAACTGTGAGTGAACAGCTCCTTCCAAGAAATCTGCTTGGTTGCCTTCTAGATCCGGTTTTGGTGGCCTTTGGAGCTCAGATTTGGGGGTGAAGATCCTGAGGGAGGCTATTTAATGCTATAGACAACCCCCTACGAATCCTCAACCCAAGCTTGGCTGTCTCCTAGCCCATGTCCGCTCGGTTTTGCTTCAACATGTGTCAAAAATCCTAAAATGAGCACGTGTTAGCCACCTAGGAATAGTGACTACCCTCATTCGTACGAATGACATAAACATACTAGAAAATAATGCATAAGTTATGAAAAATGAAGGATTGAACAAGGGTAGTTAGGCCAAATGAGCCCAAAATGTTACCAAATTTGGGGCTCATCAAGGTTGTGAAGTGTATGTGCACTGCATATGCTAGGATTCTATTTCCAATCAAAGAGAATGAATACAAAATGTAAATTCAAATTTAATCTACCTATAACTAATCCTCATTAAGTGTATGCACATGTTCCGTCTACAAAGCTTTATCTTTAAAACCACTATGCTAATGTTCAGGAATTCAAAACTATTTTAATAAACAAGAATTGAAAGTTATTCTAATTGAGAAAAAATGAAAGTGCATTCTATTGAGAAAAAAATAAGGTCTTCACCATTAAACAAAAATCAAAGAATATTGTATTGAGCATAAATTGTAGTCTAATCTATTGAATGATTTAAAAAAGTCTATTCTAATCAACTTTGAAAGGAAATGAATCTATTTTAACCGTATGCTAAAGAACTTGAACAAAAAGGAATCTAACTATGAAAACATGACTTAAACTAATTTAAAGAGCAATGATGAAATCATGAACTGAATGAAATTTTAGATGAAACAACCTTTATAAATTACTAGTGTGTGCCTCCATAACTCGAACTAATTTGAGCATCCAAGATAAATCTGATACTAAGAATGAAATTAAATCTGAGACTAAGCATGGAATTTAGATAAGAAATTTATGAAAGAAATGTTTTTGGTGTTTTTGGTTTATTATTGAGCGCTTAACCTATGACAGAAAAGGGACAAATGAGTAAATTTTTCTTTGGAAACATATTATTAAGAATCTAATTATTCAATACTGAATCAAAATGAATGTTGAAATAAATTAAATTAAAAGACAACTACACTATCTCACAACTCCATAGGGGGGGATCCTAGTGAGCACAAGGAAATTGGAATTCAAATCACGGAACTAAGTCACCAACACATTCACGATTCCAAGAACATAGTAATTGCATTAATTATAAGCAGAGTCTTCTCTCCCAAGGGTAACAATTATTACATATTTAACAATTGATGTCTCTCTTTCAGATTGAAGCAATTTGTAATTGTTCAAGATATAACAGCTTAAAGAGATAAATGTCGAGAAATATGTCCTTCATTTGAAAACTAAGCTTTAAAATCATAATAGGAAGTTTTCTCTCATGATTCACTACTAGAATAGCGAATCATGAGATAGATTTTGACTGAAACATCATCAAATAGAAATTATAAATCTCATATCTCACTCACATGATGATAAGGTTGACTCCTTGAAACTCTACGTGAGAACAACCCTCTACAGCCAGCTTTGAATTTTGATTTGACCAACGGCATTATGATATCTAGTATGCTTTTAGGTTATCCAAATAGGTGGAAACCCATGTGGCTGAGATCAAGCATTTTTCCATTTGTCCTGCTTGTCTTCAAAATCTCATAAACTTGTTCCACCTTGGATTTAGCTGCATAAATTCTAGTTAGATGCGGAATGTGCAACTTTTAGTAGTTGTAGTAATGTCTTAACTAATTTCACAAAGAAATCATATACTATGAGCTTTGAGTGAATGGTACCCTTTATTGTAGTTATGCATGACCTGGATGACCTCATAATTCATGGATGAAGCAAAAATGTACACAAACTGGCTGAAAGAAAAGTGAAAAAGGTTCGCCAAAATGAGGACAATTGAGAGGTTCAACAAACACCTTACCAGAGCCCATCGAAAGCTTTGACCACTCTGATATGGGTCGTATGCCATCACTAAGGTTGTGGGTGACATTTATTTTGAGATAAGTATTCCCATGTTCCTTTGCCTACACCCAATATTCAATGTGGACCGCCTTCATTCATACTTTCAACCAGTATTGGACACATCAGAATTTGTTGGGCAGCGGACACCAGAAGAGCTCAACCCAGATTGCATTAAACATGCCATGGCTAATTGGATCATGGACACAAAATTTAAGAAAAATTACCAATAGAGGATCCAACTTTATTGGGTTTTCAAAGATGGCCAACTCTTGCACCAAGGCAAGTGGCTCACCAGGGACCAAGTTCAACAGAAGTTTACCCATCTCATGGAGGTACTCAATGCAATGGGGACCATTACTTATTAAGGGGGGAGAACTGATCCAGGTGGATATTGGTGGTCACTCTCCTATTCAACATGGACCCCAAAAAAAATTTCCTTTTAGTTTCCCATTTTGAATGTTTCTATTTTTGGTAGTTTTTTGGGTCCTGTACTTTCGGAGTCGTTTTAAGGCCCTAAGTGGAATTATTTTAGAAATGGGAAAAAAGAGGCCAACAACCTCTGTTTTTAGTCTAAAATTTTTATCCTCGGATAGATCTTTCTAACGAGGTATCGTGTGTGCCAAACGAAGATTGTATGCCAAAGTTATGACCCTAAGAAGTTGATGTTCCAACTAACCCCAACAAGACCCACAAGATTTTGGTGCTTCATCCCCTAGGGTTAGGTTTTTGGATTTTTATGGTTTTTTATTGTTTCTTGATGATAAAAATGCCTCCATACCTCATTGTAACACAATTCATAAGGCATGTAGTTCACACATCTCTTCTTAGAGATAAGCTACCACCGCCCAAGCTAGTTTGTTTATTTTCTGCATGTAAACATTTTTCAACAGTTGTTATTTATTAAATGAAGTTTTATTTCGATGCATCTTTGTGTTTTTATTTAAATATGTGTTTCATTTCATTCCTTCATATAAGTTAGTGGAGCTAAAATTACAATTAAAGGAAATGTTGGACAAGGGATACATCAATCCCAGTGTGTCACCTTGGGGAGTCCCAATGTTTTTCATAAATAAAAAGGATGGCACACTACGAATATGCATTGATTATCAATAGCTAAATAAAGAAATCATGAAAAACAATTACCCGTTGTCTAGAGTTGATAACTTGTTTCATCATTTGAGAGGGGTTGCAATGTTCTCAAAAATAGACTTGAGATGTGGCTATCATCAAGTTAGAATTAATGATGAATACATCCATAAGACAAATTTCAGGACAAGATATGGACACTACGAGTTTTGGGTGGTGATGTTTGGACTTATAAATGTCCTAGCCACATTTATGTGTCTGATGAACGATGTCCTTAGCCTGTATTTGGACAAGTTTGTATTGATATTTGTGGATGACATTTTGGTCTTCCATTCATGATTTCAATACTTGGGACGTGTCATTTCAAGAAAAGGATTGGTTGCGGATCTAGAGAAGATTAAGACCATGATCGAGTGGCCCACTCCTCAAAATGTCATAAAAGTGAGATATTTCATGAGATTGACTGGATATTAGAAGTGATCCATTCGGTATTTTTTGAAGATTGGGAATCCACTCTTAGCCCCATAAAGAAGAGGAGCCAAATTTCAATGCACATATGAGTGTACAACTAGTTTTGAATGGCTTAAGGAATTGCTCAAATGTGAAATTACTTTGCAGATAGCATACCCAAAAAAGGACTTCTTGTTTTGCACATATTCTTGGAAGGAACGAATAGGAGGAGTTCTAATGCAGGAAGGACATGCATTTTTTTATGAGTTAAGAAAATAAGATGAACATGAAAAGAACTATGCCACTCATGACTTGGATCTTGCAATGATAGTGAAAGCATTAAAAATATGGAGGCACTATTTTCTTGGGAGGAATTTTGTGTTGATGTTAGACCATGGAGGGTTGAGATACTTGTTTGAACAACCTGAGTTAAATGTTATACAAGCCAATTGGTTGGATTTTATCACAGAATTTGACTTTGAGGTAAAGCACATTAAAGGTAAGGAAAATAAAGTAGAAGATGCACTTAGTAGAAGTCTACAAGTGGCTCACTTGGTAGCCATGAGCACTTATGAATTTAATATTAAAGAAATGATAAAGGAGGCATTGATACAAGATGAGCACTTTCAACATGTGAAAGATTGCTTGCAGAAGGAGCCAAAGGGGAATTGAGAAAGAATTATATGCTCACTAACAATGGAATATTGAAATTCAAGGATATATGGGTGACTTGAAGAAGCTCATCTTGGATGAGTTCCATAAAAGACCTTATTTAGGACATCTTTATTATCTTAAAATGATATCAACCATGAAGAAAATATATTATTGGCTAAGCATATCTATGGAATTCATAATATATTATTGGTCAAGCATATTATTCCTGAGTGGAAGTGGGAATTAATATCTATGGACTTCATCATACGATTGCCAAGAACATCCAAGCATCATGATGCCATTACGATGGTCGTAGATCAATTGAGTAACGAAAACCACTTTATAGATGTCAAGTCCACCCACAAGGTAATTGACATAGCTACGATATTCATGAAGGAGATATTTATATTACATGGCATACCTAAGAATGTTATTTTAGTTAGAGGTGTTAAGTTTACTTCCAATTTTTGGAAGGCATTGTTTGTTGGTTTTGAAACCCATGTACCTTTTAGTACAATGTATCATCCTTAGGATGATGTCCAAATTGAGAGAGTGAACATAATTTTAGAGGAGATGCTAAGTATTTATGTCATGCATCAACCAAAGAGGTGGGAAGAATTATTCCTACTAGTTGAATTTTCCTGCAACAATGGGTACCAAGAGTCACTAAATATGAGCTCTAATTTTGAGCCTTTGTATGGTATAAAATGTAACAATCTCTTGTAGTAGTTGCAACACCCTCCAAAATTTTGGCCGGCATCCAATTTTAGATCCTTCCTTGGTTTTTTCCTTGACGTGTGCAAACACTCGAGCTCATCCCATGAGCTCATGCCGAGTCTTTGACGCTCCTCGTGTGACCGTTCACCAGACATCTTTTATCATGTTGGTCATAATGTCATGTTCAAGGTTCGTCTTCGTGTGTACAAGTTGTATTTGCTATGTAAGCATATGTCGCACTCACACACGAAGTTGTATGCAATGTCACACAAGTGTCATCGTGATCGTTCAACAATCTATCTCAAATGTCGCACTTGTCTCTCGCACTTGTCGATTAGTCACACTGAGTGTATGTTATCTTAATGGTTCGAGGTGTCTTGTCGACGAATCATGTTGAGTGTGTGTTCGCAAGGTCATTCATGCACAAGTTCGCTCATTCACACACTTAGTCATTTTGTTGAAGTACTGTCAGCCAGACCACCCTCCACCCGTTAGACCTCCTTTGAGCTGCACTGCGTAGTCTCAACCCTCAGTGATCATGTACAACTACCCAAAATTATGCAAAGCTTGACGCTGCCTCCCAGGTAGTCTGCACTGCACAATCCTAGAATCGACTCGAACGACCGTCACCCAGTATAGTGCAAAATTTTCTCAACAACCATCTTAATTTACGCTTCCCACAAGAAAATATATCAAGCTTCTATTGGTCAACCGATGAGTTTGACCGAACAACGACCTCGGGCTTCATTCCTCCAAAAAATTGAAGAGAATCTAATAGCATGTCCACCTTCACTGACTAAATAAATTGTGCAAACATGAAGAACACGCACCCAATGCTTATCATTGTACTGTCCCCGAAATTTGCACAATTTTGTTACCCAGTCCCCCTGTCAGTCGACCCACCGCCTTCTAAAAACTGCACAGTTTTCTTGGGATTTCCTCCAACTTCCCGACACCCTTCTCAGCCCAAAAACTACACGGAAATGTCCTATAGGCCAGCCTCCCAGGTCTGCGCAGTTTTGGCCAGTAAGCTCCTGCAGCCCGCTGCCAGCCTCCCTATAGAATCTGTGTAGTTTTCACTGCCAGTGTCCTCCCTACTACCTGCACTGCCTCCCTTGAAAATTTCCACAGTTCTTCCCTCTAGCTGAGCCAGATCCTGCAGATGGTCACTATTTTTCTAGACTGCTCATCTCGGCTTCCCAATGACCTCTGCACAATTTTCCTTGAAAGTTCCCCAGAGCCTGCATCCTGGCCTAAAATGTGCTCCGCGCAGTTTCAGAGCCTTGTCCTCTCTCCTAGTCACCTACATCCGAAAACAAAAGATGATGCATCATGGTAGACTAGGATATTTCTGGATTTTATTTCATCTCATCATGAGTGATTGCAAATATAGGTACATGGATGATACATGGCGCGACGACGAACGGGATGAACAAGGAGCGCATGCTAGGAGACTTGTTTGCGAATAGATGAACACATGAAGCATGCAAAGTACTAGTGAAGGGGATACATGCACATGCAACATCAAGTGAACACCAAGACCATCGAATACTCTACACACCTTTCCATGTGAAGGTAAAGCTATGTTACACCAATAGCACACTCATCACTCGGGAACACTCTAGTTCGACATGGACACCACCATTAGCATGAAGATACTAGCACTGTCATGTCGAGACATGTCATGAGTCATCTCAACCACATAACTATTGTGGGCCATATTTTTGTAATCAATGTAATGCAACATGGAAGTCCAAGAGACCTGTTAGTGCCTAGATTTACCTCATGCCGAAAAGGTAGGATCCAAGGCCAACATCAAACCACACTTAGCCTGGTAGCTAGCCCTACCAGGTCAGGAGAGGGCTCTCTCTGGGTCAATCTCAGCAAATTATGATCGATGAGAGCTTGATATGACCGAAATATCTTCTGATCTTAGGCTAGGTATATGTGTAAGAGAGTTTGATTTGATAAAATGATGATTTTGTTGGCTCATATGGAAAGATGGCTTTTGGGTGCGGGGATTGAGGCTCAGTCCTGCAGAGATCTCAATGGGGCAAGGTAGAAAATTGTTTTGGCACTTAAATTTGAATGAGATGGAAGGAATAGATAGGTGAGGTGTTGAAGAGGGCAACAGAAATCATGGATCCTCCCCAAACATCTAAAAACATCAAGAAACTAAAGCAAACTTCAAGTAGAGCACTGCAATCTCAATGGATTCTACTTACACTCTTATTTGTTTAGTTCAGAAGAAACAAGATAGAGAATGGCATACATAACACATAAGAAAATTTACAATTATAGAGAAAAGCATTGTACCAAGATAAATTTCCACATCGATCCCAAAGAGTGCTGCAAATCCTGGTCTCAATTCCTTAGCCAAAAATGCTGATATAAGTGTACAATGAAGCTCAAGGCTTTCTCAAGAGTCCAACCATGCTAATGACTGAAAAACAACATAATATAGACAAACCATAGCTCATACTAGCCTCTATGGGTCGATCTCACATGTTTGGGAGCCGTTTCAACTAATTCTAAACTGAGAACTAGAAATCAGGCATTGAAACAGCATGCCTCTAGAAACAAGGGAACTGATTCATTCAATTTCAAACAATTTTTTAACAGATGAATCTACCTCCATAAGTGAAAATTTGACATATTTACATCATGATCCACTAATGTACATTGAATTACATCACAATTTGACATTAATAATATGAAAAAGTCAAACTGGCCAAAGCTGGGCGAAAAACAGAGTAATACTTGGTCAAACTGGCAAAATTTCCTCTATGCGTCGTGCCTGTTTGGACCCACTTTTGGAGGCATTCCTGGTGTCCAAATTCACTCCAAGTGTGCTTGTTGGAAATTTCTGCCTGTCTCATTTCCAAACCAAGTGGAATTTTTCAATTTGGCCTCCATTTTCCCCTCCAAAATTCAGTTCTCCCAACACTGCTTCTTGTGTGTCAAAATAGGGGCAGTAAGGTCATTTTTTGAGTGTTTTTTACCCTTTTGAGGGCTCAAAACTTGCCCAAATTTCTTGGACATTGGTAGGAAAGCATATTTTTTTCATTCCAAATCCAAAAATTCTGATTTTTTGTGCTTTGAAGGCTCCTAGCAAAAGCGATCACCACATGGCGCGATGCATAGGGCAGAAAATTCTGTGTTAAAAATTTCTAAGCATAGCGCCTTTTTGCAGACCAGTTTTGAGGGCCTTCCCGATGTCCAAATTGGGTTCATAATAGCTCGTTGGAAATATTATTGAGTCTAATTTCTAAAACAACTAGAATTTTTCAATTTGGAGTTCATTTTCCCTATCAAAAATCAAATCTCCCAAGAATGGTCAAAATGTGCAAAATGAGGCTGCCTAAAGGTAGAGTGTTGTTGCCGTCAACTTTTGAAAGTCTTCCTCAACTCCAAATTGAGTTCATGATAGCTCATTGGAAATATATTCGTGTCTAGTTAGAATTTGACTCATCAATCAAGTCATTAGGCCAACCAAGCTAGAATAAACATTGATTTTTCCAAGGTCACTACAGAAGTGCATCAATTCTCCTGAGGCAACTGTATTTTTGGAATTTCTATAAAACCATGAAACTTGTGTAAAAAGTGAAGGAGGTTTTTCTTCCTTGGCATATTATGGACAAAAACCACTCTCATTTTTTCCAAATTCATATTTCCTTCCTCAGAAAAATCATTTGAGTAAAACCTACCCCGATGTGTGGAACATGGGATTTGTCGAAATGAAGGGAAATGAAGGAGATAAGGGGCTTCTAAATTCTTGAGGAAATTTTGGGAAGTAGGGAGAGATGTTAGGAAGTAGGGGAAAGTGGAATTTAAAATATTGAGTGAGGGGAAGAGGACTGAAAGGGAAAAACATAGGCCTAGCCTAGAAAATTGTCAAGTTGTAGCAAGAAACTAGGGTTTGTGCGAAAATGAGGAATTTGAGGGATATCAGTGGTGGGAAGTGTTTAATAAGGTACATTAAGGATAGGGGAAGGTGTATGAACATGGAAAATAAATGGAGGAGTCGAAAAGTGAGGGAGTGGTGGAGTGGACTTGGCAGCAAAATCCCAAATGCAAACCCTAGGCAATGAATGGCAAGGAAGTAGGGTTTAAGTTTTTTCACACAACCACCATAAATTTTTTAAGAAAAACTCTTTCACTAGCAAGGAAAAGGGCTTGGCTTACTTGCACACTAGAAGGTTTGAGCAATTTTGGCAATTTAAGGGAGTTGTTGATGAAATAGGGCTTGGCAGCTCTATGCACCGCGCCTCTTGTATGCGTCGCGCCAGTATAAATTTAACAGTGTGGAGAGAGGCCCAATGCGCCGCGCCACTTTTATGCACCGCGCCTTCAAAACTGGGACTTTTTGCTGCGATTTTGCTTCCTTTCTCCAACACGACTTTCACTTTGCTCAATCTGTCTTCTTTGAGTGCCAATGAGCTTTTTGAATTGTAAAGATGATTTATATACAAGAGATTTTGATTTTTTCTTCATAAAACCCACTTTTATAATGTTTGCAATGTGACTTACTTTTCAACTCTGTTTTTTGAGCTTTTCACTTTACTTGAGCTTTTTGATGAACTGAATGACTTCGATTTTTCTTGATTTTTGATTGCTTTGCAGGGGATGGAGCTACTGAGGCTTGGGAAGGAGACCAGGGTTGCCTCTGAGCTGATTTACATTCAAGAGAACTAAAAATACATGAATTAATACAATAAAAACCTAGAATACTCTGTTTTTCCTCAAAACAGAGTTTTGAGGAAAAATACATTGTTGAGCATTTTATTGTTTGGTGTGGAGCCTGATTATCTTCTATTCAAATGTATCGCCACATAGGATCCCAGTTCGAAATGGGGGCGGCAACGCTTCCCGTAAAATATTCGCTGCAGGGGGGGTCCAGGGGGGGCAGCACCCCCGAAGCTAAAAACAGCTGTAAAATTGCCTTGTAAAAGTATAGTAATTTCTAGTCAATCTGGGCCGTTCATTAGGCGAATGATCTGACGGTAGAACTTATGTTTAGTTTAGGGTTTTTTGCCCTAGAAGGCAACCCCTCTCTTTGTATGAGGGTATTGTATTTGAGGCTGTATGATAGATGTGTATTTGGTGTGAGCAAGAAAAAGAGAGGTGAGACTGTGAGAGAAAACAGAGGATATTACAGCGGATTTGTTGTAGGTTGTGTCTCTTCATTTTGATGGATAATAGAAAGGAAGGACTAGCTGTTCAGGGTGGACATAGCCCAAACTGGGTGAACCACGTATATCTGTGTCTCTCTTGTTTTGTGCATTTTCTGTGTTTATATTTCTGCAATATTTTATGTGTTCCATTGCTCCGTAATATATAATTTTCTAACAACTGGTATCAGAGCCGAAGGTCTATTTGGCTGATAAACTCGCAGGAAAGAAGGGTTCATGGTTCGAGAGGGAGCAATGGCAGAAGATGGTATGTTTAGGGTTGAGAAATTTAACGGCCAAAACTTCTCGCTGTGGAAGATGTAGATGGAAGATTATTTGTATCAGAAAGATCTATACCTACCATTGGGCAGAAAAACAAAGATGTCGACTGGTATGAAAGACGAAGAATGGAACCTTCTCGATAGAAAGGCACTCGGAACAATACGGTTGTGCCTTGCTGCATCAGTCGCCTTCAACATTTCGAAGGAAACCATGACAGAGGGTTTGATGCAAACGTTGTCGAAACTATATGAAAAACCCTCGGCCTCAAACAAGTTATTTCTTATGAAACGGTTATTTAATATGAATGTGTTGGTAGGTGGATCTGTTGCAAACAATTTAAATCATTTTAATACAGTTACAAGTCAGTTAAGTTCTGTAGGGGTAAACTTTGATGATGAAGTTAGAGCTCTGTTATTCTTGTGCTCATTACCAGAAAGTTGGAATGGTTTGGTAATGGCCATTAGTAACTCTGTTTCTGGATCTAGTACTTTAAAGTTTGATGATGTTGTCGGTGCTATCCTTAGCGAGGAAATGCGACGGAAAAGCTCCGGTGAGACATCGGGAAATGCTTTGAGTGCAGAGTCTAGAGGAAGAAAAATGGAAAGAGGAAAGAGCTCAGGATATCGCAGTAAATCAAGGAAAGGCAGATCCAAGTCCAGATCAGGGATAGTGTGCTGGAAATGTGGAAAGAAAGGACACCTAAAGAAAGACTGTAGATCTCGGAAGGGAAAAGAAGGAGATGCACAGCAAGAAAACAATCATGAAGAAAATGTGACAGGTGAGGTGTTACAAGATGCTTTGATTCTTTCTTTCGAAAATATTACTGATTCCTGGGTGGTAGATTCAGGGGCTTCATTCCATGCCACACCTGATAAGAAATACTTTCATGACTATGTTCAAGGAGATTTTGGACAAGTTCGTCTGGGTGATGATAAACCCTGTAAAATCGTTGGAATGGGTAAGGTTCTTGTAAAACAACAGAATGGAAACCAATGGCTATTAAAGGAGGTAAGGCATGTTCCAGATCTAAAGAAAAATCTGATTTCAACGGGGCAGTTAGGGGGTGAAGGTTGTGTGACAACTTTCACAGATAAAGCTTGGAAGGTCACCAAAGGAGCCCTGGTAATAGCAAAAGGCGAAAAGGTTGGTACATTGTATTTATGCAATGGTATTTCTAACTCTGTTAATGCTTTAACTTCCAAAGGAGCAGATGCAGCATTATGGCATCATAAGCTCGGACACATGAGTGAAAAGGGGATGAAGATTCTTCACTCAAGAAATTTGTTGTCAGGTTTGAAGAATGTTGATTTGGACTTCTGTGAGAATTTCATTTATGGAAAACAGAAGAGAGTCAGATTTCTCGGAGTTGGGAAAGAAAAGAAGAATGAAAAATTAGAGCTTGTGCATACAGATGTATGGGGACCTGCTCAGGTATCATCTCTCGGTGGCGCTCGTTATTATGTTACTTTTATTGATGATGCAACTAGAAAAACTTGGATTTATTGTATTAAGAATAAATCTGATGTATTTGATACTTTCAAGAAATGGAAAGCTTTGGTTGAGATTGAGACAGGAAAGAAATTGAAGTGTCTTAGATCAGACAATGGAGGTGAATATTGCAGCAAATAGTTTGATAGGTATTGTTCAGAGCATGGAATTCGCAGAGAAAAGACAGTTCCAAGAACACCACAAGAAAATGGTGTGTCAGAAAGGATGAACAGAACAATCATGGAGCGTGCAAGGTGCATGAGATTCCATGCAGGATTGCCTTTACAGTTTTGGGCAGATGTTGTAGATACTGTTGTTTATCTAATAAACAGAGGGCCTTCAAGTTCCTTGGACGTTGGTGTTCCAGAGGAAGCATGGACAGGTAAAAAGGTAAACTACTCTATTTTAAAGCCTTTTGGTTGTGAGGCCTTTGTCCATATTGATAAAGAAAATAGAACAAAGCTTGAGGAAAAGTAAAAGAAATGTACCTTTATTGGATATGGTGTTAATGATTTTGGTTATCGATTATATGATTACGAAAATCACAAAATCATTAGGAGCAGAGATGTAATATTCAATGAAAAGGTCTTGTATAAGAATCAGTTGCAGGAAAAGAAACAGGAAAAGGGAAACAAGGAATATGCAGTTATTGATGAAATCACTGAAAAAGTAAAGGTGTCTGAAAATAATAATAATCAACAACCACAACAATGCAACCACCACAACAACAACAGGCACCCCAAACACCTGAAAGTGGTGTTAGAAGATCTACCAGGATAAGTAGACCCCCTGAACGATACTCTCCTTCATTATATTATTTATTATTGACTAGTTCCGGTGAACCTGAATGTTATGATGAAGCAATGCAGGTTGAAAGCAGGAAGAAGTGGGAGGTAGCCATGGAAGAAGAGATGGACCCCTTAATGCATAACCAAACTTGGGATTTAGTCAGGTTGCCTGTAGGAAAAACTGCATTGAAGAATAAATGGGTTTACAGGCTGAAGGAAGAAGATGGAGGAAAACAGAGGTATAAAGCTAGACTTGTGGTGAAGGGGTTTGCACAGAAGAAAGGTATTGATTTTGATGAAATATTTTCTCCTGTTGTTAAAATGACTTCAATCAGAACTATTTTAAGTCTTGTAGCAGCTGAAGATTTGCATCTTGAGCAGTTAGATGTAAAGACAGCCTTTCTCCATGGGGATTTGGAGGAAGAGATATATATGTAGCAGCCACAAGGATATGAGGTGAAAGGGAAGGAGAAACTAGTGTGCAGGTTGAAGAAGAGCTTGTATGGCTTAAAATAGGCTCCAAGGCAGTGGTATCTAAAATTTGACAAGTTTATGTCTGAACAAGGTTATACTAGATGTCACTCTGATCATTGTGTTTATTTGAAAAAGCAAAATGATGGCAGCTATATTATATTGTTATTGTATGTAGATGAAATGCTTGTTGCAGGATCTAACATGCAGGAAATAAATGTGCTCAAAAGAAAATTGGCAAATTCATTTGCAATGAAGGATTTGGGAGCTGCAAAACAAATCCTTGGTATGAGAATAACTAGAGATAGGAAAAATCGTAAATTAACATTGTCTCAGAATGAGTACATACAAAAGGTGTTGAAAATATTTAACATGCACAATGAAAAACCAGTTAGTACACCTTTTGCTAGCCATTTCAAACTTGGCAAGGAAATGTGCCCAAAGACCCAAGAAGACATGGATTATATGTCTAAAGTTCCATATGCATCAACAATTGGAAGCTTAATGTATGCAATGGTCTGCACAAGGCCTGATATTGCACATGCAGTGGGAGTTGTAAGCAGGTACATGAACAATCCAGGAAAGGAACATTGGATGGCAGTGAAATGGATTTAGATATTTGAAAGGTACCACAAATCAAGCATTATGCTTTGGTGGTTCAAACATCTCCCTACAAGGATATGTTGATGCAGATATGGCAGGTGACAGAGATAACAGGAGGAGCACTACAGGATATGTATTTACTGTTGGAGGAACAACTATCAGTTGGGTTTCAAAAATCCAAAGTGTTGTTGCACTTTCAACAACAGAAGCAGAGTATGTTGCTGCTACAGAGGCTAGTAAAGAAATGATTTGGTTACAAAGGTTTATGGGTGAATTGGGTAAGGAGCATGATATGGGCACGTTATACAGTGATAGCCAAAGTGCCATTCATCTTGCAAAGAACTCAGCATTTCATTCCAGGACTAAACACATACAGCTCAAGTACCATTTCATACGATCAGTGTTGGAAGATGGAGAGTTGAAGCTGGAAAAGATACACACTAGCTAGAATCCTGCAGATATGCTAACAAAAGTTTTAACCAGGGAGAAACTGAGAATATGCTCAATTTCAGTTGGTCTTCAAGGATGACGATGAAGATGAGAAACAGTCAGGTCCAAAGAGGAGTCATTGTCCAACAAATGAAGCAGCGGTGGAGTTGCTACAATCAGTCTCCAAGTGGGAGATTGTTGGGTGTGGAGCCTGATTATCTTCTATATTCAAATGTATCGCCACATAGGACCCCAGTTTGAAATGGGGGCGGCAACACTGCCCGTAAAATATTTGTTGCAAAGGGGTCCAGGGGGGGCGGCTACGACCTTTGTGAGCCCCCCCCTGGCAGGGGGTTTCGGGGGCAGCGCCCCCGAAGCTAAAAACAGCTGTAAAATTGCCTTGTAAAAGTATAGTAATTTCTAGTCAATCTGGGCCGTTCATTAGGCGAATGATCTGACGGTAGAACTTATGTTTAGTTTAGGGTTTTTTGCCCTAGAAGGCAACCCCTCTCTTTGTATGAGGGTATTGTATTTGAGGCTGTATGATAGATGTGTATTCGGTGTGAGCAAGAAAAAGAGAGGTGAGACTGTGAGAGAAAACAGAGGATATTACAGCGGATTTGTTGTAGGTTGTGTCTCTTCATTTTGCTGGTTAATAGAAAGGAAGGACTGGCTGTTCGATGTGGATGTATCCCAAACTTGGTGAACCACCTATATCTGTGTCTCTCTTGTTTTGTGCGTTTTCTGTGTTTATATTTCTGCAATATTTTATGTGTTCCATTGCTCCGTAATATATAATTTTCTAACATTTATTATGAACTTTATTGGTACTGGAACCTCCTCATGTGCCTGCTAACTGTTATTGGACATTTTGGAGACCTTTTTTATGAAACCCTAGACCTAATGCGACTGAAACCATAAAAAAGGACTTTTGCAAATTCGAAGACAAAAAGTGACTACATATGATTTTGATGAATGAAAATGGGCCAGCAGGTAAAAGACATGAGGGACAATGTACAACAAGACACTACCGTCAGATGATCCATGCTCTTAATGGAATGCAACTGACTGAACAAGACACCTAATATGCAATGCAACAAGAGGATTGGATCTCTGACGAAGGGATGAAGATACTGACACTAAGAACACCCACATGTAAAGTTGAAGAGTCATGCAAATTTGAAGAGTCATGTAAGTCAAACAATCACAAGGGAAGTCGAATAGTCACGAGGGTCAGTTTCACCCTTGGCTATATATACCCCTCATTTGTACATGCAAAGGAATTTTCACCTTGGCTCCTCCCACATAGCCTTGAGAGTCTGTAATCTCTTATTTGAGGAGTGATCATAGGCTTCAATGCCCCGCTATCGGGGTTAGTGATGTAATGGTGTACGGATGTGTCTTGGAAATTTCGCTTAATTCAGAAGCCTGTTGACAAACCAATATGTTTTCATACATGTATTATATTCGTTTGTAAGATTATTCTTTGGATGCTTGTAAAGTATGTTGCTTTAACCTATATTAAGACAATTGAACTATTTTGGTTGTTTTAGTGACTATGTTGTTGGAAATGTGTTGTATCAGTTGTTAACGTTGTCTCTCCCGTGTGGAATATTCCACCGGACACTTGACAGATTCATTCTTGTAATCTTGTTATAACGACTGTCGCACTTGTGTGGACTATTCTATTGGGTGTTTTACGTGTTATCTATTCACTTTGTGTTTGTGACTGCCGCATCCGTGTGGACTACTCCGCCGAAAGCTGCACATGTCTTGTTGTGTTGTGTGTCTCTAACAAAGTTGGGACTGTTCCCTTTCGACTTGAGACTCACCTTCACCCTCTCCCTCTGTAGTGAAATAACCTTGACACAAGCGACACTAAGCACTCACCAGGCACATGAACATCATTGTTTGAAGACTAAGTAAACCACTCTCATGTGTTGACAAGTAAGAGCTAAGGCATATCTTTAAGATAATGGCAATTGGGCCATCATAACGGATTGGACTCCTACACCAAACAGTGTGAGTTCTAGTTGGGACTTCATATCGGGGAGATCCCCTAAATGTTGGTGTATCCATCACCGTCAAAATTTTTGGTGCTAGAAGGAGGGTCAGATGAAAAGTTGAGCCCGTTACATCTAGTTTCAATCTCTTACCAAATGGATAATAAAAATTCGTGCTCCCGAGGTGTTTCTCTCATTTCTCCCTTAATCAACTATCAGTCCCTGATGATATTCTCTATCACTTGTCCTTGTTAAAGTTTGACGACAAGGAAAAAACATCTGTAACTAATCACATTTCTGATTTTCTTCATTTCTACAAATCTCATGAAATCGATAATGAAGAGCTTGTTTGCATACTTTTCTTCCTCACCCTTGAAGGTCATGCTAATCAGTGGTGTCATACCCTGCCACCTGCTTTTGTCCATTCCCTTCTTACTCTCCTCAAGGAGCTCCATCAAGCCTTCGATAAGTGTAACCACCAAGATGTATGTGAAAGAATCTCTCGTTTAAGAATGAAGCCTGGAAAATCAGTTGAGGACTTTTCTACCCACTTCCTTCACCTCTGTCACGA
The DNA here is from genome assembly GCA_031772625.1 of Pinus tabuliformis. Lineage (NCBI taxonomy): Eukaryota > Viridiplantae > Streptophyta > Pinopsida > Pinales > Pinaceae > Pinus > Pinus tabuliformis. Next base: position 1,128,039,370 of record CM062804.1, on the reverse strand, counting down.
AATTCTTGAACAGTTTGTGGACCTTGACTTCATGAGCCAAGAGTTGAAACACTTGGTTCATGTTTCCCGACATGGTGAACCTCCTGATTTCCCTTCTCCCTCGACTCTTGCAGACCATGAGGCCCCTCAGTTTGCAGAGGAGGATCCCAACACCTTGTTTGTTCCTTGTCCTCCTCCCTTTCTGGTCTCAAAGCAGGTGCCCCCTCACAGTGGTCATAAATCTAAGAAATCTGCACGGCAGGTACCCCCCCACAGTGGTCGCAAATCTAAGAAATTTTTGTAGCATGTTCCCAACTCATCTTCTCAGTCGTCTCCCGCTCTAATGGAGGAAATTCCAAAATGGCTCAGAAAGCCTATGGTGAAGTCTCATCTTCCATTTCGTAAGAGGACATCACCGTTCATAACATAAGTCTTGAGTCTGATCTACACCTTTTCCATCCTCCATCATCTACAAGCCATGCCTCCTTGTGCCATGACTCGCTTGATCAGTCCACTTCACATGCTAGTTGTGCACATTCTCTTGATTCTCAAGTTGTTGGCTCAAATTGCAGTCATGTGCAAGGCAGTATCATTACATAGACAAAGGAGAAGGAAGGTTAAGACAAAATCAATTACTCTTTTATGCTTCAAAGTGGTTCACATCAAGACAATGGGCTTCCATTCTTGATCGATTCTAAATCCGCTAATCTTGGTGAAACATCATAAACAATTAACTTTTTCAATCAACCTCTAGTCTTGGGTTGTCATCACTCCCATGCTTATGTATGTTATGATGAACACCCAAGAACATCATGTGATTTGTTTTTCTCGCATGTATACTCTAACTCATATCTGGAATGCGCACAAGTCAAAGCAGACGTCCATATCGAAACTTCCTTTGCACCTCACTTGCCCATGTGTCCCACCATTCATAGCGCATCTACATGTGGCAGAGATACTCCATGTTCTCTTGCTTCTTCTGATGAGTCCTATTGTTACACAGTAATTTGTCACCATTGGTCACCGTCCCTGTTACCCCTTTCCCATACTTTGGAGGACTCATTCCGGGACCTGTGAGCAGTGACATAACCTAAAAACACTTGCATTATGTTCCCCTAAGTATGTACTTCATGTTCCCTGAAGACACCTCCTGCAAAATATCCCTGAAAAGTGCCCTTTTAACATTACCGCGGGTCCACAATGTACTACCAACGCCAATCAATGAGATCCTCAAAAGAGGGTGCGACCATTGGCGCTCTGTCTTAGAACAACACCCGCGCCAACCAAGTTTGGTAAAGATTTTTGACAAACGCGCGCCTAGATGTTTTTTCCCTTCAAGTCATGAAGTCTTTTGAGGATAAAGCTCATCTTCTAGATTTCGAGAGTCATCATCTATCCTTGACATCTATCCACAGCGGCTTTTTGGAGATAATGCCAATCCATAATGGGTGTCTTGATGCATTGTATCTTCCTCCTCTTCTCCATCTATAAAAGTCTGTCCTCATGCATTTGACAAGCTAGTTTTTGGAGTAATGCTAGAAGTGATAATTCTTGTCTTGAGTGATAGTAAGAGTCTTGGAGCATAGGGAGGTTATGCTGCCGGAAGTCTGAGAGAGAGAAGGTCTATTGCAAGACATGTATACCTGCTCGCCCAGTCAGAGGAGAAGTTCAACGTCAGAACTTTGGTTGTCTTTCTCTGTTGATTATTCATTAATGAACGACTATCATTATGGTTCCGATCTTATTGTTCGCTATGATAATGTTTGATCTATATCCTTTCTGATTGATATATAGTTGTATTTAGTGGATTTTATGCTTTTGGTGTGTCATTTTGACAAAATCCGATGTCATCAGGTTTTAACGAGCCTGACAAAGGAAGAACTCGGCGTCTTTTCATGTTTAGAGAGTTTGAAAAGACAGCAAAAAAGGAAACTCCAGGGGTGTCCTTTTTTGTAAAGTTGGGTCTCGTGAGCCCGAAAAAGTATAAAACAATGCTCGAAAGAACCGCCCGACCATTACGATCAAGGAGTACTTTTCATAAGTAGTGATTTCGACTTGAAAAAGTAAAAAAGCGATCAAAACCATGTCGTTTCGAAACCGTTAAAGAACCTAAAACGACAAGGGTCCGATGATCTTTTCATTTTTACACAGTCGGAAAAGAGTTTAAAGACGACCGCCTCTTATTTACGTTTAACGAGTCAAGAGGGATAACTCGGCAATCTTTTCGTCTTTAAACGATCGGAAAAGAGCTGAAAGTAGACCTCCATTTTATTCTTTTTAACGAGTCAAAAGGGAAAAAAATACTCGGCAATCTTTTCATATTTTACGAGTCAGAAAAGAGCTTAAAGGAGACTCGTCCTATAGGAACGAGTGGTATAACGGGTAGCAACTGGTTCCAGTAATGGCGGAACTGCTCAAAACATATGATGGCCGAGAGGCTGGCTAATAAAACCACTCATCGCTGCGGTTCCTCAGGAAAAGATAAACAACCAAGTGAGAGCATATGATCGGCGAAAGAGATGGTGGCGATGGAATGAAACAACCAAGGCCCATCTAGCGGAACTTAGCGGATAAACGGCAATGGGTATGGGTTCATTTTTAGACAAGCTTGAACCATGGAGAACTCTACTTGGATTCGGTTTCATTTTTACACAAGCTTGAAACGAAAAACTATGCTTGTTATAAGTTCGGGTGCCCCCAGCATGATAACGCAAATCGAGGTAAATCCCCTCTACGAACAGAGGCGATCCCACTAGCCCAAAATGGGTCTAGCAACAATCAATTCACGCTAACATGCAAGTTCCTAGTTGCAAACTGAAAGTGGATTATGAGAACCAACCTGGAGTCCAACGCTAGTGTCGTAGAAGAGTTGATACTCCCATTCCCTTGCTCTGGCAGGTCACGATCCTCACGATCTCCACGAATGGATACCTGCACATGCAAATAACGAAGCGAATACAAGCATAAAATCCACTAAATACAACTATATATCAGTCAGAAAGGATATAGATCAAACATTATCATAGCGAACAATAAGATCGGAACCATAATGATAGTCATTCATTAATGAATAATCAACAGAGAAAGACACAACCAAAGTTCTGACGTTGAACTTCTCCTCTGAATGGGCGAGCAGGTATACATGTCTTGCAATAGACCTTCTCTCTCTCAGACTTCTGGCAGCATAACCTCCCTATGCTCCAAGACTCTTACTATCACTCAAGACAAGCATTATCACTTCTAGCATTACTCCAAAAACTAGCTTGTCAAATGCATGAGGACGGACTTTTATAGATGGAGAAGAGGAGGAAGATACAATGCATCAGGACACCCATTATGGATTGGCATTATCTCCAAAAAGCCGTTGTGGATAGATGTCAAGGATAGATGATGACTCTCGACATCTAGAAGATGAGCTTTATCCTCAAAAGACTTCATGACTTGAAGGGAAAAAACATCTAAGCGCGTGTTTGTCAAAAATCTTTACCAAACTTGGTTGGCGCGGGTGTTGTTCTAAGACAGAGCGCCAATGGTCGCACCCTCTTTTGAGGATCTCATTGATTGGCGCGCGTAGTACATTGTGGACCCGCGCTAATGTTAAAAGGGCACTTTTCAGGGATATTTTGCAGGAGGTGTCTTCAGGGAACATGAAGTACATACTTAGGGGAACATAATGCAACTGTTTTTAGGTTATTTCACTGCTCACAGGTCCCGGAATGAGTCCTCCAAAGTACGGGAAAGGGGTAACAGGGACGGTGACCAATGGTGACAAATTACTGTGTAACATATTCCCCCTAAAGCATGAGGCCTGAGAGAGAGAGGGGTGAAATTCTTTACAAGAACACATGTAGCTGCCGCCGAGAATCTGTATTAAGAGATACAACTGATAGCTCAAGTACATGAAATATGTGGTATGGTCGCAGCCATCCATAAGAGAGTACATAATAATCTAGATCCATAGTATGGGTGCAGCCATCTGGTTAGGATCAATGAATAGACTCAGGTATGGTCGCAGCCATCCAGTGAATGAGTCATGTAACAAGAATCACGCCTGGATTACAACAGACAAAATCCAGGGTCTTGCGCTCCATCTCGACCCGAACAAAAAGTACAAGTTCAAGCATGCGAATATATGAGCTGAAGTCGAACATGCATGAACATCGTCTGATTACCAGTCAATATTGAAAACTGTTAACAGACGCGAGAGGTACCACCAATAATGACAATGGCCCTCAAGGTACCACAGGTACAATCTACGGCGTGCGAATTAGTGATCTGACGTCGAACACTCGTAGAATCATTCGATCGGAGGCCAATGATGAAAACCTCATGTCGAACACGAAGAACCTGCCATTGAGGCATGCAGGCTCCAAGGCACCGGAAGGGAGTCTCTAGATCAGCTTCCTGGATAATGAGCTGAGGTCGATAGGAAGTGACCTTGATCGAAGGTGGGCCATAAGGTTTCCCACATCATCGACACGAGACAGAGAGATAATGTTGTGAATCAAGATTATGTGAGCTATCAGAGGGAGGTTGTTTCTTTGCAGAGGTCAACTTCTCTTGAACATATCGGCGGCACGACAGTGGAATTGGCAGTATTTGACATCAATGGATCAGAGGTCATGGTGACGAGGCAATGAGCAGATGAGAGGTCAAACAGGATTACCCAAATCCACGGAGGCAAGTGAAAAATGAGGTGAGATATCCCCACCCAGACACGAAAGCAGACAAGTGCCATGTTCAAGAGCGACATACTGCCGACACGACGATAATTATGGTTCCTTTTTTCCCCCCGCCATTTCTGGCGAGTACCCCAATTATTTTTAACAAGCTTGATGGGGATAACATATGCTTGTGGTGTGTCATTTCGACAAAATCCGATGTCATCAGGTTGTAACGAGTCTGACAAAGGAAGAACTCGACGTCTTTTCATGTTTAGAGAGTTTGAAAAGACAGCAGAAAAGAAACTCCAGGGGTGTCCTTTTTCATAAAGTTGTGTCTCGCGAGCCCGAAAAAGTATAAAACAATGCTCGAAAGAACCGCCCAACCATTACGATCGAGGAGTACTTGTCATAAGTAGTGATTTCGACCTGAAAAAGTAAAAAAGCGATCAAAACCACGTCGTTTTGAAACCGTTAACGAACCTGAAACGACAAGGGTCCGACGATCTTTTCGTTTTTACACAGTCGGAAAAGAGTTTAAAGACGACCGCCTCTTATTTACGTTTAACGAGTCAAGAGGGATAACTCGGCAATCTTTTCGTCTTTAAACGGTCGGAAAAGAGCTGAAAGTAGACCTCCATTTTATTCTTTTTAACGAGTCAAAAGGGAAAAAAATACTCGGAAATCTTTTCATATTTTACGAGTCAGAAAAGAGCTTAAAGGAGACTCGTCCTAGAGGAACGAGTGGTATAACGGGTAGCAACTGGTTCCGGTAATGGCGGAACTTCTCAAAACATATGATGGTCGAGAGGCTGGCTAATAAAACCACTCATCACTGCGGTTCCTCAGGAAAAGATAAACAACCAAGTGAGAGCATATGATCAGCCAAAGAGATGGTGGCGATGGAATGAAACAACCAAGGCTCATCTAGCAGAACTTAGCGGATAAACGGCAATGGGTATGGGTTCATTTGTAGACAAGCTTGAACCATGGAGAACTCTGCTTGGATTCGGTTTCATTTTTACACAAGCTTGAAACGAAAAAATATGCTTGTTATAAGTTCGCGTGCCCCCAGCATGATAACGCAAATCGAGGTACATGCCCCCCAAGCCTCATTTCATTCAACGAGGTGGATGGAATGAAGGTTCACTCTCGAGATCTGTGAAAGACTCGACTTGTATTTTACGAGATCTTAATCAAAAGACTCGATTTGGAAAGGGAGTTGTTTCATTTTTTAAGGAGCTTGACATAGGACAATGAACTATGCTCCGACCAAACCTAGTTTCATTTTTAAGGAGCTTGACACAGGAAAGGAACTATGCTCCAACCAAACTTCATCATAATGAATAGGAAGTCGAGGCTTCCAAGAGTGCCACTCCCGGTGGAAGGACAACATCTTGACAGTCAGGACCCAATGCCCCCAAGACACTATGCAGGACGGCGGTATCACTGGATACAGGCACAGGATAAGTGGCCACGTAGTTGATCTGTGGTGGGGCAGATGCAACTGGTGGATGAAAACCAGGAGGGGATGACAACTGCGTAGGAGGCACCCGGGGACGAACGAACGAGAATTGATCGATAGTCACAATTCTTCCATCGTGTGGAAATCAAACCACACGGAAAAGTGAAGAGACAAGGGCCCCCATGGCATAAACATAGTCACGGCCAAGGAGAAGACTGAAATCTAAAGCACCTGGGGTAACCGATACGTCTATATAAACAGTTTTGCCTCCCAAAGTAATAGGGAACTTTGGAAGAATCCCTAATGGTTGACTAGTTCCTCCGTCAAAATCTGTCAGATTCGATGCGACTGACACAAGCTGTGGGGAACCCAAAGCTTGCCAAGTAGTGGTAGGCATAAGACTAACAGATGCACCCTCATCCAAAACAGTGCCAGGTATTGCCTTATCATAGGCGTGTATCGTGACCCAGAAAGACACATGGGATGGGAGGCGGAAGGTAGTCAAATGACTCCAGTCAAAGGAAACGACTGAACTACTTGGTGGGGGAATCGTATGATTGCCCCCCTGCTCTAAAGGAACCGAAGCAGGACTCTCGGGAGCAGCTGGGATAGGAGAGTCATTTCCGGACTCAGGAGAATTTGAGGAGACGAGAAGAACATGGGAATGATGCTCTTCCGAAATAGAGTGGTCAACGGGAGGTGAACTCGAGTCGACACTCTTTCCGACCAATGGTTGGTCTGGAACAGGCTTGGCAGAGCCAGGTTCGGGAAGAGGAGGCTGGACAAGAGAGGAATCTTGGTCGATCTCTTTGCCAGCAGGGGAACGATATGCAACTGCAGAAAGACGTTGATAGCCAATGGGTAGTTGAGGTGAGGGAGTTGTAAGACTTTCCAAGACAACAGAGGCTTTATCCATGAGCGGACAAAGGTGAAGGGGATGATTGCCTTCACAAAGTCTACAGGGGATTCGAAGCTTCCCTTTTCCCTTACCATTTCCAGCTGATAAGGTAGCATCGTCATGAGCTCTAGAGGACGATGAGGGGTGGGCCGTATCGCGAGACCATACTTCTAAGACCTTGGGAATGCCAGGACAATCGCGAAGAAGATGGTCCTCCTTGCACAACTTAGAAGGAAACTTGACCTTCCGTGGAGGAGCAGAAGGTGGCTCGACTTGAGTTGTACCTTTAACCTCTCGTTTAGGAGGCTTCTTCTTCTTCATCTTCTTCTTCTTCTTCTTAGCCACCGGGTTACTCGAATCGAGACTTTCACTAGGCGAAGTAGAAGATGAGGACGTAGAAGTAGGCGTAGAAGGGGAGAGGTCCACCTTAGAATCAACATGATGTTGTTCAGGTGGAGGGGCTGATTGACCAGTAGTTAATACAGTAGGGACCAAAGAGGTTGAGAACAACCAAATAGGCAACCCGATGGTTAACCCAGGCAAAGACAAAGTTGCCATATACGAAGCACTGACATTTCCAAAAGAAGGAAATGGACTAGGGTTTCCATCCGAGGGAACACCTTGGCCGGTAGACTCGGGGAAGGATGCCATTGAAAACAAGAAAGAACCTTACTCAAGCTAACGCAAACAAGATCTAACTGGGTAAATGTGAATCGTGGCCGAATAAATTTTAAGACACATGGACTTAACTTGACCTTTTCATGTTTTAAGAGTCGAGAAAAGGACGAAAAGATGACTCTAGTCTCCTTCGAATATTTAATGAGCACGAAGTGACAAGACGCTCACTGGCACCTTTTCTTTTAAGGAGTCCAAAAAGGATCAAAAGTGACTACTCTGGAGACTCTAGGCAAAGGGTTTACCAAACAATCCGTAAAACTGCTTATACACCTTGGCAATCAGATGAAAACCAAGGACTTCCCGTACGGCAGTCAATCTTCCCGAATGCTGTGTTCAGTGCATTACGGCTTGTAAGGCGGCAGACACGGCTTCCTGTGGATAAAGGATGATAACCTAGTGGGGTCTCCCTTATATACGCGACGGTATGTGGGAGCTCAGTCCGTGCTAGACCACTATCAAGTCACAAGAGGAGGAATAACCTGTAGGAATTTACAGGGTAAGTTCCTCAGAAAGAACACCAAAAGGACACCGCTCACAACCAGATCACAGATCAATACACTAGTATTTTTGACGTGGTTAAAACCCTCAAAGAGGGAAATAGTCCACGACATGCACCAACGTGGCTACTACAGGCAATTTATTAATCAAAGAATGAAAATTTACATAAGCTTCTCTCATGCACGGATTACCCGAACAATGACCCTCCATGCGCTTTAAATAGAACTCATGGACCAATCGGGTGTCAAGCCACGGATCAAGTGTCGGTAATACCGAGGAGAGAGTGAACCGTCGGATCACTACATATCGTGACCGTCGGATTGTAAGTTACAAAATGTACAACTGTAAAGAAACACACTTTACCTAACTCTACACTAGACCAAGTTGAACTTAACTATTTCCTATGTGTCAGAATATCCTAACATCCCCCCTTAAGAACAACTTGGGATAGGATTGAAGGATTTACAAATATGACACAATAGGAGAAGGAAGGAGGCACTAGAGCCTATCCCCCCTTAGTGACAACTTCCTGAACTCCAAGCATATATCGAAGTTTAGTGAACTTCGCCTCTGTGAGAGCCTTTGTGAAGATGTCTGCAACCTGATCATCTGTTGAACAATATTACACTTCAAGAACATGGTCATGAATGAGTTTTCTGATGAAGTGCATGTGTAGTTCAATGTGTTTGTTGCGCTGATGCTGGACTGGATCTTTTCATAGCTGAATGGCACTTTGATTATCACACCAAAGTGTGGTTGGATGTTGCTGCTCAAAGCCAAACTCTGATAGGATCTGACGAAGCCACAAGGCTTCCTTACTAGCTTCCACGGCACCACGATACTCTGCTTCTGCTGACAAAAGAGAAATGGCAGCCTGTTTCTTACAAGCCCATGTAATAGGTCCTGAACCAAGAGTGAAGACATAACCGGCAGTAGACTTCCGATCATCAGGGTCACCAGCCCAATCAGAATCAGTGAAACCAACTAATAGAGGAGCTTCTTTGGCACTGTAATGAATCCCAAATTGTATTGTACCTCGAACATAACGAAGTATTCTTTTAGCTGCTTTCCAATGACTTTCACGGGGGTTTTGCATAAAACGAGCAACAAGGCCAACAGCAAAGGAAAGGTCAGGACGAGTATGGGTTAAATACAAGAGTTTTCCTACAAGTTGACGGTATAAGGTAGCATCAACTTCAGGAGAAGTACAAGAGACTGAAAGTTTGACTCCAGACTGAAAGGGAGAAGGGGCTGGCTTACAGTCTTCCATGTGAAAATGACGAAGAATATCACAAGCATACTTGGACTGGGAAAGGGAAATACCCTCCTTGGATTGCAAGACTTGAAGACCGAGAAAATAGTGTAAGTGTCCTAAGTCTGTCATTTCAAATTTATTTTTAAGGCTGGACTTCACATGGTTTATAAGGTTGGGATCACTACCAGTAAGAATAAGATCATCAACATAAAGAACAAGGATGATAAGAGAGTTGCCCACTTTCTTGGTGTAGACAGTATTGTCAGAATAACACCTAGAAAAGCCAGATTCTAAAAGAAAGCTATCCATTTTGGCATACCAAGCCCGAGGAGCTTGCTTGAGACCATAAAGAGATTTCTTAAGTCGACATACAAGGCTGGAGTCTGTTTGGATGAAGCCAATGGGTTGTTCCATATAGATTTCTTCATGCAAGTCCCCATGCAAGAAGGCAGATTTAACATCCATCTGATGGACTTCCCATTTTAAAGAGGCAGCAAGGGAAAGAACAAGGCGGATAGAGTTCATTTTGGCAACAGGGGAGAAGGTTTCAGTGTAGTCAATGCCTTCAACCTGTGAAAAACCCTTAGCAACAAGACGAGCTTTATGTTTATCAACTTTCCCATCTGGTCCATACTTGGTTCTGTAAACCCATTTACATCTAACAAGTTTGCGTCCCTTTGGTAGAGGAACAAGATCCCATGTATCATTTGTCAACAATGAATGATATTCTTCATTCATAGCTGCTTCCCAATGTGGATGGCCTGAAGCTTCTGCAAAAGTGTCAGGATCATGATTTACTGGAGCTTGAGCCAGTAAAGAAGAGGCTCTTTCAAACTGAGAACGTGTACGTCGCTGATCTGTAGGATCACCGGCAAGATCACCTGCTGCATCCCGAGTAGCACGGACCCATCTTGGAAGTTGAGGATCCTGAGAAGGTGGGGGAGGATTGTCATCCTCACTTTCATCATCTGAAGAAGAAATGTTTTCAAAATTAGAAGAGATAGGAAGAGGTGGCACATCCGCCGGACTAGGCTCGCAGGCCGATTTATTTTCATCAAATTTTACATCTCTTCTAATGATAACATTTTTGGACTTAAATGGAATAAGTCTATAACCTTTTACATCTTCAGAATATCCAACAAAAGTACATTTCTCACTCTTAGGTTCTAAAGCTTTATGCTTTTCATCTGGAATATGGGCCCATGCTTCACTTCCAAAAACACGAAAGTGACTTACATCTGGTTTAATGGAACTCCAAGCTTCTTCTGGAGTGATATTCTTTAGAACCTTAGTAGGAGTGCGATTTATTATATAATTTGCACAATTAATTGCTTCGGCCCAAAAACTAAGACTGAGTCCTTTAGATTGCAGCATACAATTAGCCATTTCCTTTAAGGTGCGATTTTTCCTTTCAGCTACACCATTTTGTTGTGGAGTGTATGGAACAGTATGTTGCATTTGAATTCCATTTTCGGTGCAAAAGTTGATGAATGTGTTTTTAACATATTCTCCACCATTATCAGTTCTTAGCTTAAGAATTTGATGTCCAGATTGTTTTTCAACAAAGGCTTTGAAGGCCAAAAATGTGTTAAATACTTCGCTCTTGAGTTTTAAGAAGTATACCCAAGTGCGTCTGGAGAAATCATCAATGAAAGTTAAGAAATACTTGCAGCCAGAGAATGAAGCAACAGGAAGTGGACCACATAAATCACTGTGCACAAGCTGTAAAGGGGCTGAGGCGTGCCAAGAGGCACGTTTTTCAAAACTGTCCCGATGATGTTTTCCGAGTACACATCCGGAACAAACACCATCTCTGCAAGATACCATAGGAAGACCTGTCACCATATTTTCTTTACATAGATGCTGAAGGGAGCGATAGTTTAAGTGACCAAATCGCTCATGCCAAAGTTTGCTCACTTCATCATTATGAGCAACAAATACTGAGGGAAGATTTGATGACCCAAAGTTGTGAAACTTATACAACCTTGTGGAATCATCAGCAATACCAGTAGCTAGAATCTGTTTAGGATCTCTTAGATCCTTGATTACAACATCATGAGGTGAAAATTCAACAATTTTACCTTCACCTGAATGAGTTATCTGATATACAGATAGAAGGTTGCAGGATAAGGTTGGAACACATAATACATCATTAAACTGACCATTGTCTAGATGAACAGTTCCAGTCCCTACAACATTAAGAGATCTATCATCACCAACATATATATTTTTGGTGTTACAATCATTTAAAGAAGAAAACATGGCTTTGTTTTTGGCCATGTGATAAGAGGCTCCAGAATCAATGAGCCACTCATGAGAATGAGAAGAAGAAGATACATTTAATGCATAACCAGACTGAGATGATTGACAACGACATGCAGAAAGTGCCATTCCTGAAGATGAAGTTGAAGTTGAAGTTGAAGAATGCTCCACATGGATGTTATGTTTCTTCATTGCGGCTTCCAAGGCTTCCATCTTCTTAAAGCATTTAGATTCTAAGTGGCCATCTCGATTACAAAAGTTACAATGTCTATCAGTCTTCTTCCATTTGTTTTTATTGGTCTTATCATTTTGTTGAAATGATCTTTCATTTTGAGGGTGAGTTTGCTTAGGACCCTTGTTTGGTTTAGGACCATTCTTTTTAGGATATGACTTCTTAGGATTCTTTGAATTTGGTTGCTGCTGGGCGGCTAACGCTTTCTTGGAAGAGTTTCCAAGATTAAGAAGACCAAGGTGTAAGAGTTTTTCTTGTTCTCTTATTAAAGAATCACAAAAAGAGTCAAAGGAAGGGGCCTTATAGTCTTTTCCTTGACAAATGAAAGCTTCCCTTGTAGAATGGAAGGTGGAAACAAATACAGAGTAGGCTGGTCCCAAATTAGTAAGGATGGAATAAATAAGGTTACTATCTTCTTTCTTAACCTTAACACCTTCCAAGAGATATCTAAGGGTCTTGAATTTGGACAAGAAATCTTCAATGCAAGAAAAATTATTAGGATCCAATGTAAGCAACTCATTTTCAAGTTGATGGGCTCTAATTTCATTTTTAATCCCAAAAACTTTAGTGATTTGTTCCAATGCTTCATGAGGAGTCTCAAGTTCTGCAATATGGAATCTAAGATCAGGAGAAATAGACATCCCTATCAAACCACGTGCTTGATCTTGTCTATTTTCCCATTTTGCAGCCTTGTCTTCATCTTTTGGTTTCTTCTCTTGGTCTGTGGCTATTCTGTAGAGACCTTTACTTCTAAGTAAATCTTCCATGTAGGATATCCATTGGAAGTAGTTAGTGTTGTCAAGAATGACTTGGCATGGAATTTCCAATTTTTTATTTTTTTTAAACTGAAGCTGAAGATGCTGAAAGTAAGTGTTCCAATGGATAGATCTCGAAAAATTAGGCGGTTTTAAAAAAACGGCTCTGAAAAAGGCTTCCGGATGAAGAAGTTATGGCTTTTTGAAAAAAAATTGTTGAAGTTGCCAGCAAAGTGCGCGAATGTGCGGAAATGAAAAAATCCATCCCCACAAAATGGAGACTTGAACCCAAGACCTCTACTCTCTTAAAATAGCTTTGAACCAATTGATCTATACAAAAAATTTGAGAGAGAGAGAGAGAGAAAGGGGGGGGGCCTTGGTTTGCGTGCTTGCCTTGAGAAAGCTCTTTTTCCCTACAAAACACAAAACACAAAACCCAACACGGACATGCAAAGAAAACGAACCTTATGGCTCGAAGTTAGCTTTAGCCAAAAAACTAGATATTTTAAAAAATGAACCTTGCGGCTCAAAGTTAGCTTTAGCCGAAAAACTAAATATTTTTCTCAATGTTTCTGATTTTCCGAGATCACACTAAGGTGCAGGGAAAAGAGCATACGCATGAGAAAAATCCTTCCTTTCTGTTTCTGATTTGCCCAGATCGCACAGAGTCGCAGGGCAAAGAGCATACGCAGAAATGAAAGGTATAGATTCGGTTAAAAAAAAAGGTAAATAAACCGAAACCAAATTAAGCAGAGAGAAAATAACAGTAAACTGCAAATAAAGACTGTATACCTCCAGATCTTAAAAATGACGCAGCTAGGGCTACCGGAAACCTTTTCGCATGAAACGAAAGGGGTTCCTCACTGGAACAGATGCTCCGAACACAACAGAGCAGTCCTCTCGGCCCGAAAGCAGTCAGAAACAGCAGATCTAGGAAACGACAGTCGGATGCAGTTCTACCGGCTTCAGATTTGGATCACCAACGGACGCGGCCCTCAAATAGCTCTGATACCATGTAGGAATTTACAGGGTAAGATCCTCAGAAAGAACACCAAAAGGACACCGCTCACAACCACATCACAGATCAATACACCAGTATTTTTGACGTGGTTAAAACCCTCAAAGAGGGAAACAGTCCACGGCCTGCGCCAACGTGGCTACTACAGGCAATTTATTAATCAAAGAATGAAAATTTACATAAGCTTCTCTCATGCACGGATTACCCGAAAAATGACCCTCCATGCACTTTAAATAGAACTCATGGACCAATCGGGTGTCAAGCCACGGATCAAGTGTCGGTAATACCGAGGAGAGAGTGAACCGTCGGATCACTACATATCGTGACCGTCAGATTGTAAGTTACAAAATGTACAACGGTAAAGAAACACACTTTACCTAACTCTACACTAGACCAAGTTGAACTTAACTATTTCCTATGTGTCGGCCAACCGTAATGTGAAACAACAGTGACTAAGTTTAACGACGCCGGAACACGTCTCTAGCCTAGACCTCTAGAATATATGCGTTAGGTTCCAATGCGTTGTTAGATTCATTCGGTTTATTTTAAAGTTGATCTTCAATTAGGTTTCAGTTTTTAGGTCCTACCATATGTGATCTCTCAAAACTTCCTAAATGCAAACTATATGCCAAAATTATATCATTTCATTCAATGAATGCTAACTACAGGAGAGTTGAGATTTTCAAACAAACAAAATGAACACTAAGCAATCAACAAAGATCCTAATGCAGCTAATAGCAAGAAATGAAACTTTTTCTTTTTCTTTTAAAAGTGACTAATTGCCAATAACAATAAATGCTAACTAATATAATGCAAAAAGATCATTTGTTTTTTTTTCTCTTTTAAAATGGCATAATGCACTTAAACACATCTCGAGAGATATTAACAAGCATAAACAAGCAAATTTCACTCAATGCAAATAGAACCAAGTCCGAAACACCAAGATGAACTGTCAAAACAAGGAAAATTACAAAGACCTCAATGAACCATGTGATCTAAGCTCAAACGAAGTCAAGCAAAATCCAAACGAGCTAGAGGTGAATTGCTCGAAGCACAGAATAATAAGCTTTGACAACCACTAGACAAGTGTAGAAAACAACCAAAAAGTTGACTGGACAATCAAAGAACCGAAAGCTCCCACGGAAGGCTCGATATACAAAGCCACTAGATGCACTAGGGCTGGGATATAAAATCGATGGAAATAGGCAAACACCCAAAGGATAACGGTAAAAACCAGTCAAACAGAGTTCTGATACACTCCAGTAGCTGAGAAAAGACAGAAATCTGAGTTTACAAAGTTTCCAACAAACACACTGGCAAAGTTTACAGGACTGGCGCGACTGTCAGCCTGTAACTAGCGCTATTAAGGAATTAGCGCGAGTTGCTTTTGTGCAACATGCGCCAACTGGCGCGACTGTCAGGCAGAAAAACGCGCCAACACAGTTTGCTGGCCCAAAAAATAAATAAAGCAGCCCAGGGTCTGGTCGACAGTATTCAGACAGATCCAACAGCAAGAAACAACTTTAAAACTGACCCAGAAAGCTCATTTACACAAGCAAGCAAGAGAAAACTAACATGCAAGACAAACTCCAAGCTGTTCGGTTCATAAACCAAACCGGAGATTGACTGAAGTGGCATTGATTTACTCCGCTAATGCAAAGCAATAGCGTTTCGAAGGCTGCCTGTCCGTGCTTCAGGCTTCGTCCAAGGTTTATGAATCAAACAACAAATAGCTCCTCCCCAGTGGAGTCGCCAAATTGTTGGAGAGGTAAATCCCCTCTGCGGACGGAGGCGATCCCACTAGCCCAAAATGGGTCTAGTGTTGGACTCCAAGTTGGTTCTCATAATCCACTTTCAGTTTGCAACTAGGAACTTGCATGGTAGCGTGAATTGATTGTTGCTAGACCCATTTTGGGCTAGTGGGATCGCCTCTGTTCGCAGAGGGGATTTACCTCTCCAACACCTATCCTTGGTCAACACAAGGAAGTGAGTTTGTCCGTGATGAAAATAGTCTCAACGCACAGGATTCTACCCACTCGTCATCATCTTGTGTGTTGCATGAAGACAACCCATCAAGGTAGCTTGCTGAAGCTAAAAAATTTGATGAAGCCTGTGACAGGGATGGCTGCCATCCTAAGAGCGGTTTTGAAATCAGAAAGAATAGCCATCCTCAAGCCATGCATGATCTGGTTCACATCTCACAATGCCATTTTTCAATTATGGAAAGTTCCAGGACGTGCCAGGGAGTTGAGGCACTTCAACGTCCATTTATGTTTATGTCAGGACCTCATGACTCTGGTATGTCCCTTGAACTGAATCAAATTTGGTTTTTTACGCAAAATCCATTTATCTGCATGGTTGCACTTGACATCGATCCTCGTGTAAAAAATGTTTACTATTATGGGTGTGAAATTTAAAATTTTCAAATTTTCACTAATAACCGAATCCACGAGTCTGTTATAGCATGTCCATCTTCATGCACTTCTCTTACATCCAATTTGGGTTGGGAGTGTCTATCTCTGATGCAATCATAGAACTGTGAAGTTGATCATCTCAAAGACTATCTTTGTTCAGAATCATACTTATCAAATGGTCTCTCTCATGATCATCTCCTTGGTCTTCTTGCGAATCTTGCACGTCAAATCTGCTCACTCATCACACCAGCAATCTCCCTATGTGATGACGAACACACAAGCTATCACGTAAATCAAGTTCCTTTTATTTCACCACACCCCAACTGGCTTCACACATTCACAATGATGGCATCCTTTCTACATTCTTGTGATGACCATAATGTCTGCGCAATTTTTTACCAGTTGTGGGTGGGTGTTCTGTCATATCTAGTGCACATTGAACTTGGTTCCATCATTCAGAGAATTCGTAAGATTTTTTTAAAAATTTCTTTGTTCATGTCAAACTGGGAATCTAGCATCTTGACTAGCTGGTCTGATCCTTCTTCTATCTTGGGTGGTTTTCATGCAGTGTATCATTTTCCCAATAGTACATCTAATGACAGTCGCTTCACACACTATGATCTTCATCATGTAACATCTTTCTCCTCAGACTTCTGTCAAGAAGGTGAGGCACTTCAGCCTACGTTGATGGCTATGGCAGGTCCTCACTGTCTTTACATGACTGACAAGAATTCTCATATCTATCTATTTGTACCAGAATCCCATCGTGATCCCCTCTCTCGAATTAGGTATCCACCTTTTCAAATATCACAAGTCTTTCAAAACAACCATCACGATTTTATAATACAATCATTGAATGGATGGAACAGTCTTACTTGGCGAGTCATGTTGCACGTAACAAGATTCAGTCCTTCCTCGCACTCACTAAGAAACTTGGTGCAAAATAACACACACTTGCAAAAGGCCTCCGAGGTTTGTTGAAAAATGTTAGTCACCAAAGAGGTAAGCATGTGTGTTGAGTGGTTGTGACACATCTTTCTGCCCACAGGTAAGACCATATCTCTCGTGTGCAATATTGCCAAGTTTTTGTATTTTCTGTTGCACACTATTTTTCATCTATTATAATCACTTGTATCTTTGTGGTTGCAAATCGGGTACGCATATGGTGGCTTCACTGGAAATTTCATTTCACGTAAACTCGACTTTTTAGCATAGGAGTAGGAGTGGTGTTTTCTTTCTTGCTTGTCTTTGCATTCTAGTTTGCATGTTTGTTTGCTTTCTAACTTGGTTTGGTTTGTTTGCTTGCTCGCTTGGCTTACTTGTTGTCTTTTCATTTTACTTTGCTATTTTTTCTTCGCTTTCTTTTGTTTTCTTAATATCATGTTATTTTTGGTTTTTCCAATAAGTGTTTCCCATTACTGAGTTTTGGCTTTTGAATGAGTATGTGGTTGAGATCTAAAGAGTCTTGTGACATTGCAACACTTGGCCAATCATGTGTCCATCTTCTCTATGCTTAGTTGTAACCTTCGGCCGATGCAGTCTTGATGGAAATTACAAGTTGTCTGCAAGGGAAGCTCTGTTCCAACCATGAACCTGTGTCCACACTAGGAAATCCCATTCCTATACTCATTCTTTTGCTCTATGTGTTCAATCTCATCCAACTAGGAGAAGGGGAAAATCTAAATGAACAAACCTATATCAGAGGTCTTACATGCTTCTCTCAAGGAACAACCTCTTCTACTCTCAATAAGTTGGGATCCCTATTCCACCCCAAAAATAAATAAGTGCCTATGCACAGTATCCTTTCAAAAATACAAAGACGAAAGAAGAGAAAGGCTTCATGTGCAAAGAGGTGAAGCATGCAACTCCACCAGGGTATTGATGAGGCTCGCTGGTAGTGGAGCAATGCGTGTGTTCCTGCATGACTCCACTGGGGTACTGTCCAGGCCTACTGGTAGCGAAGAAACACCACAGATGAAAACTTATACTCTGAAAATTTTTAACTTGCGATCCAAACTACCCTTCCTGATTTCAAAACATTGTGATCAAGATGAAACTTATTGTTGTGTTTGACTGAGTTGGAAAAGGGTGAACCATGTCTATCCATGGGACAAGTGAGGAAGCCGAAGTAACACGCACATTGATTCAATACTCCCTAATGGACCAAGGCCGTGTGTTGTCAATGGACCGAAACAGAGAAGCAGGTATTCAACCAATGTGTCGCCAAGTGTTGTAGCGGCTGCAACACCCGCTAGATTTTTGACCTGCATCCAATTTTAGAGCCTTCCTTGGTTTTCTCTTGGATGTTTGTAATCACTCGTGCTCATCCCATGATCTCATGTTGAGTCTTTGTACCCTCCTCACATGACCGTTCATCGGACATATTTTAGCATGTTGGTCACAGTGTCATGCTTGCAGTCATGTTCTAGCTATGTTCAAGGTTCGTCTTCATGTGTACAAGTTGTATTCACTATGTAAGCATACGTCACGCTCATACAAGAAGTTGTATGAAATGTTGTGAAAGTGTCATCGCAGTCATTCAACAATCTATCTCAAGTGTTGCGCTTGTCAATCACACCCATCGGTCAGTCACACTGAGTGTATGTTGTCTTGATGGTTCGATGTGTCTTGTCATCAAGTCATGTTGAATGTGTGTTCACAAGGTCATGCATGCACAAGTTCACTCATTCACACACTTAGTAATTTTTCTGAAGTATTGTCGACCAAACCACCCTCCACTCGTCGAACCTCCACTGAGCTGCATTACACAGTCTTAGCCCTAAGTGATCATGTGTTACTGCCCAGAATTGTGCAAATCTTAAGGTTGCCTCCCAAGTAGTCTGCACTGTGCAATCCTGGAATCAACTCGACTAACTGTCACCCAGAATAGTGAAAAAGTTGCTCAGCAAGCCATCTTAATCTGTGCTTCCCACAAGCAAATCTATCAAGCTTCCCGCTGGTCAACCGAAGAGTTTGACCAGACAATGAACCTGGGCTTCACTCCTCCAAAAGTTGCACAGAAGATGCCAACAAGCCCTCCTCCATTGACTGAAGAAATTGCATAGACATGAAGGACAGGCACCTGGTTCCTTTCACTACACTCTCCCCAAAATTTACGCAACTCTATCAGCCAGTCCCACTTTCAGCGGGCCCGCTGCTGCTTCTGAAAACTACGCAATTCTATCAGCCAATCCCCTTATCAGCGGGTCAGCTGCTCCTTCTGAAAACTGTGCAATTTTCTGTGGTTGTCCTCCAACAACCTAACACCCCGCTCAACCCAGAAACTTTGCAAAAATGTCCTGCAGGCCAACCTTCGAGTTCTACGCAGTTTTGGCTAACAAGCTCCTGCAAGCTATAACTAGCCTCCTTGGAGAATATGTGCAATTTTCATTGCCAATGTCCTCCCTGCTGTCTACATTGCCTCCCTAGAAAATTTGTGCAGTTCTGACCTCCAGTCGATCCAAATCCCACAGATGGTCACTATTGTTCTGGACTACTCATCTCAGCCTCCCAGTGATAAATAAGTGGCTATGCACAATATCCTTTCAAAAATACAAAGACGAAAGAAGAGAAAGGCTTCATGTGCAGAGAGGTGAAGCATGCAACTCCACCAAGGTATTGATGAGGCTCACTGGTAGTGGAGAAATGTGTGTGTTCCTGCATGACTCCACTGGGGTACTGTCCAGGCCTACGGGCAGTGAAGCAACACCACAGATGAAAACTTATACTCTGAAAATTTTAAACTTGCGATCCAAACTACCCTTCCTGATTTCAAAACATTGTGATCAAGATGAAACTTATTGTTGTGTTTGACTGAGTTGGAAAAGGATGAACCATGTCTATCCATGGGACAAGTGAGGAAGCCGAAGTAACCCGCACAGTGATTCAATACTCCCTGATGGACCAAGGCCGTGTGTTGTCAAAGGACCGAAACAGAGAAGCTGGTATTCAACCAGTGTGTCGCCAAGTGTTGTAGCAGCTGCAACACCCTCTAGAGTTTTGGCCTGTATCTAATTTTAGAGCCTTCCTTGGTTTTCTCTTGGATGTTTGCAATCACTCGTGCTCATCCCATGATCTCATGTTGAGTCTTTGTACCCTCCTCACGTGACCGTTCACCGGACATCTTTTAGCATGTTGGTCACAGTGTCATGCTTGCAGTCATGTTCTAGCTATGTTCAAGGTCTGTCTTCATGTGTACAAGTTGTATTCACTATGTAAGCATATTTCACGCTCACACAAGAAGTTGTATGAAATGTTGTGAAAGTGTCATCGTCGTCATTCAAAAATCTATCTCAAGTGTTTCTCTTGTCGCTCGCACCCATCGGTCAGTCACACTAAGTGTATGTTGTCTTGATGGTTCGATGTGTCTTGTCGTCAAGTCATGTTGAATGTGTGTTCATAAGGTCATGCATGCACAAGTTCACTCATTCACATACTTAGTAATTTTTCTGAAGTATTTTCGACCAAACCACCTGTCGAACCTCCACTGAGCTGTATTACACAGTCTTAGCCCTGAGTGATCATGTGTTACTGCCCAGAATTGTGCAAATATTAAGGTTGCCTCCTAGGTAGTCTGCATTGTGCAATCCTGGACTCAACTCGACTAACTGTCACCCAGAATAGCATAAAATTTGCTCAGCAAGCCATCTCAATATGTGCTTCCCGCAAGAAAATCTATCAAGCTTCCAGCTGGTCAACCGGAGAGTTTGACCAGACAATGAACCTGGGCTTCACTCCTCCAAAAAGTTGCACAGAAGATGCCAGCAAGCCCTCCTCCATTGACTGAAGAAATTGCATAGACATGAAGGACAGTCACCTGGTTCCTTTCACTACATTGTCCCCAAAATTTACGCAGTTCTATCAGCCAGTCCCCCTTTCAGCGGGTCCACTGCTGCTTCTGAAAACTACGCAGTTCTATCAGCCAGTCCCCTTATCAGCGGGTCAGTTGCTCCTTCTGAAAACTGTGCAATTTTCTTGGGTTGTCCTCCAACAACCCAACACCCCGCTCAACCCAGAAACTGTGCAGAAATGTCCTGCAGGCCAACCTCCGAGTTCTATGCAGTTTTGGCTAACAAGCTCCTACAAGCTATAACCAGCCTCCTCGGAGAATCTGTGCAATTTTCATTGCCAGTGTCCTCCCTACTGTCTACACTACCTCCCTAGAAAATTTGCGCAGTTCTAACCTCCAGTCGAGCCAGATCCCACAGATGGTCACTGTTGTTCTGGACTGCTCATCTCAGCCTCCCAGTGATCTCTGTGCAATTTTCCTTGACATTGCCCTGAAGCCCGCATCCCAACCTGAAATGTGCTCTGTGCAGTTTCATAGCCTTGCCCTCTCTTTTAGTCACCTGCACCCAACAATGAAAGATGATGCATCATGGTAGACTAGGATATTTCTGGATTTGATGTCGTCTTATCATGAGTGATTGCATATACAAGTACATGGATGAGACATAGCGCGACAACAAATGGGACAAACAAGGAGTGCATGCTAGGAGACTTGTTCGCGAACGGATGAACACATGAAGCATGCCAAGTACCAACAAAGGGGATACATTTATGTGAAACATAAAGTTAACACCAAGACTATCGAATACTCTGCACACCTTTCCATGGGTAGGTAAAGCTATGTTACACCAACAGCACACTCATCACTCAGCAGCACTACAGTTCAACATGGACATCACCCTCAACATGAAGATACCAGCACTGTCGTGTCGAGTCATGTCATGAGTCATCTCGGCCACATCACTATTGTGGGCCATACTGTTGTAATCAAAGTAATATAACGTGGAATTCCAAGAGACGTGCATGTAAAGTTGAAGAGTCATGCAAAGTCGAAGAGTCATGTAAGTCAAACAGTCATGAGGGAAGTCAAATAGTCACAAGGGTCAGTTGCATCCTTGGCTATATATATCCCTCATTTTTACATGCAAAGGAATTTTCACCTTGGCTCCTCCCACATAGCCTTGAGAATCTGTAATCTTTTCTTTAAGGAGCGAGCAGTGGCTCCAATGCCCAGCTATCAAGGTTAGTAATGTAATGGTGTGTGGATGTGTCTTGGAACTTTCGCTTAATTCAGAATCATATTGACAAGCCAGCACGTTTTCATACATTTATTATTTATGTTTGTAAGACTATTCATTGGACGCTTGTAACGCATGTTGCTTTAACCTGTATTAAGACAGTTGAACTATTTCAGTTGTTTTAGTACATATGTTGTTGGAAATGTGTTGTATCAGTTGTTAACATTATCTCACCCGTGTGGAATATTCCTTCGGAAACTCGACAGACTCATTCTCGTAATATTGTTATAATGACTGTCGCACTCGTGTGGACTATTCCACTAGGTGTTGTACGTGCTATCTATTCACTTTGTGTTTGTGACTGCTGCATATGTGTGGACTACTTTGCCAGAAGTTGCACATGTACTACTGTGTTGTGTCTCTAACAAAGTTGGGACTATTCCCTTTTCACTTGAGACTCACCTTCACCCTCTCCCTTTGTAGTGAAATAACCTTGACATAAGCAACATTTAGCACTCACCAGGCACACAAACCTCGTTGTTCGATGAATAAGTAAACCACTCTAATTTGCTAACAAGAAAGAGCTAAGGCATATCTTTAAGATAATAACAACTGGGCCATCATACCAAATGGGACTCCTACACCAAACGGTGTCAGGTCTAGTTGGGACTTCATACCGGGGAGATCCCCTGAATGTTGGCAGATCCAGCACATCAACAAACTCCCATTAGCTAGAACGACCTAGTGAACAAGGTGGTCCTTGGGCCAAACATGTTGAAGGAAATGGAGCAAGAAGTGCTCCATATCAGGTAGGAATTGAAGGCAACTCAGGATAGGAAAAAGAGTTATGCAAATCAATAGAGAATGCATAAGGAATTTCAAGTGGGAAAGCATGCATATCTCTCCATCAAACTAATGAAAATATCATTAAAAGTGGGACCTTGTGCTAAATTAACACCTAGATTTTGTGGTCCCTTTCATATTTTAGAAAGAGTGTGTAATAATCTCGGGTTAAAATTCATGTAATAAAGGATAATAAAGGAAAAATAATACCAAGGTCATGGGACATGTATTCCAAGCTAAATGTTCGGAAAAACACTATAGTGGGCATCACTTATGGTTTATTTATGGCTATCGAAATTGGCAAAGGAATTGGCAAAGGAAAAGAGACAATAATCGGCATTTAATTATGAAAATAAAGGCAAATAGGAGTAAAGGAATTTGAAGGGACGCAAATTTGCATGCAAAGGAAATTAGACATAAAATGAAGAAAAATGAGACAACAATAATACATCACAGAACCAGTTCACAACTTCTGTTAGTTTTGCCTTCATAATAGTGTTAGATAGAGAGAGAGCTCCAATAAGAGAAAGCAAGCAAGCAAAGGAATTAAAGGAAAGCAAGGAGAAGGTTGGATCAACCACTTTAGCGGGAAGATTTTGTAGGTAACAAGCAGCATGCGTGATTTCATCGCTGAGATTTGAATGCATGGTTCACGCATTTTTTTATTCGGTTCATTTTTTGTCATTGGCATGGGTTTTTCCTAGTTTGATAATGGTTTCAACCTTTCCTTATCATTTCCTGGATAGCCACGATGATGGGATTTATTCTCGGTTGAGCTTTGGATTCCCATAAGGTTTTGGAACCGAGTGAGGTGGTCTTAGGAAAACTACCAAGGGTTGGGGTGGATATGGTTTTGTCTGGGAAGCCCTCGACAAATGGGTGGAGATAAGAAAATTCCTCAAGGTATGCTAAAGAAATTTTGAGGCATCCAAGCTTGGTTTGGTTTTTTGATCTCGAGACCGGTTTAGGTGAGATCACAATAGCTTGAGGGTGGATGTGATTTAACCTCTAGAGTCCCTGGTTGATTTTGTATTGGTTTATTCCATGAGATCCCACATTCATGCTTGGAATATGACACAATGGTGATTGTCTGAAAGAAATTTTTGGTTTAGCTCAATCTATGGTCGGGTGGTACGTGGAAGTGCCTGACTTTCTTGGATTTTGTGTAAGTTAATAAGAGCTATTTTCCTAATGTAATCTTCAGGAACTTGTACTTGTTATTATGTTGATTTGATGCCTTTTTTTTCATGTTTAATATTTTGGTTATATGCTAGTTATATACATGGTTATATGAAGTGCTCTAGTTATGGCTCTTGTCCATGATTTGAAAAGTATTTGAATGGTTGATGAATGCATGGGCTAACAAGTGTTATTGCAACTACTCAAAAGGGAATTATATCTTCTCAGTGATTTTTAGATGAAATTCAAATATTGAAAATCAGATATGCATGCATGACATGTAACTGACATGGCTACCATATGTTTGACAAAATGTCTAGTGTTTTCTAGGTAGTCTAGGTCAATTCTGGTTTCAAGTTTGAAATTTTATCATTTTTGTCATGTTAAATATGATTCTCGAATGTTACAAGAAGTTTTGGTAAATGGTTTATAGGCAAGCAACAATGTAAACTTTGAAACGGGAACTGATACTGTTACCTGTTTCGTAGAGATAGAAAAAAAGTGACCTGATTTTGAAAAGGGGTGATGCAGAACGAACATGTTTTTTTTAGAGCATAGTTTTTGGAAGGAATGTCATGGGAAGGATAGTTTTATGTACATTACGTTTTTGAATGATAGTGATTTTCATGTTGATTTTAAAAAGTGAGTATTCTGCATCACCCCTTTTTTAAAAGACCTATTTTTTGGCTTTAAATTTTCTAATGTATAAAATGTAAATAATTATTTTGTAAATTTGATCATTTTTGAAGTGGTCGTTTTCTTCACATTTTCTTGTTTTTTATTTTAATTTTAACTTTTTTTTAGTGAGGTTTTTATTGTTTTGCATTTTTAAATTAGGAGGTCGATATTTAGAATTTTCGATATTCTACATATTTATACTTAATTAATTTTTCGCTCCACATGAAATAATTGTTTCTAAAAAACAATATTTTTTAACAATGGACATAAAAATAACCATTTTTAACATAAATATAACTAAAAAACTACACGTTTTGATAATATTTTGCTAGAATAAATATATCAAAATCACAATTTTTATACGATAATTTTAACTAAAAATGGTTAAATAATAGCTTTTTTGTATGAATTTCATGTCAAAAAAATAATAATAATCACTTTTCTTTTTCAAAAAATAATGATTAACTTAAAAATCAATGCGAAAATCACATATTACAAATATTGAACGTATAACAACCCTAATTGAGTGTTTATTCTTCTCATAAAATGTCAAAGTCAAAACATTGCAAAGCTTGATTTCCAAGCATAACTTAAATTTAATCAACAATGTCACGTAATCCAAACTGTTCGTCCTCTAGAGTTTCATCATTATCTTCTTCCACAATATTTTCTGTTTCGTTTTGCTCATTTTCCTCTTCTAATGGGTCTTTGATGTCTGTGAATCTCCCAATGTATGTCTTTCCAAACATTCCATGTAATGGTGGTTGGGGTCCCTTTGCCTTTTTTGCCACACGTGATTCACTAAAGTCCCCTTTCTTCAACCCAATTTCTTGCATTGCATCTGGAAGAAATTGAAGAGCATTAATTCTTTGCTGAATGAAACACTGAAATGTTTAGAAATTTTCTTGAATAACTATTTCAAATACCATTTAAGAAAAGATGGTAATGCAAGCACATACTCAACGCCCATGTCACTTTTATAAAATAGAATGTATTTATCATTCTACTCAACATTCATTTTTATCAAAATTCAATATTTTCACAAACATGAAATCACTTTAAAACATTTTATATCAATTTTATACCAATTTTCAAAATTAGTAAAACAAACTCAACTAATTTAATAATGGTGAATTGTAATATATAAAAAGAACTCACTACATATCATCCACTACCAATGTTAATCAAGTGAAGAAAAATTCCAATTAGGAAAAAAGGAAATCTTCTTAAATTTAAATAAAAAGAAATAAGGTGTAACTTTCATAAATTATTGAATTAATAATTAAATTGAAAGAATTTAAACATAAAAATGGAGAAAATGGAAAGTGACCAATCATAATAGATGTATGAAACTTATCTTGGAACTTATTTTGGATAGCAATAAATATATACAATTAATTTGGGTGACAATTCTCTTGTTTAGGATATGGAGGTGTACATACCATATTCCATTTAAATATTTATGACTTTTAAAAAGTGAATACAACTTTTCAACTAACAAACTTACTTTATCATAAGAAATTAAAATGCTAAAATAAAAATTAATATCCATGCTAATTTGGTTAATTAACATTATTTGTTAAATGTATTCAAAGTTATAAATTACAATAAATATTTTAAGATTAATAACAATATTAATAAACCACAAATTGTAATTAGACTAACTCAAAACATTTAATATGAAAATGGGTAAATTTGAAAAGATTTTAATATATATATATATATATATATATATATATATATATATATATATATATATATATATATATATATATATATATATAACGCAAAAAATATTAAAGATAAATATCACCCCACGTAAATGCACAAATATATTGTTCCCAACAAAGAGCAATCACCGCTCAACATATACTTAAAAGCGAAGATGACAGTTGAACATATACTTAAAAGCGAAGATGATAGCTCAAAATATACTTAAAAGTGAAGATATCATCTTGACGTATTTCGTTCTTTTCATTAAATTAGTAATTTGTTGTTGATATCTTGTTTTGTTGCATACTAAAGCCAATAATTCATTATAATAAAATTGTTTTGGAGCACATATCTGAGCTTTTGAAACTAAGAGAGGAGGTACATCACAATCTTTCATATCCATCAGAATTATATTATAATTAGATTGTGAATTATATTATTCTATAGTATTATAATTACTGTAATATTGGATTTGAAATATATAATTCATTTCGTGTTTTTTCTTAGGAAATGCTTCGAAATAAAAAAGCATCGAATCCCAGCAATTTCCCTTGGCCTGATGTTCCATGCTTCAAGAAATTAAATGCCATATTGTCATGGGGAACCGACTTGAAGAACTTTAAGGAGTTACTGTCATCAGCATTAGATTTTGCTTCTAAATTGGTGTGTATAATTAGTCCTCATTGAGAGGTTCATCACTTGCTACTAAAACTGAAAGTCGAGTATAATTATATTAAAGCCCAAATTTCTTTTATTTTTTTATGGTGTTCAGAAAGATGTTATATCTGGACCTGTTACCACATTCCTCTCTTAGTTTCAAAAGCTCAGATATGTGCTCCATAAGGTTATCGAGATTGACATCCACTTTTTCCCGTCGATTTCCTCAATATCTTTATGTAATATGGTGTTAATGACATCTGATTTAGTTGCACCTCTGGAAGAGGAAGAGGACGGATCTTCATCACACCAGGGGGCTTCTGAAACGTTAAGATTGACATCCACATCTTCTCCCTCATATTTCATTGAAACATTAGAAGATCCCGAGGATGAAGCTTCATTGCACTGGGGGGCTCCTAGTACATTGAGATTGACATTCACGTTTTTTCCCTCAAATTTCCGCAGAAGATTCAGAGATTCAGAGACTGGAGCTTTATCGCATTGATGGGTTCCTGAAACATTGAGATTGACATCAACATGTTCTATCTCATATTTCATTGAAACAACATTAGAAGATCCAGGGATTGGAGCTTCAGTGCGCTTGGGAGCTCCTGGAAGAGTTTCTGCACAATCACAATCGCCATCAGCATCAGTATTATAATTTGCAGAACCATGCGCTGATGGTCAAAGTTCTTTGTGCATGTATACGACATTTCAAAAGATGAGCTCCGCACACCCATTTCCTGTTCTCTTTTCTTCTACTTTGAGGCGAGTTGCTTGGGCTATTAGAGTATTCGAGCAATCGGGTGGTGGGGCGATTCTGAGAATCGCCCCGCCACCGCCCCACCACCAGTGGTGGTGGCGAGGCAGTGGCGGGGCGATTCTCAGAATCGCCCCACCACCCGATTGCTCGAATACTCTAATAGCCCAAGCAACTCGCCTCAAAGTAGAAGAAAAGAGAACAGGATTCGAGCAATCGGGTGGTGGGGCAATTCTGAGAATCGCCCCGCCACTAGTGGTGTTACCATAGTTACCAAATTCGGCCGTATTGCTGAAAAAAATTCGTAAATTCGACGGTTCGATTCGATTTGCGAATTAAAATGGCAATTCGAGTTCGGCTTAGGAACGATGCACTGGATATTAGAGTTCACGATATTAGATTCTTCGCAGTTTTTTAATCACAATTACAGATTCGAGCATTCATTTACTGTGAATGGCATACGTTAATAAATGATAATGGTGGATGGATGTAGTTTTATGCATAAGAAATTTACAGCAAATGAAATACGTAGAAATCTTTGATAATTATGTCATTGTAAAGTAAAGTAAAAAATATAGAATTTATAAATTTATAATTTGGAAAGCTAAGTAAAAATCATATAATTTATAAATTTATAATGCGTAGATTTATCAAATTTAAATCTATGAGAAAAATTAAGATAATTAAATTATCCTAGTAAATAGAAAATTTTGTTTTTTCCAGACTTTTTTCATTGAGATTTTGCTTAAATATTAAATTACACGGTTTAATATTTTGTATTATATTCAACATTTTATATTAATAGATGTTATTTCTTTATGTTATAAATTACAGGTGTGGTTGGTTTGATAAATAAGTAATTAGTGTATATTTTTAAAGATTTTTTTTGTAAATATTAAATATATTATTTTATTATGAACCTAAAATATTTGGTAGTGTGGAATTTAGATGGTTCCTTGTAATATGGAATTTTTGGAAATTCATTGTATATTAAGTATCATATAATTTATGGTGTAGGTGGATAAATGGATACAAAAATTCTCAAAACCAAATTTATTATCTTACTAGCTATTCTAAATGTAAAACATAGCTAATTACATGGATATGTCCTTTGGATGCGTAATATTCAATCAACATTTGGACTATTGGAAAGTTCCTTTTAGATGATTGATATTCCATGGCACAATATTTTAAGAGGTGTATTGCGAAAATAAGGAAATATGGGTATGATAAAATAAGGGGGTGGAAGCCTAAGAAAACCTAGAAGTGCTAATATCTAAGGAGAAAAAAGAGGATGGGACAAAACCAATGTTCAAGCTTCAAAAAGAAGATAATGAAATAAGAATAGAGGAGGGCGGAAATTTGATTGTCATAAATGGTGAAAATGTCAAATATTTATTTATTCAAGAGAAAAGAATTTGAAGAGCCCATAAGCATCTTAAAAGGAAGCTAGATACAATAAATCAATGAAACACAATATGATTTACTAGTCTCGTAAATCCATTCTTTGTCGATTTTGGAATATGGTGAGAATTTCATGGATAAACCCATAGATTATACAACATGGGAAATCGATTTTGATATTTTAAAGATTACACATACACCTACTGATTTCTCAGTAAGTGTAGTCTCAATCTAATTGCAAGGTAGTTTTGTTTTATTTTGATGAGTTAAATTGCATTGTAGTTTTATTTTATTTTGATCAATTAAATTGCATTGTAGTTTTGTTTTATTCATGTAGGTTTCCCATTTATTTACTATAGTTTCTGGTGAGTATAGTTTGGAGTATCTTTTCCTCACTCTGATAAATATTTGATTTAGGATCAAACATAATATGATATAATTATATAACTGAATAATAAGAAAATAATCAAATTAATGACTAAATGATAGATACAAGATCAAATTAATGACTAAATGTCAGATATAAGATAGTTGGTAATAGGGTGTGTTGTGAAGTCAATGTCAGATATAAGATAGTTGGTAATAGGGTGTGTTGTGAAGTCATTAGGGTTATTATTGACTCCTTAAATATGACTCAAGGATTTCTAAAAGTATTCTTCCAATATTAATGAGTTTCTATGTCTACAATGTAATCACCACAATGAAATAATAAGCATTTACTACCAACTAGATGTTCATAGTCCCATAAAAGGTTTTTATATCCCTCGTTACTTCCCCCATTGGGGTGCTTTTCATTTATTTTATTTCTCCCTTTTATTTTATTTAGATATGAGGATGGGTAACATCTAATTGATAATAGTGGGGGAAGCAATGCACTGAATAACCATATTAATAGGGGTGTCTCCTTATATTGGGTGTAAATTCTTGACCTAATTGACTTTTTAGAATTGTTGCCAAGGGAGATGTTTTTATGTTGTTGTTAAGATATTCGCAGTGAATTTGATAAATGTAATCCTTTCTCAGTGGTAATTGATGTTAATGGAGGTCCAAACTTATTTTGATCATTTTGGTTGTGTGTCCCATTGTGGTATTAGCGTCCATGTGCTCCTCATGAGTCACCTGCAACAAAATAAGACAAACACAAAATACCATGTAACTATATTTAAAACGCCATCAAAGTTATTATTGTGGTTCATAAGATGACAGTGATAGTGACCTTCCTTTAAAGGTTTGGAAAGAAATTAAAATAGATTATTATTATGGCCTTAGATACTCTAATCAAAGTAAATCGAGTGGTCGTAGGTAGCTCATCGTATTCTCCCTACATGTGGGGTATGATTTCACTGATGATGCATTATTAGGATTGTGATTGACACTAGAGTTATCTTCTGGGAACTTGCTTGTTTTTTCCAATTATTTCATTCTTGAGAGAAAATCCTCTGGCATCTAGGTTTGGGATTTATTGATAGCAAATGAAGTTATCCTACCTTCATTTCTCGGGAACACATTTATGAGGGAGTAATAAGGTTCTTGAGGTGTAACTGAGTTGCTTTAGAACAAATGAAACTTGCTTCTGGGATTCCTTATGAACTATTTGTGAACATATCTTATGGAGAGGGTGATCAGTTTAGTGAGGGTCATTAGAGGAGATTCACTATAATCTAACTCCGGATCCTCTTTTTAGCGAAATGTTGGCCTCCTATGAATTTTTCATGCTCAAAATTAAAATAAGGATAATCAGGAAAATGTGTTTGATGTGATATGGTAAATTTATCCATCTATGTTTAGGTGTAATAACCATGGCATGTAATGGTTGAAAACATGTTGAATTTATACTTAGGAAATAAAAATGATATTCTACCAAAAACATTAATGTGTTTTTTTCCTCATAAACAACTTTGTTTGGCACATAAAACTTGGTTTTACTAGCATTTTTTAAAAAGTTCGAAAATTGACCCTAAAAAAAAATCATCGTTCCAGTATCATCACTTTTTCATTTGAAGCTATATTTTGCACGAAAATTTTATATAGATTTTGTAGTCACTGCTTTAAAACATGTTCAAAATTGACCCCTAAAAAATAAAATCATTGTTCCAATATACACACTTTTTGTTTTTAGCACTGGTTTTTATGTTTTTTGGGATTTTTTGGCCAGAGTTCCCATTTTGAGTTTATAGTTCCCGTTTCAAAGTTTACATTGTTAAGCCTAGAAAAGTGACTCAGATCTCAGGACCACTAGCACTGAACTAGGGAAATTATGTCAAATGACATGGAAGCAGACCTATGCGTGTGGCTGGAGGCCTATAACCGCACTCTTGCTTTGGTGTGCATGCGGTAGGGGTGTTAGGTTAGTTTAAAATGGTTTAATCTCAGGGATTGACCACTTGGGGTGGATTATAGCCTTTTGAGTGGTATGTGGTTTTTGAGGGATGTAATTAACGTTTTCAATTAGTTGGCCCCATTCCATAACTAGAACTTGGACGTATGGTCATGTCATAGCAGCACTTACCTCACATTTACCCTAGGGAGCTTATAAAAGTGAGTAAATGTGAGAGGGGAGGTTATAGATTGGTATCAAAGTTTCCAGGTTCAAACACTTGGACTAGATGGTCAGAATGTGATTGATATGTGTGCATATAAGTCGTATGCATGCATTGTAGTGGATATGGTTTTCATGTATAAATTCAGTGTTACAGTTTGATTTATTATGCATGATTTAGATAGGTTGATATGTTAGTTCCATTATATATATGTATATCATGCTAATCTGGATTGATTTGTGCAGATGAGATAGCCTCCCTTAAACTTCACTGAGGTATGACTTGACAATGTTTCTATTTGGTTTATCTAACACAATATGTTTACACGAAGAAGAAGATCAAAGATGATGAGAAAAATGGTGTATTACAATTCACGTGACTCTCCTTATAGATCGATTGAATAACAAGGAGATGAGTACTCTCCTGATATAGTAGATACATTGAGAAGTATGAAGGCAGAAATTAGAAGTTGCAAGGTAGATATGAAATGATAATTCAGTCAGAGGAAAGACTTGCCAGAGTTGCGGAAAATCAAGTTGAGGTCAATGAAGTTACCCTTTAGATCTTATCATATTTGTAGAGAAAGGTTCAACAAAGGATCAGTTATGGAAAGGAGGAAAGGACTAATGGGGCATATGGTAGAAAGTCTCAATCAGGGCACAAGTTGGATAGAGATGACACTGTCAGAGGTGGTAGATGGTTGGATGCACCTAACATGATAGGTATTGCTTATGGGTTCTATTCTAGTTTTGGCTTGGAGAGACATCATTGTCATCACCTCCATCATCCTTAGAGGAGGAGTGAGAAGCAATACTTTTCATATGAGTTCAAGAAAGCCAAGCCTCCTACATTTGATGGAGAAATGAATAAACTGAAAGATGCAGAAGCATGACTTCTTGGAATGAATAATTTCTTTGAATTGCATGATTATACAGAGAATATGAAAGCCAGGATAATTATTTTCAGTCTCAAAGGAAAAGAAAATATATGGTGGGAAGACATGAAGTGTGTTAGAGGAATCAAGGTAGAAGCGTTGAGTTGGCATGAGTTTAAAATAATCTTCAGGAAGAAGCACTTATTTGAGAGATACTATGATGGAAAGGCTAAGGAGTTCTATGAGCTGAGGATGGGTTCTATGACAAATGAATACCACACGAATAAGTTTCTAGAGTCGTTGAGGTATGTGCCTTACCTCAAGGATGAGAAGATGAAGGTCCAAACATTCATCAGTGGATTACCATTAGCATTCAAAGATCAGATTGAGTGCGATGAGCCTCAATCATTAGAGGAAGTCATTGGGAAGTTAAAGCATTGTTCTGAGCAGTCGAAGCATAATTCTGAGCCTAAGCATGATTGGAAGGGGAATGAGAAGGCTAAAGGAAAATGGCCTCAGAAGCAGGAAAGACCTTAGGATGTAGGTGAGAAAGAAAATGTGGCTCCTTACAAGAAGTTCAGTGTAGTTGAGAAGGGACATGGACATCAGCCTAGAGAGTAGCTGAATAAAGGTAGTGGTA
The DNA here is from genome assembly GCA_031772625.1 of Pinus tabuliformis. Lineage (NCBI taxonomy): Eukaryota > Viridiplantae > Streptophyta > Pinopsida > Pinales > Pinaceae > Pinus > Pinus tabuliformis. The sequence continues at coordinate 1,128,005,941 of CM062804.1, read as the reverse complement.
GAGAGTTGTTGCAGTGTTGGATTTGTGGCAAGGATCATCGCAATAAGGATTTTCCATTTTACCAGGGTGGCAGACCTCATATCTATAGTGCTCAGGAAGAAAAAATAGTTGGGGATGTTGGTTAGAGCATTCCTCAGATTTATGTAGCACTTGATAACAGGCAAGTGGATAAGCAGGCATCCATTATTGAGATGGAAGGTAAGCTCTATGATTAAGTTGTTTACATTTTGATTGATCCTAAATCTAATTATAGTTACGTTAGTCCTGACCTGGTGGACAAGTGTGGCTTGAATAAAGAAGTGCATGCATAGTCTTGCTTGGTGCAGTTGGCTATAGGGACTAAGAAAAGAATTCATCATTGGGTGAGAGATTGTGCATTTGATATTAATGGTATGCCTACATCAACACATCTAAATGTGCTTCCTTTGCGATCATACAATATGCTTTTGGCTATGGATTGGTTGTTTACTCATAGAACTAAGGTAAATTGCTATGATAATGTTATTGAGTGCTTGGATGGTGATGGAGAAAATAAAATATTGTAGGGAAAGAAGAAGCCTACATTAGTGAGAATAGGTACAAGTATGCAAACTAAGCACAATTGCAGGAAGGGTTGTGTATTGTTTGCAATGCATGTTTCCAATGACAAGGGGAAGGTTGTTGAGGATGATGAAGTCTTGAAGAGGCATCCTATCTTGCAGCAGTTTCAGGATGTGTTTCCAGCAGATATTTTAGAGTTATTTCCTCATAATGAAGGAGATTTCTCTATTAAGTTGGTACCAGGAGCAACACCAACATCAAAGGCACCTTGCAGGATTAGCACTCCATATTTGGTGGAATTGAAGTTGGAACTTAAGGAAATGTTTGATAAGGGATACATAAGGCCAACTGTGTCACTTTGCGGTGCACCAGTGTTGTTTGTGAAGAAGTAGGATGGTAATCTCAAGTTGTGCATTGACTATAAGTAGTTGAACAAGGTGACCATCAAGAACATGTATCCTTTGTCGCGGATTGATGACTTGTTTGATTAGTTGAAGGAAGAAATAGTGTTCTCAAATATTGATTTGAGATCAGCATATCATCATATGCGCATCAAAGAAGAAGATATTTACAAGTCTGCATTCTGTACTAGGTATGGGAATTATGAGTTTGTGGTTGTTCCTTTTGGTATTACTAATTATCCAACTACGTTTATGTGCTTGATGAACAATGTGTTGCATCCTAATTTGGACAAGTTTTTGATAATTTTAATTGATGATATATTCATTTATTCTAGGAATGAGGAAGAGTATGCAGAGCACCTTTCAACAATGTTGAGATTGTTGAGAGAGCATCAGTTGTATGCCAATCTTAGCAGTTTATTTCAAATTGAATTTCAATACTTGGGACATGTTGTTTCCAAGGAAGGGATAACATTGGACCCCTAACTCCTAGGAATGTGGATGAGGTCAAGTCATTCATGGGACTAGTCGGTTATTATAGGAGGTTCACCAGGAACTAATTCTCATGGATTTCTTATCTTATCACATCCTTGCATAGAAAATGAAATAAGCCTGAATGGACTGAGGAGTGTGCAGTTATTTTTGACCAGTTGAAGCATTTGCTTACAAATGCTCTGGTCTTGAAGATTGCAAATCCTGATAAAGAGTTTGTGGTATGTACATATGCTTGCAAGAGATGACTTGGTGGAATCCTGATGTGAGAAGGACATAAAATATGTTATTATTCAAGGAAGTTGAAAGAGCACAAGCATAATTATGTGACTCTTGATATTGAGTTGACAACTATCATTCATGCCTTGAAGATGTGGAGGCATTATCTTCTTGGTATGAGGTTTATTCTGATGAGTGATCACAGTGGACTAAGGTACTTGTTTGACCAACTTAATCTGAATTCCATGAAATATAGATGGTTAGCTACCCTTAGTGAGTTTGAATTCAATATCATATACATCAAAGGAAAGGAGAAAAAAGTTGCAGATGCTCTCAGTAGAAGAGTACACGTGAATCACATTTCAGTTGTCAATTCTTATGGGACAGATTTGCAGGAGCAGACCTTACAGGAAGAACAGCATGATGATAGGCATCAGCATCTGAAGCATAGGTTGTAGAAACAAGTTGAAGGTGATATAGATGAGGAGTACCACTTCACAGAAGATGGCTTGGTTAGATTCAGGAACACGATTTATGTGTCAGATAATAGTGAGGTCAAGAATCTTATCTTTAGGGAGTTTAATGTCAAGTCATATTTAGATCACTTGGGATATCAAAAGACTATTGTTAAGAAGTTCTATCATTGGTCGATATTGAAGAAATAGATGGTTAAGTTTGTTGCTAGATGTATGGACCATCAAAAGGTAAAAGCAGAGTGTAATCATCTAGTTGGTTTATTACAGTCAATTCTGATTCCAGAGTTGAAATGGGAGGTCATTTCTGTGGACTTCATTACAGGTTTTTCAAAGACATCGAAGTAGCATGATTCCCTCATGGTTGTGATTGACAAGTTAAGTAAGGTATCCCACTTCATTACAGTTAATTCTACTAATTCATCTAGTGAGGTAGCTCATATCTTCATCAGGGAGATAGTGAGGTTACATGGTGTTCCCAAGAAGATCATATCAGATAGAGATGCCAAGTGAACTTCCAAGTTTTGGAAGGATTTGTTTGCAGGTTTAGGGACAGAGTTTGCTTTCAGTACAACTTATCATCCACGGACATATGGATAGACAAAGAAGGTTAACAGTATTCTTGAGGACATGTTGAGGATGTATGCCATGCATTAGTAGAGGAAGTGGGAGGAGTATCTTCCACTAGTAGAGTTTTCATATAATAATGGGTGTCAGGAATCCTTGAATATGAGTCAATTTGAGGATTTTATGGGAAGAGTTGCAATAATCCCATCAGATGGAGTGTTCCAATGAAAAGGGTGTTAATTGGACCTGACATACTGGCTGAGATGGAATAGGAGAGACAGGTTATTAAGAGGAATTTGAAGGAAGCACAGGACATGCATAAGAGTTATGCAGATCAACATAGGATATTCAAGGAGTTTTAGGTTGGGAGAATGTATACTTTTACATCAATCCCAAGAGGATCTCTTTGAGGATTGGATCATGTGCCAAGTTGGCACCTCGATATTGTGGGCCCTTTGAGATCCTTGAGAGGATTGGACCAGTGGCCTACTGACTAGAACTGTTATCGACAATGAAAGTCCATGATGTTTTCCATTTCTCATTACTTAAGAGATATGTGTAGTAAGTTGATCATGTGATTGATTATGTTGGGTTGTGTTACATTCTTTCCACGACTAGCCTCGCTAGTTAACTGAGGGGTTAGAGGGGGGGTGGAGCCCCCCCTTCGTTGCGCCGATTGCGTAGCAGGGGGGTCACAGGGGGGGAGGCAACCCCCCTGTCCAAGGGGTTTGAGGGGGGTGGGTAGCCCCCCTCTAGGGGATCCGAGGCAGTGCCCCGGGGAAAAAAAAATTGGACCCTATATTAGGTTACGCGGACCTACCTATGGTTTTGTGCATGGTTTTCACACATGGTTTTGGATGCGATGGTTTTTGGTCCATCGTATTGGATGCTTTGAAATTTATATATATGTGTTATGCTCTCACATTGTTTATTTTCTATGTTTTAGAATTCGTATGCAGGTAAGTTTTATACGGGGTTAAAACCTACATTTGGTATCAGAGCTATTTTGGCTTCAAGGGGATGCCTTTGTTGCTGAGGGGTTTCGCTCAGGCCTGTGGTAGACCCTGTTCAGTGGAAGATCTGCTGGATCAATTCTGGTGGTGAAAGAAGATGGTGAGCAGTGGAAAAATAGAGATCGAGAAATTTAATGGTCATAATTTTGAGTTATGGAAACTCAAGATGGAGGATCTGTTAGTGGATAAAGATCAGTGGATCGTGGTAGATCTAGGTACTAAACCCACAGGAGTTTCTAATGAATAATGGAAGAAGTTGGATCGAAAGGAAAAGAGCACAATACGATTATGTGTCTCAGATTTAGTATTGTTGAATGTATCAGGGGAAGCTACGGCGAAGGCTTTGTGGGACAAGTTAGGGACTTTATACCAATCTAAGTCTCTGGTGAATAAATTGTTCCTACGGAAAAATATGTATAACCTAAGGATGAAAGATGGAGACTCAGTGACAAAGCATCTGAATACATTTAATATCGTGGTAAGTCAGTTATTGTCTGTTGATATTAAAATTTCAGATGCAGATAAGTGCATTAGTTTGTTGTGTTCTCTACCAGATTCGTGGGATAGTCTGGTTATTGCAATAGGTAGCAATGCAACTACCTTGCAGTTTGATGAAATAGTCTCATCCTTGCTGATGGAGGAGATGAGACGAAAAAATATGGAGATCCATAATGGTGATGCCTTGTTTGTACAAGGACGGTCCCAGAACATAAACAAAAATAAGTCATCGAGTGGGAGATCTAAATCTCCAGGAAAACCTGTAAAGGTGGTGTGCTGGAAATGCGGAAAAGGAAGGGCACTACAAAAGGGACTGTAAATCTAAAGCTCATGACAAAGGAAAGGGATCTGATGATGCTCCTTCTACAGAGGCGAAAACCACCTCAGATGAAGGTGGGGATGTATGCTTGGCTTCTTCAAGTACACATGTATATCATGAGGCATGGTTGATTGACTCAGGTGCATCCTTTCACTTCACTCCCCATAAAGAGTGGTTCTGCGAGTATGAGAAATATGATGGTGGTGATGTCTTCTTAGGGGATGATAGGAAGGATAGAATCATTGGTCACATAAAAGTAAAGTTAAAGTTGCAAGGTGGAAGGGTCAGAACACTTCCGTGTGTTCTGCATATTCCTGCATTGGCCAAAAATATGATTTATGTAAGCGAGCTAGATGATGCAGGTGTAAAAACAATGTTCGAGAAAGATACCTGCAAGATGGTTCGAGGAGCACTGGTATTTATGCGGAGAGTTTGGATTGGAACTATGTACAAGCTGCAAGGTAGCACTATTATTGATGGGTGCAACAGTTCTATGGTTCCTAAAAGTGGAGCAGAAAATCTAGTGGTCTCTAGAGAAAAGACCATGTTATGGCATCAAAGGTTTGGAAATATTGGAGAGAAGGGCCTTTGAATAATTCATGGTAAAGGTATGGTAGAAGGTATGACTAATAGCTCTCTAGATTTTGATTTCTTTGAAAACTGTGTATATGGGAAGAAGCATCGAGTGAGTTTCCCCTCTAGTGGTAAGAGGGTGAAACATGTATTAGAGCTTCTTCACAGTAATGTGTTTGGACCTGTGAAGGTTCCATCACTGGGTAAGTCCATGTACTATGTATCATTTATAGATTACTTCTCAAGGAATACATGGATATATTTCCTCAAGAAGAAATCTGAAGTCTTTGACAAGTTTAAAGAATTTAAGGCTCTAGTGGAAAACCAGACAGAGAAGAAGATAAAGGTGTTGAGGACAGATAACGATGGAGAGTTTTGCAGCAAGGAGTTTGAAGAATTTTGTAAGTGTGGTATAGAACGACAGAATACTATTCCATACACACTTGAGCAAAATGGAGTTGCAGAAATAATGAACAAGACGTTGATGGAAAGGGCAATAAGCATGCTCAGTGGTGCCAAGTTAGGATAGGAATTCTGGGAAAAAGTAGTGGAGACAGCATGTTACCTTGTCAACAGATCACCTTCATCAGTATTGGAAGATAAGACTCCACAATAGATATGGACTGGTAAGAAACCCTCTCTTTCACATCTGAGGGTATTTGGATGTGATGCATATGTACATGTTCCAAAGGAGAAAAAAGCAAAGTTGGATAGTAAATCTGAAAAGTGCATCTTTATTGAGTATAAGGATAGCTTAAAGGGTTATAAGCTTTGGAACCCACTAACAAGGAAGGTTTTGTACAGCCGAGATGTGGTGTTCAGAGAGGTGAAAATTTTTATTAAACATGAAGTCCCATCAAAGGAACCTGAGAAGATAGAGTTTGATCTAAAGGAGGAAGAATCATACTCTATAGCAGAAGACGAATCAGAAGATGAAGAGCCACAAACTCCAGCTGTGAGAATATCAGTTCAAGAAAGAAGGAAGCCAAAAAGTTATAGTCCATCTTCTTTTTGTTCAAATTTTTCTTTATCTATTACTGATGATGATCCTAGAACTATGAAGGAAGTACTAGATTCATAGGATGGCAAACTCTGGAAAGAGGCCATGGTTGATGAAATGGCATCTTTGCACAAAAATGAGGCATGCGATCTGGTGGAGTTGCCGGCTGGAAGGAAACCCATTGGTAGCAAGTGAGTGTTCAAGAAGAAGACAAATGCAGAAGGAAAGGTGGAGAAATACAAAGCTCGGTTGGTAGAAAAAGGTTATTCCCAGGTGTCGGGAATTGATTTTGGTGATATTTTTCCTCCTGTTGCCAAGGTAGCTTCTATTAGATTACTTTTATCTGTTGTTGTTTCTTTTGATTTTGAGGTAGAACAGATGGATGTGAAGACAAAATTTCTTCACAGGGATTTGGAAGAGGAGATCTACACGAAGAAACCTAAAGGCTTTGCGGTGAAGGGTCAGAAAGAACTGGTATGCAAGTTAAAAAAGTCTCTGTATGGGTTAAAACAGTCACCAATGATGTGGTATCAGAAATTTGATACATTTATACGGGGACTTGGCTTCACCAAAAGCAAAGCAGATCACTATGTGTATTTTAAATTAATTGGTGACTATGTTATTTATCTAGTCTTGTATGTGGATGGTATGTTGTTGGTTGGAAATGACAAAGAAATTATCTGGGATTTGAAGACCCAATTGTCCTCGAAATTCCACATGAAAGATCTTGGTGTGCAAACTATATTTTGGGCATGGAAATTAAAAGAGATCAGGCAAAGAGGAAGCTCTGGTTAAACCAGAGGAAGTATGTCGAGACAATACTGCGGAGGTTTAACATGCAGGATAGTAAACATGTGAACGTTCCTATTCCTGTAGGTGTAAAGTTATCTACTAAACAGTGTCCCAAGACACAAGAAGAGGAAGAGTACATGTCTCGTGTTCCATATGCAAGTGCAGTCAGTAGCCTGATGTATCTGATAGTCAGTACTAGACTATACATTGCACATGCAGTGGGAGTATTGAGCAAGTTTACGTCAAAACCGGGGAAGGAGCATTGGATAACAGTGAAGCGGGTTTTCAAGTATTTGCATGGAACTAGTGATTATGGTTTGTGCTACCAAGGAAGACCAGGATTGGACATAGTTTTGGATATTCATGTCTTTGTTGACATAGATTGGGCTAGAGACGTGGATCAGAGAAGATCTACAAGTGGGTATGTGTTTAACTTATTTGGAGGTGCAGTCAGTTGGATGAGTAAGAAACAATCTGTAGTGGCATTATCAACTACAAATGCAAAATGCATGGCAACCACTCATGCAAGCAAGGAAGTAGTTTGGTTGCAGAGATTGTGTTCAAGTATGGGGTTAGTGTAGGGAGCTATAAGGATATACTGTGACAGCCAAAGTGCAATTTTCTTGGAAAAGAACCCTGCTTACCATTCAAAGACAAAGCACATTGATGTTCAGTATCACTTTGTGAGGGATATGATAGAAGACAAAAACGTGTTGCTAGTAAAGGTGGACACTTTGAAGAATATTGCAGATGCATTGACAAAATCTGTGAGCTCTAAGAAGTTCTCTTGGTGTAGAGAAATAATGGGAATTGCAGAGCTGGATAAATGACTAAGCTCTCCTGTGGCCCCCTATGGAAAGAAAACAAAAAGTGGGAGAAGGTTGGGTTGTGTTATATTCTTTCCATGACTAGTGCCCCTAGTTAACTGGGGGATTAGGCCCCCCCCTTCGTTGCGTCGATTGCATAGTGGGGGGGTCAAAAGGGATTTGAGGAGGACGGGTAGCCCCCCTCTACGAGGTTCGAGGTAGCACCCCAGGGAAATTTTGTTTTGGACACGATGGTTTTCGATCCATGGTATTGGATGCTTCAGCATGTATATATATACGTATTGTAAAATTGAAAGGAATATAATGAAAAATCAAGCTGGTAGTCTCGATTTTGGGATCCAGGCGAAAACCTCTTTGTATATGTTTTTTATGTGTTATGCTCTCGCATTGTTTATTTTATGTTGTTTGGAATTCGTATGCAGGTAATTTATGTAAGGGGTTAAAACCTACAGATTAGTCTATATTGCAAGTGGAACCAGAGGGAGAGTTCCAGATAGAACCTTGATTCATATTATAGTACAAACAACTCATGCTTCAAAATTGAGCAATTGAGCAAGTTAAAGTGAGTGGAAGCACTTTGGGCCTGACGAAGCTACATGGGAGATCGATGATTAGATGTGGGATTTGTATCCATTGTTTGTTGGTTCAAGAAAATGTTTTTTTTGTATATGTATATATGTATATGGTTGTCAATACCACAATGAGTTGTGTTATAAAGCGCCAATAAGCGATATGTTGGTTTTTTTTTCAGCAGGATGTCATTGTAAATACTACATCAAGCTATGTTATAAAGATCCATCGGTAGTATGTTCTATTTTTAGTGGTTTTCTAGTCATAGGTGTCATAGAAGACCGAGGACAATATTCCCCTAAGGGGGAGGGGTTTGTAATAGCCTCGAGTTAAATTTCATATAATAAAGGATAATAAAGGCAAAATAAGACCATCGTCTATGACATGTATTCCAAGATGAATGTTGGGAAAAGCACTATAGTGGGCATCACTTTTGGTTCATTTATGGCTATAGAAATTGGCAAATGCATTATAAAAGGTAAAGAGGAAATAATTGGAATTTAATTATGAAAATAAATGAAAAGAGGAGAAAAGGAAGGTGAAGGGACACAAATTTGCATGCAAAGGAAATTAGAGGGAAAATGAAGAAAAAAGAGACATCAATAATAAAAAGGCATCAAAAAACCAATTCACGGATTTTTTCAGTAGTATCTTGAGAATAGTGTTAAAGAGAGAGATAGAGAGCTCCAAGAATAAAAAGCAAGCAACCAAGTAAGTAAAGGAAGGAAAGGAAATCAAAGGACAAGCAAAGGAAGACAAGAAGAAGGTTGAATCAGTAGCTTCAATAGGAATATTTTGTAGATAACAGGTTGCATGTGTGATTTCATATCTGAGGTGTGAATGCATGGTTCCTGCATTTATTTATTTGGTTTTTTTTTCATTGGAAAGGGGTTTGGCCTAGTTTGACAGTGGTTTCATCGTTGCATTGCCATTTCTTGGATAGCCATAGTGTGATGGGATTTATTCTTGGTTGAGCTTTGGATTTACGGAAGGTTTTGGAACCAGGTGAAGTGGTCTCAGGATAATTCCCAAGGATTTGGAGTGGAGATAGTTTTCTCCAAGAAGCCATCAGCAGGTGGGTGGAGACAGGAAAATTCCTCAAGGTATGGTCAAGAAATTATGAGGCATCCAAGCTTTATTTGGTTTTTTGATCTCAGGACTGATTTAGGTGAGATCCCGTTAGCTTGAGAATGGAGTTGGTTTAACCTCTGGATTCCCTTATTGATCGTGTCTTGGTTTATTTCATGAGATCCCACATTCATGCTTGGAATATGGCATGGGGGTGATTGGATGAAAGAAAGATTTGGTTCAGCTCAATCTATGGTTGGGTGGTAAGTGGAAGTCCCAGACTTGTTTGGATTTTTTGTAAGTTAATAAGAGATGTTTTCCCAATGTAATCTATGAGAACTTCTACTTTTTATTATTTTTATTTGATGGTTGTTTTTTCATGGTTAATATTCTAGTTATATATCTGGTTATACGAAGTGCTCAGGCTATGGCTCTTGTTCATGATTTGAAAATTATTTGAATGGTTGATGAATGCATAGGCTAACAAGTGTTGTTATAGCTACTTGAGAGATTATTAGACCTTCTCGGTGATTTTTAGATGAAGTTCATAGATTTAAGATCATATATACATTCATGACTTGTAACTCACATGGTTGCCATATGTTTGACAAAATGTCTAATGTGTTATAGGAAGTCTAGGTCTAGTTTTGATTTCAAGTTTGAATGTTTACCATTATTGTCATGTTAAATATGATTATGGAAAGTTACAGGAAGTTTTAGGCAGTGGTCTGGAGGCTAGCCTGGAAAATTGGCTTAGATCTCAATATCATTCGCATTGAACTGGGGAAATTAGATCATAACCATATGGAAGCATGCCTATTCATGTTATTGGAGGCCTATAACTGCACTCTTGCCTTGTTGTGCATGTTGTTGGGGTGTTAGGTCAATGAAAAAGGGTTGCAGCTCAAGAATTAACCACCTAGGGTGGATTGTATCCTTCTGAGTGATTTTTGGTCTCCGAGGGATGCCAGTAAAGTTTTCGGTTAGTCAGCCCCACTTCCATAACTGGAAATTAGAGGTCGGGTCATCATAGTAGCACTCACCTCACATTTACCTTGGGGATCTTGTAAAAGCGGGTAAATGTGGGAGGGGTGGCTGCAAAGTGGGGCGGCTTATAGATTGGCCTTACCACCTATAGTGAAGGCACATGGTGTTTTCCATATGTCTTTGCTTAGGAAGTGTTCACGTGATACTAATCATGTTGTTGATTTGTTTGTGATATAGGTGGAACCTAAGGGAGAGTTCCAACCAAAATCATTATGCATCTTGGACTGAATGCATATTGTGCTCTAGAATCAAGTAATAGGGTAGGTCAAGGTGCAATGGAAGTACTTTGGACTAGATGAAGAAACCTGGTAAATGACAGATAAAATGAGGGTATCTTACACATTTTTGTTTACTATGAAATGAATGTAAGAGTTGTAAATATAAATCTCCATGGTTGGTTTTTTGTTATGTTTATAGAACAATGAGGATTGTGTTCCTTTAAGGGGGTGCACTTTGTAATAATCTTTTTTCATAGCACCCCTTGTATGTAAATACAATTATGTGAATCATGGACATTTGTGAATTTATGTTAAATTAAGTTGATGATTTGTTCAAGGGATGGACATACGAATCGAAATCTCTGATGGGAAGGCATGTTGAGAACCCGTTGAGTGTTTTTTTGGTTTCCTATGGTGTGCCATGAGCAGCCCCATATAAACCCCATTTAATTACCGTTAATTTCACCTAACCATGGATTGACCTAAACTAAGAAGCGATGAAGTTTTGGAGTGGACAACCTGGGTGAAGCACAACGACCATACTATCCATTTCTTCATGAAACATGGTGGGAGAGGATGATAGTCTTGAGGGAAAAAAATAGCTACAAGTGTGAAGGAAAAAATAATTTAAGGGATCAAAGTAGTGAAGTGGAAGGAAAGTAGTGACAAACACGTGGAAGGATATGAACAAGAACATAAGTGAAAAAGAGTAGCCTTGTAGGCAAAAATCAAGGAAGTGTTTGCACTAAGTTAAGTGACTGAGTTGGACTAGATTGTTTTAGAGCCAATGTTCAGGAGCTGGGGGTGATATTCCCATCATCTCTTATGTGGAGGCCATTATACAATGTGGTTCAACCTAAAGGATCAGTGGGGAGCTCAATGGAAGACCTGGATCACTATGGTTCTTGCCTTGAGGCTATGAAACCACCCAATGTGTGTTTCCTGACTGATAAACCACCGATACAAGATAATATGAGTCATTGTGGTTCTTTCCACGAGGCTATGAAACCATTTGGAAAGTGGATTACAGTCCCTTGCAGTGTTTTCCATGAAAATGTAGTTAATAAACGACCAAAAGTAGTTGATTCAAACTCTTGGAACTGAGATATAACCCATTTGATCTTGGGTCAACCCCTGTGTTTTAACTCAAAGAGTGAGTGATTCATTGTGGTGCTTACTATTGGAGAGAATTTTTCAAACCACTTGGATAGTGGACTACTTCTCCTGGGTATGTGACTAAGAATTGGGTGTGAACTTTTGTGATTATGCACCCCCCCCCATATTGTGGATTTGGCTCGGGGGTGGTCAGCTGCAAGAAATAATACAATGTACTTGGCCTATGGTTCAGTGGATATTTGAAGTCCCTCCTTCAGCTTCTAGCCATACTAAATCACACAAATAAGTGTAAATAGCTTATTTACTTGGTCATGAAAAGTGATGATTCTTGTTGTATTATGTAGAATCCAATCCCGTTGAGTGTAAATGAGCATGTTGAATGTTATATTTTTAAGGCTCGCCGTTACACTCATGATTGAAATGATATCTTGTATACTCATGAATTCTTAATACTTACCTGAAATATGTTATTCTTTATCATGATGTTGAACATGGGGATTTATGTGTTCATGTGCATTTAGATTCACCTCTAAGATCTGTGATAGAAATACGTTTACATGGATTATTTGGTTCCTCTATTTGAATCGAGATTTTGGGATTTAGGCTTAGGCCATAGCTTCTAGGAGTGGGCATTTTAGGCTGCCACGATGTCAAGCATTATTACCAAGATAAATGGATAAAACTTCAAGACTTTGAGTCATGAATTACCTTAAGACTTCAAATTTCCAAGCATGGGCAAGGCAATTGCCTTCCAATTCACAAACATTACCTTGGATATTATCTTTTGTGTTATAAGTATATACTTCATGTATCGATAGATGACAAAGATAAACTCATTTGAATGTCAAAAAGGCTCACATTGAGAGAGCAATGATAGAACCCTGACCCATTGAAATTATGTCACATGGGCCAAACATTAGCCATTGGCCGTAGTTGATAATCCTAAGGGATAATTAAAGGCCAATACACTTAGCCTAACCACATTCAACCGTGAATGAAAAGGTTGAGAGTGGGGACAGAAAAAATCTGGTGTGTCGGAACACCACCCACCACTTACTACCTGCCAGTGTGATCATCGCTCAACATAACTCATGTGAGCACACCAGTAGGAGACCATCTAACTTGGGTCATGATTCCATTGTGGACCTTACCACCCCTTTTTTCCCACCACCTCCTTCTCCTTTTTTTAATTTTGAACATCGTGACAGTGATAACCCCAAGCAACATGACATGGACCTGAATGGCAGGACCCTCCACGATGAAATGTCAGAGTTGTGTGGAGCCATGTGGGCACCACATAGACATTTTAATGAAATGACCTCTATTGATAGGCCATAACTTCAAAAGAGTGTAACTTTTGATATGTGGCTCAGATTAAAAGTTACGCTCTTTTGAAGTTTTGGCTTATCAATGGAGGCCATGTCATTAAACTGGCCACGTGGTACCCACATGGCCTCGACACAATCCTGACATGTCATCATGGAGGGTCTCACCAGTTAGGTCCATGCTAGTTTAATGACATGGCCTTTTTCGATAGGCGAAAACTTTAAGAGCGTAACTTTTGATTCTAGGGCTTGGATCAAGTTAAAATTGGTATCGCCAGGAAGCTCTCGGTGATGTGGTGATATTAAACTTACAAAAATGATGTTTTTACTAACCCCATATTTATATTGGACCTTGGGGATTAGGTTAACAATAATTAACACCTTCCTCAACTTAAGAATCCTTCGAGGGGGTTGAAGGGAGGTGGTTAAACTAGAAGACCTTATTGTCCCAAAAACTTATATGTAGAAGTACAACAAATATATATATATATATATATATATATATATATATATATATATATATATATATATATATAGATATATAAACAAACTTCTAGAACTATAGGGGGTCTCCATTTACCTTTTACTCAACTAGAAAGCCTATATGGATCACCCATAAATTTTCAAGGGTAGAAAATCAAGTTAGTGCTCTTCATACTTCCTTTTGACTAAGTCATCCACCTACAAAGTCCCTAGTTATGTTTCACTAACATTCCATTATTGATATAGAAAATTATATTCATGAGAAGGTAGTAGGGAAGGAAGTATCATAAAATTCAGTGGAGTGCAATAGGAAGATGAAGCATGATGTGTGGGAGATAATGCCTAGACCAAAGGAGAAGTCATTGATTGACTCAAGGTAGTTGTACAAGGTTAATCATGCAACAAGTTGTAGCATAGAGAAATACAAAACCCAGTTTATTTCTAGAGACCTCGCGAAAAGTGGGAGAGAAGACTTTTACTCATGTTTCCAAGTTAGAAAAATTATTATGAGCTGACTTTTGTTCATGTTTCCAAGTATAACTCTATCAAAATTATTATGTCTTTAGTAATAGTGTTTTATAGTTTATATCAAATGGATATAAAGTAGCATTTTCTAATGGGTTGATTAAGGAGTGTTAAATTTTCATAGGATCTTTTAACTAGTAATTACTTCTTATGGTTTCTTACTGTAATTTTTTATTGAATTCAAATTCATCATAAAGAAATTACACATAATATATCAATGTAGAAAAAAATTCCAGTAGGATCATAAAGATACAACCAAACAAGAAAAAAAACATTTACCCTAGGAAAACCCACATGGTGGAAAATCCAAAAACCTTTTTCTTATATAAGCTATTTAGTTCAACAAGAGACAAACCTAAATCTTTTGGTTAATCACAAGGTCAAACTAACCAGCAAAGTAAACTTATTCAAACCTATTCCAACTACCTCCTAATCAATTCAAACAGTTGCCCAAGAACCCTGGCCTGATCTGGTCTACTAGAGTATAAAATCAGCATACTTTTGCACCCAATAATCTTGGTCCTACTGCCTTGGTATTCTTTATAGAATTTGGTCCTTCTATCACATGTGCGAGGTCACAACAAAAGGATAGATCCACATGTGCAAGGTCAGATCTGTGTGAGAGAGAAAGATATATTCATACTTCTTCATCCTTCTTGCATCCTTTATCTTTTCTTTGATTCCCAATAGATATATTTCCTTGTGTGAACTGAATTGTGTCAATAAGAGGATGTTGAGTGCCTTATATATACATTTCTGGCTAGCTGAATAGGTGCCTCTTTTACTAGGTCCGAATTGACTAAGAGGAGGGCCAACTTGGCTTGTTTGGAGCCAAAAATTCAGATATCAAAAGTTTTCTTTGGAAATAGGACATGGAGAACATGCCTTATATTTATCATTACATATGCATCAAAGACTAAAAATATTAATTATGAATACCAACCATAGCTACAAAATTCAATACTCCATCTTCGCTAGGGAGGTATTAATAATGACTATCTATATGTTCTCATATTGATAGATTTCTCTAAGAAAAGGTTATAATAATCTATCATCATCAACAACATCATCCAATTATCATAATCTTGGTCAACAACTTTGAGACATGGTAAATTGGAAACATCAACAAGTTACCATAATTATTGTCGGTACCTATGACCTATGGTGTATCCTCACCATAATACTGGTCGGTACTCTTGACACATGATATGTAATTAGCATCAACTAGTCAGCATAATTTTGTTCCATCGAACACATGGTATACAGACTAGTCTTGGTTCACCATCATTCCATTCAATATCTTTGACACATGGTGAATCTCCAAAGGCCACACTCTACTTGAGTAATTCTAGGCATGATGTTAAATGAGCTCACTCAACCATTTTGGATAGTTCTAAGCCTGATTTTAAAAGGAACCCACTCAACAGAGCAAATCATGGACCTCTAGGACCATTTTTCCTAATTTGGTCAATGTACTTGACACAAGAAGAATGATTGTCCTCTGTTGTACCATTCTCCCTAATTTTGGTCATACTTGACACAAGGAGAATGTTTGTCCCTTGATGCTATCATATCAGTACTCTAGACCATTATCCCTAGTCAAGGTCAACCTTACCTAGGAAGAATGATTGTCCTAGATGTTGCAATTTCATTAGTCCCTCTTGTTGAGAGAGACGTGCTCAATCACTCCAAACTTATCCTCTAAGTATTCAAAATTCATCCTTTAAAAGGGGCTTTTTCAACAATATGCTTGACTGAAGAATAGTACTAAATCCATACTACTTCCTTCTCTACCATGTCTCGGTACTATATCTCGCTATACTTCGACCTGTCATCCTGGTATTCAACTGCACCTGATTAAGAAAATACTACAAGTCGGTTCTAAAGCCATATAGCTTCACAAATTTCCAACTAAGATACAATATACTCGACTTTTGTAGTATTGAGTGCAAAATATGTCCACTTTCTGTTCATCTAGTAAATCATCATGAAGCCCAAACTGAAGCAATATTTTAATAAGCTCTTTATGTTTTCTGCACACTCTACCTAATGTGAATCTATGTATTCCTAAAGTAACAAGAACTTATGATTCATGTCATCAATCTCTTTGGGGACATTTTGATTATATGTTGATGCTGATATCTAAAGATGAATTCGATAAAACTTCCTTCCTAATGATAGATATAATTATATTCGAGGGGGAAACCTCCTTTACATTACATAAATGAAAAATTCTTGGATGATACAAATGACAAGACCTCCTTTGCATATATAGGAATCTAAGGGGTCACAATATAATCAGAGCCTACATAAAAATAACAATAGTAGGCTTCTATAGTGCACCAAAATAACAATATGGGGTCTACATGGGCACAACAAGAACAATAAGGTGGTTACACTAACAATAACAATAAGGGAGCTACACTAGTATTATAGGGACCTAACATGCCCCTCTCCTTCAAAAAAATTGTTGTCCTCAATGCTTGAGTAGTTCTGGATTCTTTTGTATAAAATTCTCATCCTCCCATGTGGAATATTCAGCGGGTAAGTTCTTCCACTTAATGAGATACTCTAAAATTGATCACTTATGTTGTTGTTGGTTTCTTGTTTCCATGACTGCTTCAGGCTCAAATATAATTTTTCCTTCTTCGAAAAGTTCTGGAAACATTGTTTGAACTGGAAGCTTGTCACTGATAACCTTCTTTAAGCATGAAACATGGAAAACTAGGTGTACTCAAGAAGATGCAAGCGGCTCCAATTTGTGTGGCATAGTACCAATCTCTTGCAACACCCTGTAAGGACCATAGTACTTGGGTGATAATTTATTATCCTTCTTAGCTTTCTTGAGAGACATTTGTTTGTATGGTTGTAGTCATAAGAATACCTAGTCACCTACTTCAAAAATTCTTTCATTGCGATGTTGATATGCTTGTCGTTTCATTCGATTATGCGCCAAAGTGAGGTTATCCTTTAAGAGTTGTAGAACTTGTTGTTGATGCTCGATGTGATCTTCCACTACTTGAACCTTAGAATTTTCTCTTAAATATGATGTGATGGATGGTGGATGATATCCATAAAGTTCCATAAATGGGGTTATTTTTGCTGCAGTATGGAAGGAAATGTTATACCACCATTTACCTAAAGGTAACCACTTGACCCATTGTGTTTGTTTATCAAATACAAAGCAATGAATACATCCTACCAAACATTTGTTCACTATATTAGTTTTCCCATCATATTTAGGATGATAAGATGATCTATGAGTTAATTTATTACCAATAGAAGAAAATAATTCCGTCCAAAAATTTCCAGTGAAAATGGGATCTCTGTCAGTTACTATAATCTTTGGGTTTCCATGAAGCTTTTGAATTGTTTCCATAAATGTAGTAGCAATTGTACTATTTTTAAAAGGATGAGATAATGCACAAAAGTGTGCATACTTGGTAAGTCTATCGACTACCACCATGATGACACTCTTTCCTTCAAACTTCGGTAAACCTGTGATAAACTCCATTGAGACCTCCTCCCAACGCTGACTTGGAATGGCTAAAGGTTGTAATAGACTCGGGATCTTAATTGTCTCAACTTTATTTTGTTGGCAAACCAAACATTCTACCACAGACTTCTAAATATCAAATTTAAGGCCATCCCAAAAAAAAATCCTTCTTGACCCTATGGTAAGTTTTTAAAAATCTTGAGTGTCCTCCTAAGGGAGAGGTGTGAAATTCCAAAAGAATATTTTGTTTGAGTTGGGAATTCTTACAAATATATAAGTGATATGTATACCATAATGAATCATTTTTCCAGCTAAATGTACCAAATGTATTGGGATCTTGTTGCAACTTTTGAACGAGTGTCCAAACCTATTCATCATTCTTCCATTCAGCCCTTGTTTCGATTATCCACTCAAGTTGGATAATAGAAATGGCACAAAGCAATGCTGCCACATACTCATCCTTTCTTGAGAGTGCATCTGCAACAACATTTTTCTTCCCTTTTTTGTAGATGATTTCAAATTCATAACCCAACATCTTTGTCACCCATTTTTTCTGCTCTTCTAAAGATAATATTTGTTCCAAAAAGTATTTAATACTATCATGATCTGTTTTTACCTTGAAGTGTCTTCCCATTAGGTAAGTTCGTCATTTCCTTAGTGCATGTAGTATTGCCAACATTTCATTCTCATAAATAGGTTTGTGTAGATACTTTCCTTTGATTGGATGACTTTCAAAAGAAATGGGTCTTCCTTCTTGCATTAAAACAACACCAATTCCATTTATTGGGGCATAACATTCCACAATAAATGTTTTTGTGAAGTTTAGTGTATCTAAGACCAGTTCTTGGCACATTGCCTCTTTAAGATGTTCAGAGGCCTTAGTTGCTTCTTGAGTCCAAGAAAATGAATATTTCTTTAGTAATGGAATTAGAGGTGTCTCTATTCTCCCATAATTCTTAACAAACTTGTGATAATACCTGGTCAACCTGAGAAATCCTCGAAGATGATTTATGGTTGTACGGATTTTCCATTACTTAATGGATTTAATTTTGTTAGGGTCTACCTTAACACCCTCATGGGATATAATATGACCCAAATATTCCACCTCATGTAATCCAAAGAAACATTTGAAGGTTTTTGCATATAATTGTTTCTCCTCCAATAGTTTTAGCACCTTGTCAACATGTTGAACATGATCCATCCAAGATTTGATGTAGATCAGTATATCATCAAAAAATACTAACTCAAATTTTCTAAGGAATGGCTTGAAAATTGAATTCATCAAACCTTGAAATGTTGAAGGTGCATTAGCAAGGCCAAAAGGCATGACCAAAAATTCATAATGGCCCTCATGAGTTTTTAATGTTTTTTTCAGAATGTCTTCGGTCTTCATTCTAATTTGATGACATCCCGAACAAAGATCCATATTGGTGAAGTAAATTGCTCCATGTAATTCATCCAATAATTCATCAATGTTAGGAATCAGAAATTTATCTTTAAGTGAGCCTATTGATCTCCCTATAATATGGACACATACGCCATGATCCATTCTTCTTGTGCACCAATACTACTGGAGCAAAGAAAGAACTTTGACTAGGTTGAGTTATACCTACCTCTAAAATTCTGCAATCATACGTTCAATTTCACTCTTTTGGGCATAAGGATATCTATAAGGCCTGGTGTTTGGAGGAACACTTCCGGGAATCAAATGAATAGCATGATCATGATCAAGACTAGGTGGGAGGCCTTTGGGAGTCTCAAACACCTTGGAATGATTGTCTAATACTTTTTAGAGATTTGGAGAAATATATGATTTTGATGTTTGAACCTCTAATGAGCATAATTGTGCAATTAGACCCCATTGTTATTTCTTCAGAGGATTTTCATTCCATTAGATTTGATTACCTTTCTTGGTTTCCCTGTGATACCCCTTAATTGAATTTCCTTTCCTTCCCAAAAGGAAAAAAAAAAAATTTCTTGAAAATTGAAAGGTATTGTCCCCAAAGATTCTAATCATTGGGCTCCTAGCACAACATTAGCACCACCCATTGGAATGGAAAGCATTGGACTATTCAATACATATTCCTCCATGGATATCTTGATATTATGGAACTTTCCCAAGGAATTTATAGTTACTCCATTTGCAACCATCACTTGACACTCTAGTGCTGGATATAGGAAGTAATTCAATTCCTTGATCTTACAATGGATAAAATTATGGGTACTACAGGAATCAATCAACACTATTACCTTTTTCTTCTTGATATATCCCTCTATATTGAGAGTTTTAGGATTGGTAATTCCTACCAATTCATTACAAGATATGGTCAGATTCATTTCTCCTTTATCTGGGGTTGGTTCCTGGTGTATATCCTCCTCTTTTGATGTTTCTTGTTCCTTTTATTCCTCCTCTTCACAATCTATGTAGAATACTTTTTTCTTAGCACACTTATGACCTTTAGTGTATTTTCTATCACAATGTAATAAATCCCTTTTGCTCTTTTTTCCTCCAATTGTTTTGGTGTCAACCTTGTAGGCTATGGAAGCCTATGAGCAACAACACTTATATTTATAGTTGTGAGTGGTAGACTTCTTTGTTGCCATAATTTTGCTTTCAACTTTTCTTGCCACCTTGAATGCCTTCTCCAATGAATCAGGTTCCCAAAGGTGAACCTCATGTTGGATGTTATCTTTTAAATTCCCTATGAAGACATCAATCTTATGCTCCTCTAGAATATCGGTTACCCTAATATTCAATTTTTGGAAGTCTTCAATGTGCTCTGCCATTGAACCCTTTTGTTTGAGATTTATCAATTAGCTAAAGAAGGTGTTGCTAGTTGTATCTTCATAATGCACTATCATTTGCTGCGTAAAAATTGACCAGGTTACAAGTGGTTTACGGGAGAAAAGGCATCTATATCATACAAATTGATTGGGTTCTAAATATAAAGATTCAATATGTACCTTTTAAGAGGGTTGCACATCTTGTAGATCAAAATATTGCTCCATCTGTAGAATCCATGTTACCGGATCCTTTCCATAAAACTTCCTCTCATATATATATATATATATATATATATATATATATATATATATATATATCTTGCAACAACTTTATCAACCCTTCCAACTTGACATTCATAGCATCCACATCTACTTTAAAAACATCAATGTTACGTTTTATACCATCCATGTCCCCTTTTAAGCCATACATGTCCCCTTTTACTTCATCTTTGGTTTCTCTTTGTGAGAGTGAAATTTGTTGCATTTACTTCATCCGTCATAGTAGAGCTTTCTGAGGGCTTAATGGGTGTAGAATTATTTTTTTTCAGAGTCATTTTAGAACCCAATACTAATAACTATGCTTCCATATACACTTGGAATCACTTCAAACTATTTTTTCAAACAAAATTTACGCAAATTTTTTTTTAAATACACACCTTTTCTTGCTTTTAAGAGCTCCATCTTGAAATAGTTGTAC
The DNA here is from genome assembly GCA_031772625.1 of Pinus tabuliformis. Classification (NCBI taxonomy): domain Eukaryota; kingdom Viridiplantae; phylum Streptophyta; class Pinopsida; order Pinales; family Pinaceae; genus Pinus; species Pinus tabuliformis. The sequence continues at coordinate 1,127,984,898 of CM062804.1, read as the reverse complement.
CTCTGTAATTTTGGATTGCCAAGTTTTGAACTTTATTTCGATGGTAGTTATATTTATCTTCTTTCCAACACAACAAGTTAGACCAAGATTGGATTCTTCAAGAAATATTTATGCCCAATCTCCCATGATGACTTGATTATAGACTCGTTCATTAGATCGAACTTGTACGGAGTATCATGTGTCACTATTTTGACCTTAGGCCCAAAAAATGATACCCCAAAAACTACAGTCCGTCATCTTTTTGTCACTTATTATGAAATCCAAATATGATGCTTAGAGAGAAAGCTATGAAATTTTTCCCTAGCTCACTTGTTTGAGATCAAATTCTGGAACCTGCAAAAACCCTAACTTCCTCAAATCATATAGAGAGACAAGATCTAAAATTCTTACATGAATTTCACCAAGATTTCAAATCCTTGTGATTGGAATTTCAGCTTTTGAAGCTTCATAGAAAACAAGTTATAGCGAAAATGTCAAGATAGCCTGTTTGAAGCAGCGAAACCCTATAATCCAAAGCTCTGATACCAAATGTTATGCAACTAGCTCAAAAATATATAGATCAACGACTTAAGAATTATCCTCTTTGAGGGGGAAACCTATTTTACATTATATAAATGAACAATTCTTGGATGATACAAATGACAAGACCTCCTTTGTATATATAGGAATCTAAGGGGTCATAATATAATCAGAGCCTACATAACAATAACAATAGTGAGCTTCTATGGGGCACAACAATAACAATAAGGGGGCTACACTAGTATTATAGGGACCTAACAGTTGCACACACTCTTTAGCATCTGTTGTAACATCAATAATTTATTTTAGACTCCTGGTAATAGTAGCAACAAATATAGATTTTAACAACAATACAAAATTAACTTTCCAGGATGTCCAAAACCATAGAATCTTCATGTCTCCTTGATTCCTCCAAAGTAACTCAGCCTCTTCAAAACCATCAGTGCTTGAGCATGATTTAAATTCAAATCATCAAATTTTTTTCATGACACTTGAAGAAAATGTATCCAAGATGCATTTTGCCTTAATAAGAAACTTCAAGGGTTTTTCTTTACATTTGATAACCAAGCTTCTCAAAGGTTTAACAATATTTCTTGCATATGACCTACTTAACTTCCTATGTTTCAGAGATATGACCTTTGGTCAAATAACCATACTTTTGAATAAATTTTCAATATAGGTCATGCAAGAAATATTCTGCATACTTGACATGATAGTTCCACAGAGGTGACATATTAAATTCTTGTATATCAAGGAAATATATCTTACAAAGGTATTTACAAAATTTAATCCAACTTGTCTCCAAACGTTCTCGGAAAAAGTGAATTTGATTCATCCTTCTTATTTTTCCTTTTAGGCTCATTACTTTTGAACCATATTTAGAGCTGAGAAAAAGTCATTATACCTAAGGATGGCTTATATCCTTAGGTCTTATAGGGTTTGCTAAATTTCAGATATACATATCAATTAATGCTTCCCTTTTTACTGACAGATATCATCTTCCATAGAGATCTACATTCTATTAGTCGAGGTAAGAAGAAAAGGTCCTTTAATGGCAATATTCTAAACCTGTCTCTAATTATCCTTTTGAATGATATTTTAATGTAGGCTCAAACAAATGCGACTATATTTCCTTTGTTAGTTTCTTCAAGGATCCCTTGATGTATGGCAACAAATCATACCTAGTCCTATGATCTAACTAAGGATCAAAATTATTAAAAATTGGTAGCTTGAGTCGGTATTTTCATAATAAAAGTTGAAGGAGAAATCATTTATATTCTAGTTGTCCAAGTCAACCTCATTTGCACAAGTCGGCCCCACCACTTGAATGGGTTTGACCTTATGGTCAAAACCCGCCTCTTGACTCACATATATATTGGAATTCGATTGACCTCATTTGGCATAACACATCACTCATTCATTCAACCAATCAAGGAGATATGTTCACACGTGTGAAGAGAAGAAGAAGAAGGATTATCTCTTTGTTGACAAACATATTTGACTTATATTGACCATAATTGATGCGGTTCATTTATCTCTTGATTGAATGAGTTTTCACTAAAGTTTGAAGGCCAAGATCTCTGTGGTTCATTGACAATATTTGATCAAGGATTTATCTCTATTTTGGGCCATTGACCGAGATTTGACTGTAGGTCAACTTCTAAAGTTTGACTGAGACTTTGACTGATAAATTGCAGACTGAATTTTGGCCTTTTGACCAAAAGCCTTGAGACAAAATTCAACCCTCTTGTGAATACTTTGAATTTGAATAGTGCATTGACTTTTTCTCTGTCATTTGACTAGTTTTGACTTCGAAATTATTGAAGTCAAGATTGGCATTTTGAATGGAATATTTTGACATACTATTGATGAATTGAACTCTCTCTCATAAGGAAATATTATCATTTTCCCCCTTGTGGGGTTTTGTTCCAAGAAATTTTGACATCTCTTGGTTTATTGTATTTTGTGATCTCTATTGCTCTATTGAAGTTTATGGTTGAAATTTTCAAGTATAACTTCCTAATGATTGGAATGGTCTAAAGAAGTCAAATTGTATCATTGGAAGTAGTTAACAATTTGAAAAAAAATCTAGGCTTGTTTGCAACTAGAAAATCAACATGGTATCGTAGATTTGGTGAAGGAAAATGGCATTGAAGAGAGTTAAGATCACCTTGTAAAACATTGGGAAATAATTAAAGATTATTGAGATCTTATATCTTTTGTCTCTATTGATCATATTCATCATGAATTCCTTCATGAAGATAGAAAACAAGCCTAAAGGAGCTACAAACTTCAAAGCATGGAAGACTAGAATTGATCTTTTTCTTGCAAGGCATAAGGTTTTGGGTATTGTGAAAGGAAAGGTTATTGAATCAGTTGATCAATTAGGAAAATACGAGTTCCAATAAGTTGACATCTTGGCTATGAGCATCATTTTGGAGTCTCTTAGAGATCATATAATTCCTTATATTGTTGATCTTATGTCCTTCAAGGAAATTTATGATGCTCTCAGTAGTTTATACACCATCAACAATATTAGTTAATCTATAAGTCTAAGGAATCAACTTTGTGATATGAATATGACAAAGAATGATACAGTGGCATCATACTTTATAAATATCTTTTAATTAAGAGATCAACTCAAAGCTATTGAAGAAGAGGTAACTGATAAATGACTAATCGTTGTAACAATCAATGGTCTTCCTGAATCTTGGGATTCTTTTGCATCATGCATTAGTGGAAGAGAAATTTCTCCTACTTTTGACAAGTTATGGCTGCTTGCACTCAAGAAGAATCTAGGCTCATGTCCAAAGGCAAGATTCCCAATTCAGGTGGAGATTCTTAATATTTTGCAGCTCACTCAAAGAATAGAAAGGGAAGAAGAAATTTTGGAAGATTTCAAAGAAAAATAGGTAGAATACCTACTTCAAGATCTTCTCCAATACTTCTCTAGGAAGAGGACCTCCACAAAGAAGGCCTCCTCCTCCCTCTTAAGAAAGAAGGGATGTGTCTATTGTTCAATATTTTTGTTTTCAAGCATATGGTCACTATAAAAATAGATGTCCTAAGTTAAAGGAATGATGATCAAAAAAGTAAAGGGAAGAAACATGATTGTGTTGTTGTTATTAATGAACCATCATACAAGAGGAGGCCTAAGAAGAAGGATTATGATAATGATGAATAGTCCTTTTATTCTGCTTTTACAGGTTCTATTGTAGTTCATGATGAAATTTGGTTGGTGGGCAGTGGTGCCTCTAGGCACATGACTGGAAGTCGTGAGAATCTCTCTAAATTGGCTGAAAAGAAGATATCTCAAAGGGATGAGATTGAATACAATGGAAAGCATGAAGTCAAGGGAAATAGTTCATCATACTTCCAATTGGAATTAAGAGGTAATGTCTTTATTAACAACATATTATTTGTTCCTAGTTTTAAGAAGAATTTTTTGTCCATTTCATCTCTTGAAGACAAATGGTATAGAATTGCCTTTGTTGGTGATCAAGTTCTAGTATGGAAGAAAGACTCCTCCTTTGAATCTGCTAAGGTCATTTATGTATGAATAGGAGGCACATATCATCTCCTTGGACAATCAATTCAAGCCTTAATACACAACACATAAAATAATTTTGAACTATGGCATTGAAGGTATGCTCATGTTCATTATAAAGATTTGACTAGAATGAAGGATTTTGTTAAAGGTGCATCTAAAATTAATATTGATCATGGTGGATTTTGCAATTGATGTGCTCTTGGGGAAAATGTCAAAGGAAGATTTACAAGCAGTGATAGTAAGCATAAAGGAATCTTGGACCTTATACATTCTGATGTTTGTGGACCTATGTCTAACAAATCCTTGGATGGAAATTTGTACTATGTAACTTTCATTGATGATTACACTCGTAAAACATGGATTTATTTCTTGAAATCTAAGGATGAAGTGTTTGAAATTTTTTGGGAATTCAAGGCATGGGTTGAAAATGTTACAAGAAGAAGGATCAAGACTTTGAGATTTGACAGTGGAGGAGATTATGTATCCAAGGAGTTGACTACTTTCTACAAGGATGCTGGAATTAAGAGGGAGTTGATAGTTCCCTACAATCCCCAACAAAATGGTGTTGTTGAATGAAAGAACAAAACTATTATGGAAGTTTCCAAATCCATGCTTCATGATCAAGAGTTTTCGATGTTTCTAAGGGGAGAAGCTTCAAAGACAATTTTTTATGTTTAAAATACAATGAATCTTGGAATATATGACTCTTGAAGAAGTCTTCACAAGTGAGAATCCCAACGTTTAACATTTGATAATTTTGTGTTGTCCTTTTTATGTTCATGTTCCCAAGGAGAAAAGAACAAAGTTGGAGCCTTTCGGGAAGAAGGAAATCTCTGTTGGCTACAATGACAATTCAAAAGCTTTCAAAGTCTATGTACTAGAATAATGATCAATTGAAACTAGAAGGGAAGTATTGCAGCGGCTACAGCCACCCTCCAAAAATTTTCCTTAGCTTCGTTTTGGAGCCTCCCTACCAACCTTTCAAAACAACTTGTTTTGCTTCGTCAAGTACACAAGCTTCAGTGATTTTCTTCCAGAATAACAGCCTGTCCATTAGAGATTGTTGCATTCCCCTCACAGGTTGTTCTTCCAGACTTGGTCCAGCTCCAGGCTGAGTAGCTCCCTCAAGAAATTGTGTAATTCTGGAGGGGAACCAGACTTCCCTCCATAAAATTGCATAATTCTGTCTACCAACCTACTGTGCTCCAAAATTACGCAAATCTGTCTGTCATTATTCACTGAGAAAATTGTGCAATTCCTCCCAGCATGGCTGCTCAGCCCAGAAATTGTGCAATTTTGGGTAGCAGTCAACTGCTCTACCCAGAAATTACACAATCACTCTGGGGAATCTAGCCCAACTCCCTCCTAGAAATGCTCATTTTTTCCTCCCAACTGAGCAGACTGTTGCATGTGCAGTTGAGTTGACCGGTTCCCTCCAGGACTGAGAAAAAATGATTTTCATGCATGGGTTTCTCCTCCCAAGGCAGCATGCAAATGCATCCCTTGTTTCAGGGATCTATTTTTAGTAGTTGGAGGTTACATGCAAAGATCATTTCAGAAACCTCCCACGAAGTGTCGCTTTCCCTAGATTTGTGTCATGCACGTTGCAACGTCGATTTTATCAAAACTCATCAACCAGACGCTGCATAGCTCATTCTTCACAGCAAGATTGCAACTCTGACATCCCACATTGCATCTAGGAGTCATCATCACATTCAGCTCATCTGTTTTGGGGTAAGCCCACTTTTCATGTCTCTCTCTGTGTTTATGGCGCTTTTTTTGTTTCGCTTCGTATGAATGTTGTCAGTTTGGTTTCAATGAGCACTTGCTTTTGTTCTGGTACATGCTAGCTTATACTAGCACCATTTTAGTTTTCGTTTACATCTCACTGTTGTCACATGCATCGCACTATTTTGCACGGATAGTCGCTATTGCGGTGACTCGCTTCACACACATGCATGCTTTCCCATTTTCTGATTCTTGCACTTGATGTTTTCATGAATGATCATCCACTCTTGTTTTCACGCGTCTCATCATGCTTTCACACTTCTCATGTTTTCAGTCATCCGTCGGCCGAATTGGGTTGCCTTGGCCCAGACCGTGCCTTGCCCGGTTATCACTGCGTATTTCTGGAAGCGAAGGCTCTGCCTTCCCTCCAGATTGCGCAAGTCTAGCTAGGCACTAACCTCCAGGCTTGCATTGCACAATTCTTGGAGGCAATGTCTTGTTGGCCCCAGAAACTATGTAATGCAATATGCTAGATTGCATGTCACTGCTAACTAAAATTGCGCATTACGCAGTTTCAGTCCTCAGCAGGCCAGGCTAGACTGTTCATTGCATAGTTCCAGACGTTAGTTAGCCTCTAGAGAGCCCGGACTATGCCTTGCATAGTTTTGGCAGTCAGTCTCCCAGCCTCCAGGTGAAAATTGCGCGACCTTCATGATCAGACACACAGGTATGTTGAATGTCAGTCCTTCAGTTTGTTTTGGCTTTCAACTGATAGATTACTTGTCATGAGTGTTTCTATGTCTCTAGGTGTTCATCTGCCTCTCAGCAGCATAGGTACAATGGCTTCCAAGAGAGTAGAGTCGAAGACACCATTCAAAATACACTTGGGGATGCAGTCGATCAAGTGTCGATGAACTTGCCTACCTATGAAGACATCAAGTTGTTCGTAGACAAGGACATCAAGATAAGATGGTAGCAACATTAGAATGAGTAGTACCATCAACATCAATAGAAGGAAACACACCTGCACACAACGAATGCAAGAGGAAGGTTGTTAGCAACACAAAGGCGGAACAAAGTTGCAAGCTCAAGCAGATCCACTGGTGATGAAAGCAACTTTGGAGACTCACTATAAGTTGATGGCGCAATGTGAGGATCGCACAAAGACAGAGAATGGAACAAAGAAGGAGTGGCATGTGTTGAAGGAGCAACTCAAGGAAGAACATGAGCTGCATAGACGAGAGAATGAGTTGCGGCAGGAACATGTAAAATAGGGGACACAACATGCATTCACGGATGAAACTATGTCCGTACAAGTTATAGATCCATCCCAGCAGTTGGCACGGAGCAGACATGGTGAGTGGTGTTGTTGATCACATGCAAGGGAATTCAACAGCATGCATGTCATTGTGCACACACATGCAATCCAACCCATCTAACACACTCACTGAGGGGAAGACAGGAAGCAACTCTGACTGGAGCTTAACATGCAATTGACAACAGATGCACATGACCACCAGCACACACTAGAAGATCAGCACAGACACTATGCATCAGTGTGTTTCCAGTTCGGCTGCACCCAAGAAGACCATGTGCATGCTAGCAGACGAGTTGGATGGAGGAGCCACACCAATGCACCTGGATGCAACAGAGGCAAGAGTTCACTTCAGCAAGATGTCACCATGGAGCGCATGCACACCATCACGGACGACCAAGCTTGGCATCAACTCACCACCTTCACCATCACAAGCATGTCAAAGAGTTGGTCTCATCACAATGTATTGAGTTTCAGTGATGTCTTGCATGGCTTGCTCAAGCCATTTTGTCTCACATGGGCACATGTGCATTGTAATGTAATGTCTTGTCAAGTGGAAGTTCAAGTGTCGATAGTTGGATGTAACAGTCATAGAGTAGATGAAGAGTCATGAGGGTAGATGAAATGTCAAAAAGGGGAATGTCGAGGGTCACCCCACCCTTTGTTATAAATAGAACCTCATAACTCATTGTAAAGGCTTTTGGTTAGCCAAGCTTCCGACAGGACTATCTTAGAGAGAGTTTGGACAGTATTGTAACGAGCCTTGGCTTCTCCACTGCACATAGCTAGTATATCTCTTTAGAGGAGCAAGCGGTTGTGGTTGTAACGTTTCGCTGTCAGAACTAGTGGTTAGACATGGATGTATTGTATGACTAGAACTTACACTTCTTAATATAACAGAGCCAACACATTTCAAGCATATGTTGTATTGTATTCTATGCTATCTGGTTTACTCTAAATGATATATGTATTTGTTTGCTTACGCATGCATGTATGGACTATTTTTTATAAGTATGTATGAATCTTTCTGAAACGTGTTGTTGGTTTAACCATCACTTTGGATTGCTAGCTAAATTTCCTTCCATGTTGTGATGCATCTTTGCTCGTGTGTTCCCTTATTAACTCCGTGCTATCACAGGTTTCCAAGGGGCACATTCATCTCAACCCCCATGTGTTTGAACCTCTCATGCACCTTCCTTAGCTTGCTGCAGTTGTCACACCCTTGCTACCAACAGAGACATCTTTCTTGCCTCTATGCGAAATCACGGTCAAGGCATTACTGTATGACCCACTGCTGGGACTCCTACACGAAATGGTCTGAGGTCTAATTGGGACTTCTTACCGGGGAGATCCCCTGACATGTTGGCGGGTCCAGCACCATCAACATTTTGGCGCTAGAAGGAGGGCCAAATGATAAGTTGATCCCTCATCATCTATTTTGAATATTCGCAAATATATCATGGAGTTTGTTCTAGTTCGCCCTCTGAAATGTTTGTCCAATGGACATATCTTCCACATCGAGAGGGAGTTCAGGAATCACTTGTCATAACTCACGTATGATGGTGAAGGCAAAGGGGCCTGGCCTAAGCACTTAGATGACTTCCATGCGCTCATGCGAGGCATGGAAGATTTTAATGAAATAGAGTTATGTTCATTACTCGCACACACACTTTGCGACCACCCATCATAATGGTGTGGCATGCTACCTCATAACTCTGTGCACTCATTCAAGCAGTTCAATGATCTAATCGAATCTATTTTCCACCATTTTGATCATGAAGTGCTTGATAAAAAATTGTTAAAACAACGGAAGGTCCCGCACGAATCACCTATGGAGTTTTCGGAGCACTTCCGTCTATTCATGTTTGAAGCCCCAAAAAGTCAGATGAAATTTTAGTATCTCATGGATAGATTCAAATATTGCCTTGTCCAATTTGTTAATCCCAATAAGAAGTTCAAGCTTAAACCCTGCTCAACATACTTCGGTGATGGAGTTGCGCAATCACAGACAGACATGGTCGCTGCCACAAGTGATTGTCCGACATCCCCTCATCAAACAACTCCACCATCATAGAGTGATGTGGGAGAGCATGCACACACATCTGTTCAACCATCACATCCTTCGAACATCACTCCTTCTAATTTTTGCGCAGAATTGGTTGAGAGTCCCATACCTCATCACATGTATTTTGTACCTCAACCTTCATCTTCGAACTAGGATAATCCCCCGGATGACACTACCTTGTGTTCTTCCGTTCCAGACTCTACACCTGTTTTGAACAAGGATTTATCTATTGACAGAGTAGGTGTTGCACAACCAACATGTGCTGACATTCATGAAGAGTATTACTGGGAGATTGAACATCCACCGGTAGTAGTTGACCATCCTTGTTTGTCTGTACCTCCTCCATTTTTTCCTAACCTCCTTGGTGATCCTGCCATCCCTGATTTTTCATGTGTATCTCCATCCACAGAAGCACCCATTGTTGATCATTCGTAGGACACACCAGATGTTAGTCCATCATCTGATAATGGAGAGGACTGATCTTTCTTTGAACATCCACTTGATTTTCATCTATCTTTTCCAGAAACGCAAAGTGTGAAAATTATTGCTTCTCATCTACCCCTTTATGTTATTCATCGAATCATGAGGATGTCGACCAACATCCAGCATTTTTTCATCTTAATTTTAGTGATCTCTTCACCTCATCATCCGATCATGATGTTCATCACTCTTTGTTAATCTATCTAAGCCACTGGTCTACAATGATCCATCTATCAACGAAGACGAAAGCCCCCAGATTGTCGAGGCACTTCAGCCCGAGCTGATGGTTATGTCAGGCCCTCGTTGTCTTGAGGTTGGTTTCACTTCTAATCAGGAAATTGTTCAAACATGCAAGGCTCCTCATCACTCATCTGTATGCATTGAAGATCAATCTAACATTTAGATTTCACTTCCTCCACTTGAACTACACGATCCCATTTCTCATGCATTAGAGGAATCTTACTTAGCAAGCACACTTGCGCAACGTAGGTGATCTACCTTCCTTACGTATGCTTGCATATCATAGTCAAGAGTGTGTGTATGCTTAACATCTGCTCGTAGTGTCACACATCATCATGGTATGTCCACGGACTACATGTCATGCACTTTCACTCATTTTTGTTATGTGGACGCTTGTAAGCTTGGAGTGTGTCAATCTTCATTGACGTATCTTTCACAGTTGCTGGTCTGCACAACCGTGTTGCTCGCGGAAAAACGGGTCAACCAATGCACCAGTGGTTGCATTGGAAGTATCACTTCATGTGATCAGGCCCATGCACCAATAGCTTAGGAGTAGGAGTAGCGTTTGCTTTCAATTTTCTTGCTTACATGCTTGTTTGCTTTCTTTCTTTGCATGTTTGTTTGCCTGCTTGCTTGTTTACTTACTCGCTTTGCTTCCACATTTTCTTCTACTTATTTCTTTTCGTTTTGGTTTGTTTGCTTGTTATTGTCCATAGGTTAGTTTCGCATGGACCGTGTGCGACTCTTGAAACAAGCTGGGTAAATTACGAGAGGACTTGTACAACTATCAACATTTGGTTATCTATTGTCCTCTCTCTTATGTAAGAACTTGTTGTCTTCAGTCCATGATACATCAATGGAAAATACATATTGTTCGAAGTGAACCTTAATGAAAACACAACGCTTGCGCGCTAACTAGTATCACCTACTCTAGTCAGTCGTTTTTGGGTTAATCCTTGTCGGCACGTCAGAGGTATAATAAACTACTTCTCTACAGGAACAACCTCTTCTGCTCTCAATAATCCGGGATCCCTCTTCTGCCTCTGAAATGAATAAGTGTTATGCACATTTATGAAGATGAAAAATGAAAAAAGGAAAAAGTTCAAAAAAATAAGTTCAAAAAAAATGAAAATGAATAAGGCAAAAGAAGAGAAAGGTTTCCTGCGCAGAGAGGTGATGCAAGTAACTCCACCGAGGTACTAACCAGGCTTGCTGGAAGTGGAGCCATGCTTGTGTTCCTATGTGACTCTGTCGGGGTACTATCCAGGCCTGCTGACAGTGGAGAAACACCAAAGATGAAACTAAAATTCTGACGACTATACGGCTTGTGCACCAATATACCCCTCAACCCCAATCGAAACAACTATGTTGCCTTGGCTTGGAATGTGTGTCAATCAACCAAGAGCTTGGAAGATGCTACATATTACAATAAAGCTAGTGTGGGAACCAAGAGGAACTAAGAACTAAACAATACTTCCAGAGGTGTTAGACTTATTTTTCACGAACAAGGTTCATTCAAAGAGCTGGAGTTCTACTAGTGTATAGCCAAGTGTTGTAGTGGCTACAACCACCCTCCAAAAATTTTCCTTAGCTTCATTTTGGAGCCTCCCTACCAACCTTTCACAACAACTTGTCTTGATTTGTCAAGTACACAAGCTTTAGTGATTTTCTTACAGAATGACAGCCTGTCCATCAGAGATTGTTGCATTCCCCTCACAGGCTGTTCTTTCAGACTTGGTCCAGCTGTAGGCTGAGCAGCTCCCTCAAGAAATTGTGCAATTCTGGAGGGGAACCCTTCCCTCCAGAAATTACGTAATTCTATCTGGCAGCCTGTTGGGCTCCAGAATTGCGAAAATCTTCCTGTCACTGTTCATTAAGAAAATTGCGCAATTCCTCCCAGCAGGGTTGATCAGCCCAAAAATTATGCAATTCTGGGCAGCAGTCAATTTCCGTGCCCAGAAATTATGCAATCCCTCTGGGTAGCCAGCCCATCTCCCTCCCAGAAATGTGCATTTTTTTCCTCCCAGCTGAGCAAACTGTTGCATGTGCAATTGAGTTAACCGGTTCCCTCCGGGACTGAGCAAAACTAATTTGCATGCATGGGCTACTCCTCTCAAGGCAGAATGCAAAGGAATCCCTTGTTTCAAGGATCTATTTTTAGCAATTGGAGGTTACATGAAAAGATCATTTCAGAAACCTCCCACCAAGTGTCTCTTTCCCTAGATTTTTGGCATGCGCATTGCAACCTCGATTTTATCAAAACTCATCAACCGAATGGTGCAGAGCTCATTCTTCACATCGATATTGTAGCTCTAACATCCCACATTGCATCTAGGAGCTATCGCCACATTCAGCTCAGTTGTTTTGGGGTAAGCCCACTTTTCATGTCTCTTGTTGCGTTTCTGGCAATTTTTGTGTTTCGCTTCATATGAATGTTGTCGGCTTGATTTCAATGAGTGCTTGTTGTCATTTCGATACATGATAGCTTGTACTAGCACCATTTCAGTTTTCATTTACATCTCACTGATGTCGCATGCATGACACTGTTTTGCACAGACGGTCATTGTTGCAACGACTCGCTTCACACACATGCATGCTTTACCATTTTCCGAATATTGCACTTGTTGTTTGCATGAATGATCATTCACTCTTTTTTGCAATGATCTCATCATGCTTTAACACTTCTCATGTTTTCAGTCACCCATTGGCCAGACTGGGCTGCCTTAGCATGGACCGTGCCTTTCCCGGCTAGCACTGCACATTTCCAGAATCGAAGACTCTACCTTCCCTCTAGAAATTGTGCAAGTCTAGCCAAGCACTAACCTCCATGCTTGCATTGCACAATTCTTGGAGGCAGTGTCCTGTTGGCCCCAGAAACTGCGCAATGCAGTTTGCTGGATTGCATGTCACTGCTGACCAAAATTGCGCATTACGCAGTTTCAGTCCTCAGCAGGCCAGGCTGGACTGTGCATTGCGCAGTTCCACCAGTCAGTCAGCTTCCAGACAACCCGGACTGTGCCTTGCACAGTTTTAGCAGTTAGTCTCCCAGCCTCCAGGTGAAAATTGTGCAACCTTCATGATTAGTCACACAGGTATGTTGCATGTCAGTCCTTCAGTTTGTTTTGGTTTTCAACTGACATATTGCTTGTCATGAGTGTTTCTATGTCTCCAGGTATCACATGTGTTTGTCTACCTCTCAGCAACACAGGTGCAATGGCTTCCAGGAGAGCAGATTTGAAGACACCGTTCAAAACACACTTGGGGATGCAGTCGATCAAGTGCCTATGAACTTGCCTACCTATAAAGACATCAAGTTGTTCGTAGACAAGGACATCAAGATAAGATGGCAGAAACATCACAGTGAGTAGCACCATCAACAACAGTAGAAGGCAACACACCTGCACGCAACGAATGTAAGAGGAAGGTTACTGACAACACAGAGGCGGAACAAAGTTGCAAGCTCAAGCAGATCCAATGGTGACGAAAGCAAATTTGGAGACTCACTATGAGGTGATGGCATGATGTGAGGATCGCGCAAAGACAAAGAATAGAACAAAGAAGGAGTTGCATGTGTTGAATCAACATCTCAAGGAAGAACGTGAGATGTATAGATGAGAGAATGAGTTGCAGCAGGAACAGGTGCAACAGGGGACACAACATGCATTCACGGATGAAACTACGCCTGTACAAGTTATAGATCCATCCTAGCAGCTGGCACAATGAAGACATGGTGAGTGGTGTTGTTGATTGCATGCAAGAGAATTTACCAGCATGCATGTCATTGTGTGCACACATGCGATCCAACCCATCTAGCACACTCACCGAGGTGAAGACAGGAAACAACTCTGAATGGAGCTGAACATGCAATTGATAGCTGATGCACATGACCACCAGCACACACTGGAAGATCAACACAGACACTATGCATCAGTGTGTTGTCAGTTTGGCCACACCCAAGAAGACCATGCGCATGCTAGTAGACGAGTTGGATGGAGGAGCCACACCAATGCACCCGGATGCAACGGAGGCAAGAGTTCGCTTCAGCAAGATGTCACCATGGAGTGCATGCACACCATCATGGACAACCAAGCTTGGCATCAGCTCACCACCTTCACCATCACAAGCATGTCAAAGAGTTGGTCTCATCACAACGAACCAAGTGTCAGTGATGTCTTGCATGGCTTGCTCAAGCCATTTTGTCTCACATGGGCACATGTGCATTGTAATGTAACGTCTTGTCAAGTGGAAGTTCAAGTGTCGATAGTTGGATGTAACAGCCATAGAGTAGATGAAGAGTCATGAGGGTAGATGAACTGTCAAAAAGGGGAATATTAAGGGTCACCCCACCCTTTGCTATAAATAGAACCTCATAACTCATTGTAAAGGCTTTTAGTCAGCCAAGCTTCCCGTAGGACTATCTTAGTGAGAGCTTGGATAGTATTATAACGAGCCTTGGCTTCTCCACTGTGCAAAGCTAGTATATTTCTTTGGAGGAGCAAGTGGTTGTGGCTATAACGTTCCGCTGTCGGAACTAGTGGTTGGACATGGATGTATTGTATGACTGGAACTTACACTTCTTAATATAACAAAGCCAGCATGTTTCATGCATATGTTGTATTGTATTCTATACTATCTGGTTTACTCTAAATGATATATGTATTTGTTTGCTTACGCATGCATGTATGGACTATTCTGTATATGTATGAATATTTCTTAAATGTGTTGTTGGTTTAACCATCACTTTGGATTGCTAGCTAACTTTCCTTCCGTGTTGTGATGCATCTTTTCTCGTGTGTTCCCTTCTTAACTTTGTGCTATCATATATTTCCAAGGGGCGCACTCATCTCAACCCCCGTGTGTTTGAACCTCTCATGTAGCTTCCTTGTCTTGTTGCAGTTGTCACACCCTTGCTACCAACAAAGACATCTTACTTTCCTCTATGCGAAATCGCGGTCAAGGCATTACCGTGTGACCCACTACTATGACTCCTACACTAAACAGTCTGAGGTCTAATTGGGACTTCTTACTAGGGATATCTCTTGACATGTTGGCAGGTCCAGCACTGTCAACAGGATGTCATTTTTTATGAGGATGTTGTTTTCTGGATCCCAAAGGATCATACTTGGACTCTGATGATGAGATGCAGGTGGATCCTAAGAATGAGGAATGGAAGCCTAAAGATCTTGAACCTATGGATCAAGATCCTCTTGAAGAGTCATATGAACCACATGAATTTGTTGATTCACTAAGTGTCGTTGTACCTGAGACTAGAAAGAGACCAGCTTGGCTTGAAAGAACTTTAAAAGAAGTAGGACATGCAATACCTCATGGAACCTTCAGATAAAGAAAGAGGCCAAAGAAGTATTTAGCTTATGAAACATTGATGTGAATGATCATTGAATCTAAGTCATCCACCTATGAAGAAGCAATTGGACATCAAGTTTGGAAAGATGCTATGATTAAAGATTACCAGTCCATATTGAAGAATGATGCATGCGAAATCATGCGAAGACCTAAAGGAAAATTTGTTGTGTCTTCCAAATGGATCTATAAAATTAAGCATGTAATTGATGGAAGCGTTGAGAAGTACAAGACAAGATTTGTGGCCCATGGATTCACCCAAAAAGAGGGAGAATATTATGAAGACACATTTACTCCTATTGCCAGGTATTCTTCTATTAGATCTATTATTGCTCTTGCTTCTATTACATGATGGAAACTGCATCAAATGGATGCTAAGTCTGCTTTTCTGAATGCAATCATTGAAGAAGAAGTATATATTGAACAAACTCAAGGCTTTGAGATTCATAATAGAGAGACACATGTTTGTAAATTGAAGAAAGCCTTGTATGGGCTTAAGAAGGCTCCTCATGCATGGTACTCTCATATTGACATCTATTTGTTGAGCCTTGGTTTCAAAAAGAGTGATGTTGATCCAATTTTTTACTTCAAAGTTGTTGAAGGTGGGCCCTTGATTTTGTTGTTGTGTGTAGATGATCTATTTCTGACAGGGGGTGAAAATCTCATTGTCAAGTGTAAGAGGGAGATGATTTCTGAATTTGAGATGAAGGATCTTGGTCTTATGCATTAGTATTCGGGGTTGGAATATGGAAAAAGCCTAGTGAAATATTTTTTGGGCAAGGAAATTACATCATTAATAGCCTTCAAAAATTTAGCATGATGGACTACAAGTCCATGGACACTCCCATGGTGACAAATTTGAAGAAGCTATGAGATTATGATTTTGATCTTGTTGATCCGTATATGTATTGAAAATTGATTGAACCATTGAACTATCTAGTGAACACCAAATTTGATATCTACTATGTTGTGAACACAATGACCCAATTCTTGGTTGAGCCCCAACACGTGCATTGGCTTACAAGGAAAAATATATTGAGATATCTATGTGGCACCATTGATTCTTTTTGAGATATCTTTCTAATGGAGAATTGCAGTTGCATGGTTTTACAACTATTGTTTGGGTTGGAAGCACTAAAGATAGAAAGAGAATTCTGGTTTCTATTTTAGCTTGGGATCTACTATGATATCTTGGTCAAGTAAGAAGCAACCTATTGTTTCTCTTTGTATCATTGAGGATGGGCATATATAACTGCATTTTTAGCTTGTTTTGAAGTAGTTTAGCTTCGAAGCTATTTATCGGTTTGTTTGATCAGGTGTTGGAATCAACCATTGTATATTGCAACAATCAAAGGTGTGTAAATGTTTTTGAGAATCTAATTTTTCAAGACAGGTTGAAGCAGTACATTGAGATCAAGTATCATTACATCTAGAATACTATCCATAGAGGAGTTGTGAGGCTCAAATACATCTCTATTTATGAGAAGGGTTCTGATGTTTTGACGAAGCCATTGTCTCATATGAAATTTGCTTATTTTATAGAACATCTTGGAGTTGTTGAGAATCATTATCTTGGAGAGAGGGAAAATTGATTGTATAACATCATGTGATTGATAAATTTCCTTGGGATTAGCTGAGAGATCATGGACTATGGTCGGGAATATTGTCGTAGTTACTCGCTTAGGTCATTAATATTGACTAAGAAACCAATATGGTGGGGGAGTTTACTTCTGAGGCTTGGAATGATCCCTTAAATCATTGTGTTTGATTGAGAGACCAATGGGTTTGGTCAGGGACATTGATTTTGGGTTCTCTTCCTTGAGTCGTTGTGTTTGAGTGAGAGACCAAGTGGACTTGGTCGGGAAGATTCATTTTTTGTACTCTCTTGGATCATTGTGCTTGACCGAGAAACAATTTCATATGGTTGGAGAGGTTGCCCTCATTGATTGATCCAATGGTCAGTTGGGTTCTAATAATGATTTCATTGGGATTTGTCTTATGGGATGAGTTTTATGCTATATATATTTCCTTATGATGAGACTCGTACATATGATTTTGTGATCTCTACCTTAAGTCATTACTAACTTGAGACCAATGGATTTGTCAGGGAGATTGATCTTGAGAGAAAGAATGAAAAGTACCTCCCTAGCTAAGAGGGAGTGTTGAAAATTGGTAGCTTCGTTCGATATTTTCATAGTCAAAATTGAAGGAGAAATAATTTATATTCAAACTATCCAGGTCGACCTCATTTTCACAAGTTGACCCCATGACTTGAAGGGGTTTAAACCTATGGTCAACTCCCACCTCTTCACTCACATATATAGACATTTGATTGACCTCATTTGGCATCACACATCACTCATTCATTTGACCAATCAAGGAGATTTGTTCACATGCGCAAAGAGGAGAAGAAGAAGGATTATCTTTGTGTTGAGTAGTATATTTGATTTATGTTGACCAATGTTGACTTGGTTCGTTTATCTCTTGTTTGATCGATTTTTTACTGAAATTTGAAGGTCGAGATCTCTGTGGTTCATTGACTATCTTTGACCGAGGATTTATATCTATTTTTGGGCCATTGACCAAGACTTGACCACAAGTCAACTTCTGAAGTTTGATTGAGGGTTTGACTAAAGAATTGCATGCTGAATTTTTTCCCTTAAACCAAAACCTTCAGCGTGAAATTCGACCCTTTTGTGTAGAATTTAACTTTGAACAATGCATTGACTTTTTCTCTCTCATTTGACTGGTTTTGACTTGGAAATTATTGAGGTCAATGTTGGCATTTTGACAAGGATATTTTGATGTGTTGTTGATGAATTGAACTCTCTCTCATAAGGAAAGATTATTTGGTTCCCCCTTGTGGGGTTTTGTCCCAAGAAATTTTGGTGTCTCTTGATTTATTATTTTATGTGATCTCCATTGCTCTATTGAAGTTTAAGGTTGAAATTTTCAAGTAAATTGCTTAATGATTGGAATTCTCTAAAGATGTCAATTTGTATCATTGAAAGTAGTTATCAGTTTGAAAATTATTCTAGTCTTGTTTGCAACTAGAAAATCAACACAGATCACATTCCTATCAACTTTGAGACAAATCGTTTCAACCAAGCATATTCAAGGCTATTTGGTAATAATTTCTTCTAAATGAATTTTACATTAGAGTTACCATGGCAAAACCTTTGATCTCAATCTAAATCATTGTAGGTAAATTGAGTGTTGATACATACCTATTAAACCACAGAGTTATAGCTTCATTGGTCTCTTTATAGGTTTGTATTCCCACGTTTAACTCATCATTGTAGTGTGCTTGCATGGAACAAGGTCATGCTTGCTTGGTGGCTAGAACAAGTTTCAAACACCTAAACCTTTCCATTTATGCTAAAGCATTTTAGTGCTTCTTCTTAGACAATATGTATTGTATCTTATATCACTTCTAGTAGCCATATCATATCTTCAAGGGGAACTGGGAATGAGGTTCATGAAACACTTAAGACATCAGTCTCATATCTTATTTTATGTACAGTTCCTTCCGCAACTCAAGGATTAAAGGTAGACCTCATGCACAAAGGATAGATGTCAGCGAAATTCTACCTTTCCAATCAGATGGTAGATTGGAGCTTCTTTCTCCCAACTATAATATTTACGTTAACTGTAGCACGTCAACTTACATTAATTGTTGACCCTGATCCTCGACGACTATGAATCCAGCACTTGTGGAAACCTCTTAGGTGATTCTTTCAAGGGATCTGTTCTCAAACAAAAAATTCTTTGATGGACTTCAAGTTTTGTTTCCAGCAAATGATAGACTCCTCGCTAATTAAAATTAAGTCTCAACATCTATATTTTGTTTCAAGTAAATGGATCCATTATAGGGTCTAACACAGGAACCTCACCATAATTCCACATGCTCTTCCTCTGTGACTTTATTACGATCCTCCACAACTTCCACTGCGCATCTTCTCTCGCCTCCTCTATATTGATTCCAGCACCATTCTCCAAAGCGTTCTCTCCCCGGATCTTTAAACCAACAAATCATGCAACACTCTCACCTTATTACGAATACAGGGATTTATTCACATAAATAGAGGGCATTTATTAGCTATAAACAGAGGCTCAATTTCATAAAATATGAAAGGATTCATAATCAATCCTCCAACATTTGAATATAGAAAACTCTTCTATTAATTTATGCTTTGTACAAAAGTTACAGAAGACCTCTCCTGGAAAGATTTAAATTGAATCGATCCCTCTTGGCCTCTTGGTCATAATAGGTCTCTCTTCTCTGGTCTCGACTCTCGAATCTCTCTCTTTCTCTCTTTTGTCCTCTATATCTTATCAATTCCCTTAGGCTTATAAATTATACAAAAGATTCATAAGTTGGTTCAGATTCACAAAATTTTCAACAATCCCTATTCTAGGATCCTTTAGATCAACAAAATCCTAACAAAATTATTCTTATCTGATAGTTCTCCAATCATCACAAATTATTGAGATCTCTTCTTTAGAAGAAGATCTAATTAGACACCAATTACATCAATATTACAATCTTTATAGAATTCCCTAGAAATATAGAAAATTACAAATAATTAACAATTAGGGAACCAACTCCCTTAGTAAATGAAAGACCCCTAGGTCAAGTCAAATGTATTTGACTTGGAGGTTCAATGCTCTTGCATCATACTCCCAAGGTGAAAAATATTCATGGTCTCCTGACCATGTACTTCCATAGGCTAATTGAAATTCTCTTGGATCCCATAATTTATGTTGTAATTGTCTATCTTCCTTGTTGAAATATTATTTTTCTATGTTATTTCGTTGCATTTCCTATTTCACATTCTCCTTTCCAGGATCCCATTTCTTTCTTTGTTTCTTACTCATAATCCTACTGGTGCAATCATTCTTAGTCCAATGCAATTTGTTGTTGATTGTACTTTTCACTCCATGATAAATCCATCTCCTTGTTTCATCAATTTCAATGTCCAACTCTGCCCTCTACTGGTATACTTTAATTTTGCAATTTTTTTGTTGTTGACTTTCAAGAAACGTTTGTATGGCCATCGTTATTTCCAGCCCCTCATGTCTCTACTTATTCTTGCATCCAGCAATGCATATCCTTGAGTTTCAATTTCAGTTTACATGTCTGTTCCAACAAACTCATATTTTGAATCTTAGTAAAATGACAAATTTTCCATAAACAATTTATACCTTTATATAAGGCTTCCTCCATAGTTTTGTTGCACTCACCTTTAGTATGATTATCCCTTGTTGTCATTTCTTCTTTAGCAAGTTCCACGCTTGCTTTTTTGTAGTCCTACATGGCCTCTTCCAAAATTTCTTGTACTTCATCAACTAAAGTATCTCCAAGCCATTCATTGTTTCCATGCACATCTTCATCCTCTTTGCAGTTTTCACTACTTGTACTCATTGAATCTACACATATTCCCTTTTTATTGATTATATGAGACAATGTTGTCTCCTCTACTAATAGGACAAAATTATGAGTCTATCTATCCTTGCATTCCTTGCTACCTACAAACACAAACCACTCATTAGTTTCAAAAACATGGTACTTTGGAGTCCCTTTATATGCTTCCAGCACCCTTTCCTCATGCGACACTGGAATATTCAAGCCACTCATCAAATATCCATGTACTTATTTCACTGTAATAGCTTTTTTCTCAACTTCACTATCTTTAATATAGGTATTCACATACTCAATTGAAAACTTATCGACCTTAGACACCTCTTCATAAAGCAAAAAATTCTTTATTCCATGCATCTTATCCATAAATAAAAACCTTTCTACCTTAGAATTTTCTTCAATAGATGCATTTGTCCATTGCATATAGTCTCCACCTTGATTTCCTTTACAAGACAATTCTCTATCTTCATTTGTCTCGAAAGAATTTAAATTTTGTTCTCTTCCCAACTTTATAATAGTGGCCAGTGATTGTTCTTCATCTATCACAAGCATTGCATCCAACTTCTATTATTCATCCTCGCATAGAACAAATTTAATGTTCTATCCATCATCTATAACAAATCTTGCACCCACACATCAATTATTAGATTTAAAATCATTAGTCTTTTTAGCCTCAACAAATGGTTTTGCTATCAAATCTTCATACTAATTTTCCAAACAATTTGTGAGATCTCAAAAGGTCTCTTCTCATCATCTTCATCACTATAATCCTCTTCAAGGATTGATCCTTGCTCTGGTTCATAGTACTGGACTTCCATCTCACACTCAATTACTCTGAGTTCTTTCGTCAACTGGGAAAATAACCTTTTCTTTAGCTTCTCTTGCAATAAATGATGTTTCACCTTCTTCTTCTTCATTATCCAGCCATACCCCTAGTCTCGTGGAAACTCTTTTATGTTATTGATTTATGCTCTTAACTCATCCAATTCCCTCTCAAATTCCTCATCACTCATCTTCCTTATGTCAACTTCCTCGACACTTCCTTTCATATGATTGTAACTTCTCCTCTCTAAACCTTTAAAATGACCATTAGTAATCATTTAAACTTCCTTCTTCTATGAACTCCCCTTGTCCACTTGTGAGCTACAACAAGCCTTTTCCATCTCTGTAATAAGTATGCCTCTTGTCACCAATACTAATTCATCCTCTTAGTCTCTTCTCTTCTTCTAGTTCTCTGCAGTAGAACCTCTTCTCAAGCATCTCTGCTCCTTAGCTATCAAAGTTGTTGGCTTCTACATATTCAATTCTTCACTTCCTCCTTTAAGAACTCATGTTGTCCTCTTCTCATCAATCTCATCTTGTTGTTGGGTTTCTATCACAATTTATTTTCTTGATAGCTCTGCTTTCTCCCTCTTCCCTTAGTGCTTCATCTATTGTAATGGTTATTTTCAACTTCCTTCTCCCTGCTGCCTGCAAACATAAATTCTTATAACTAGAGTTAACATAAAACACTTAAATCAATCCTTACAAGATTTGTATCAAGATCTCATCTCCCACTGTGCATATTCTTTCCTAAATCAACTTCTTTCCATGAGCACATCTACTCTAGATTTATCCTTCAAAATTATCATCCTTAACAGTGCATTAACTCTTTCAATATGTCATACCTCCAATTCTGATCTCATTATTGATTTATGTAAACTTTATGTCTATAGCTAATCCTTCTAACTCTGTATCTATAGCTACAAATTTCTTATTTTAGATCAGGGATTACAGATCATTCTAGCTCTGATACCAATTGCATGCTGACAAAATTATACCTTTCCAATCATATGGTAGATTGGCGCTTCTTTCTCCTAACTATGGGAAATAATTCAACTGATTGCCCAATAGGATTCAAATTATGACTATGTAATAGGAAGGTATAATTACATAACACTTGGGAAGGGACGAGTCCCTTTCAAAAACCATCAAATTCAAGCCTTTTATCATATAACAATTAAGGCTCAACTACACAACATATGCCCCTAAATCATAATTGTGGAACAATGATACCATATAGGAGCATAGGGAGAACTTTACTTTTATAAAACTAGCGCAACCTATTTTATATCGTAACCTCCTTCCTTGTTGAAGCTCCCTTTTTAACACACCTTTTAACCATGGCATATAACCAACACACTTAAATCTTGAACCCCAACACTTTTATTTTGCTACGCACTTTAAAACCTCCAGGAAGAAAAAATCCAGGATGTAGATTCCTATATGTTTTTAAATGCCAAACTCTCCATCACTTGCTAACCCTGGACTCGAACGGTTTGGCATGCAAAGGATTTTTCCTCCCTTAAAAACTTCTGGGAATACAGACTTCATGAATTATCTATCAATTATTCCTTCTAATCTCTCGTCAGTGTTGATCCCGAACCTCGACATTCTGGGAACGAATCACACTTGAAACCTTCTAGGGTGACAGATTCTGGGTCAGAAATTTATCTGTTAATTATTGACCTCGGCCTCTGTTACGTGACAACCCCGACGCTTTGACTATCTCCACTCCTTTGACCTTTTGGGGGATGGAAATATTTATGTTATTTGTAGCACTTCAACTTGCGTTAATTACGGACCCCGAACCCCAGTGATGTAGAAATTCCCACTATAGATCAACAGATTATGCAATATACTAAAACAAAATACAAGATCTACTTCTACAACACTTCGCGGAAGCTTAATCGAATTGAGCAAGATCAAGAGAACACATATAACTGAGAATGAGAAATCAATCACACATAACATAGAAGAAATAACCCGGGGAAAGACTTAGCCTAAAACCCCAATCTTTGTATTATCATACAAGTGGAAATCTTGTTCAAATTACAAAAAGAATCAGCGCTCAAGCTATCCTGCTCTCTCTACAATCAAACAATACTGCTCATAGACAGCCAAAGGCTCTCACAACCTTCTCCTCTGCCCTCCAAGCCTCCTATTTCCTTGCACAATTTTCCTTGGGGTCTAGTGTTGCCACCTGTGTGAATTGGCCTCTTCACACACTCACTAACCTCTGATCTAACTGCGCAATCCTGAAGGAGATAAATCCTTCTGCATATATGAGTTTCCTTTATAGGAAAAATTCATCCAACTGATAGTACATTGTCCCTCCTCTAATCTCAACTGGGTCTCTGACTGAACTGACATGCATGAGTTATTTATGAGAGAATATTCAGTTATCTAAAGTGCAGTTGTTACATGCATGCAAGCATTAACTAACTGAACTCACAATTAATTCAACAAATTGTTTGAATTAATCTAACTGGACTTGACTCAATTAACTGAGCCAACTAATTACAACTCATCCTTATCTCTTTAACTGATGGATAAATTCCTCAATCAATGGAGAAACTGTTGCATGTCCCCACAAAGACTTCATGTTTGATTTTCCTTAACTAATTAACTCAAGATGATTTAATTAATTATTTTACAAACAGCTACCAAGATCAAATTCGAATTTTACTTCACTATTTTAGTTTAGGGGCTGACTAAAATAGGAATCTATCCCGAACTATTATTTTTAGCAATGTTATTTATAGCACTTCCATTTTTCATTCCTTGTTGCTATGTCCAACACTGGTACCCGAACTGCTATTTATAGCAGTGCTATCTTTAGCACTTCTATTTTTAGAATTTCTTGTTGCCATTTTCAACACTCCCTCTCAACAAGAAAGGCATTCAATTCAAACCCAATCCTGAACCTTTAGAATGTTCTACATGCAACACTTCTCCCAAGTGTGGTTGCTCCAGCAACTCTAGAAACAAAAAAAACTTCCAATTGACCTCTCTGTTGGACTAGAAACATACTCTGATGCTGAAGCTCCCTTTGCCGCTGACAAGTGCTCCCTCTGTGACCTCTGAGCTGCTGCAACACTCCATGCATCTCGCACCATTGTACACCTCTCTGTGCCATCATGCACTGGTGCAACACTCCTGTGCCTTTCGCATTGTTGCAGCCTGCTAGCTCTGCACTGTTTTGGGATTCCTGCACTGTAGCTCTCTCTGTCACTCCATCTGCATCTATCTCTACCCACTCAGCCAGTCTTGCTACTCCTCATCGGGGCTCCCGTAGAAAGGTTTAATCCAAGAGGCTAGGTACCTCAAGGATCCTGCCCCTATTTCAACCTTCTTGGGAATATAACTTCACATCGCCCCACCTCACACCTGGAGGTATGGTTGCATGTGATCCCTCTGCCCACTTGGCTTGAAATCTCCCCCTACTGGAGGTCTTTGCATGAGTGGATGCCTCCACTCGGTCTCCTCTCAGCTTCTCTAGTTGTGGTTGCTCCACAACCTCCTGAAACTGCTTCACTAATTGTGGCTCCTCCACAATTATCTGAGACTTCTTCTGGTGCTGCATGTTGAGAGGTAATGTACTCTCCCTCTCAACCACCAAGTCTCCATCAGTTGCCTTTCTCCTCAAGGCTTTGCATGCATCTTGAACCTCAAGAGCATACAGGTTATTGACTCGTGAACCAATCTGCTTCACTTGTCTCGTGGTGATGTGTCGAAGGAAAACCTTTCCCTTACTGAAGACTACATCATAGCCCTTGTCTTCCAGCATGCCAATCGACAACAAATTTTTCTTCAGTCCTGGTACATACTTGACATCGGTCAAGGTAATGCGAGCTCCATGCTCCCTCTAAAAAACAATTATGCCTACACCTGAGACACTATACTTTTCATCATTACCCATCGCTATGAGTACTTGGAGATATTTCTCCTCCAAGGTACTGAACAAACTCTTGTCATCGATCATGTGGAAAGAAGCTCCACTGTCAAGAAACCAACCACTTCCCACCATGGATGAAACCATGCATGTGAAAAGTGAGAAATCCAACTCGAACTGTGAGGCCAGTGCCTCACCTTCTAATCCTTCCACAGATCCCTTCTTGAATTTCCTTAGTGGACAATTTGTAGCAAAATGGCCCACTTCATGACAACGAAAGAATCGTACTTTTGATTTGTCAAACTTCTTCCCTCCATGGAAAGAACTGGATTTGGGATGAGAATCCTTCTCCTTCCCTTTCTTTGCCTTACTCGCTAAGGCGCAATTTTCTTCATCTTCCTTGGATGAAGAAGATCCATCTCTAGTGCTTCTCCATATCTCCTCTTGCATCAGATCCAACCAAAGTCATTCCTAATCTGGTAGTTTCTCTCTTCCGTTTACCGAGTCTTGGTAGCTATGCTAGCTCTTAGGAAGACCGAGGAGTGCAAGACTCACCATGTCATCGTCGTGATCCCTACACTTCCAAGCTCATCCCTGCAAGTGGTGAGCTTGTTTAGATATGTAGAGATCATGTCGCCTATTTCACACTTGATCTTACGAAGCTTTTCTTTCAGCGCCAGCTTCCTCTAATCGTTGTTGTTCTGATATAGATATTTCAATGTTTTCCACATCGAAAACGGTGTCTCCTTCCCATGGAGGCTCGAGACAATGTGGTCTCGAACTCCCTCCAGGAGGATTCTCCTTACTCTAGCCACACATTTCTTCCATTCCGCCAGTTGAGTAGCATCAGTCGGCTTGGGGACTTCTTGATCAATGAAGTCCTTTAGACCGTTATCCTCTAATACTGCCTCCATGTGATCCTTCCAAGCTATATAATTCGAGCTTCCATCAAGGGCATACTCGAGTCTTAAACTGCTGAACGCCATTGGTGAAATTGAGATGTGATAAGAACTTGATTTCTATATTCAGGAACCACAAACTTCGAACTTCTCCTTCTTGTATATTGTTCTTCGCCTTGATCACCTTTGCTCTGATACCATGTATAAATTCCCACTATAGATCAACAGATTATGCAATATACTAAAACACAATACAAGATCTACTTCTACAACACTTTGCGGAAGCTTAATTGAATTGAGCAAGATCAAGAGAACACATATAACTAAGAATGAGAAATCAATCACACATAACACAGAAGAAATAACCGGGGAAAGCCTCAACCTAAAACCCCAATCTCTGTATTATCATACAAGTGGAAATCTTGTTCAAGTTACAAAAAGAATCAGCTCTCAAGCTATCCTGCTCTCTCTACAATCAAACAATACTGCTCATAGATAGTCAAAGGCTCTCACAACCTTCTCCTCTGCCCTCCAAGCCTCCTATTTCCTTGCACAATTTTCCTTTGGGTCCAGTGCTGTCACCTGTGTGAATTGGCCTCTTCACACACTCACTAACCTCTGATCTAACTGCATAATCTTGAAGGAGATAAATCCTTCTGCATAGATGAGTTTCCTTTATAGAACAAATTCATCCAATCGATAGTACACTCTCCCTCCTCTGATCTCAACTGGGTCTCTAACTGAACTGACATGCATGAGTTATTTATGAGAGAATATTCAGTTATCTGAAGTGCAGCAGTTACATGCATGCAAGCATTAACTAACTGAACTCACAATTAATTCAACAAAATGTTTGAATTAATCTAACTGGATTTGACTCAGTTAACCGAGCCAACTAATTACAACTCATCCTTATCTCTTTAACTGATGGATAAATTCCTCAATCAATGGAAAAATTGTTGCATGTTCCCACATAGACTTCATGTTTGATTTTCCTTAACTAATTAACTCAAGATGAATTAATTAATTATTTTACAAACAACTGCTAAGATCAAATTCGAATTTTACTTCACTATTTTAGTTTAGGGACTGACTAAAATAGGAATCTATCCCGAACTACTATGTTTAGCAATGCTATTTATAGCACTTCCATTTTTCATTCCTTGCTGCTATGTCCAACACTGGTACCCGAATAGCAGTGTTATTTTTAGCATTTCTTGTTGCCATTTTCAACAAGTGATTATGAATGTGGTCACTTGTGGAAACCTCCAGGGTGATTCTTCCAGGGGATTTGTTCTCATACTGAAAATATTTGATGGACTTCAATTTTTGTTTCTAGCAAATGACAAACTCCTCATAGATTAAAATTAAGTCTCAACCTTTATATTTTGTTTCAAGGAAATGGCTCCACTGCAAGGTCTAGCGTAGGAGCCACACCAAAATGCCACGCGCTCTTCCTATATGACTTTATTACGATCCTCTGTAGCTTCAATATGCATCTTCTCTCTCCTCCTCTATATTGATTCCAATACCATTCTCCAAAGCACTCTCTCTCTCTCCAGAGCTTTTAACCAATGAATCTTGTAACACTCTCACCTTATGATGAATACATGGATTTATTCATATAAGTAGAGGAAAATTTACCATCTATAAACAGAGGCTCGATTTTATGCAATATGAAATGATTCATAATCAATCCTCCAACATTCGAATATAGAAAAGTTACAGAAGGCCTCTCTTGGCCATCTTTACATTGAATCAACCCCTCTTGATTGTGTGGCCATACTAGGCCTCTCTTCTCTACTCTCAACTCTGTAATATATCTCTCTTCTATCCTCTATATCTCTCAATGCCCTTAAGCTTACAAATTATACAAAAGGTTCATAATTTGGTTCAGATCCACAAAACTTTCAACAACCCTATTCTAGGATACTCTCGATCCACAAAATCCTGACAAATTTATTCTTATCCTAGATTTCTCTAATTATCACAAATTCTAGAGATCCCTTCTTTATAAGGATATGATTACACAACAATTACAATAAATATTACAATCTTTATAGAATCCCATAGAAATATAAAAAAATTATTACAAATAATTAACAATTAGGGAACCAATTCCCTTAGTAAATGAACGACCCCTAGGTCTAGTCAAATGTATTTGACTTGGAGGTTGGATGCTCCTACATCATCTTCAAACATATATGTTTTCAAACTTCTTTTGGTTGCTTCCTCCAAAGTGAAACCAACTCATCTCCTCAAGAAATTAAGGGACTTGGCCTCTTCAATTCTTGTTGGCTTTCACATCTGAGGCTTCTCGACCATTGAAGCCTTCCTTACCAAATTTCCTTTAGCCACATGTTGTCATATTCATCCTCCTATAGCCATATTCGACCTCTAAGGCATTTTGGACTTACGAGACACTTCATACTAAGGCCTAGCCTTAGATAATCTCAACCTTCCTGTAACCAACTCTCTTGACCCTACCTAATTTTCTAGACTGAGGTTTATTTGGGCTTCGTCAAGACTTGAGATATTCATTCCTTTAATAGATGGACTGAGTCTTAGGGATTCAACCTTCTTTATAATCTTGATAAAAACCACAAACATATCTCTTTTCTTCTTGCCAAATTGTGATATTGAACTAGGACTCCTTTCTCCACAACAGACTTTCATCTTAGTCATTAGATGTTGTCTTTGTCATTGACTTGGCAAAATATAGTGTATATTTTCTTCAAACAAGAAGGTAGATATTGGCCTTCTTTTGGAATGTGCTTCTTGACTTCTAGGGTTCGGACAAAACAAGCACTAGAGAATAACTTGAAACAAAAACAACTTCGTCTTCAAGACTACTCTTTCACTGTAGCTTTGATACCATGTTGATTTTTCATAGGATCTTCTAACTGATAATTACTTCTTATGACTTCTTACTTTAATCTTTTCTTGAATTCAAATTCACCATTAAGCAATTACACAAAGATCTCAATAGTAGAAACAAAATGTCAGTAGGATCATAAAGAGACACACAAACAAGAACATAAACATTTAACCTGGGAAACCCACATGGGGTAAAACCTAACAACCTTTTCCTTATAGAAATTCTTCAATTCAACAAGAGACGCACCTAGATATTCTAGTCAATCACAAGGTAAAAC
The DNA here is from genome assembly GCA_031772625.1 of Pinus tabuliformis. Classification (NCBI taxonomy): domain Eukaryota; kingdom Viridiplantae; phylum Streptophyta; class Pinopsida; order Pinales; family Pinaceae; genus Pinus; species Pinus tabuliformis. The sequence continues at coordinate 1,127,955,450 of CM062804.1, read as the reverse complement.
TGACCAACAAAGTAGACTTGGTCAAACCTGGTCCAATTGCTTCCTAGTCAAGTCAAATAGTTACCCAAGGACCTCAACCTGATATGGTCTACTAGAGGAAAAAAATTGGCATGCTTTTGCACCCAAGAACCTCGGTCCTGCTCCCCTGGTATGCCTCAGAAAAATCAACCCTTTTGTCACACGTGTGAGGTCACAACAAAAGGATAGATCCACATGTATAAGGTTAGATGTGAGAGAGGGAGAGATCTTCATACTTCTTCGTCCTTCTTGCCTCCTTCGTCTTTTCTTTGATGCCCAGAAGATATATTTCCTTGTGTGATCCAAATTGTGCCAAGGAGAGGAGGTCGAGTGCCTTATATATACATTTCTGGCTAATTGAATGGGTGCCTCCTTGACTGGGTCCAAATTGACTAGGAGGAGGGTTGACTTGGCTTGTTTGAAGCCAAAAATTCAAATATCAAAATTCAAAAAATTTCTTTTGAAAAAGGACATGAAGAACATGCCTTATATTTTCTCTTTTGACAAGGACATGAAAAACATGCCTTGTATTTATCATTACATATGCATCAAAGGCTAAAAATATTAATTATGAAGATGAACCATAGCTACAAAATTCAACAAGGAGGAGGTATAGATAAATGAGCAAAGAATTTTTGAGGTACATAGACATGAGACCTATTTTGCAGGTTGAAGAAAGTCCTTTATGGGTTGAGATAGCCACTATCTGCATAGTACTCTAATATTGATGAGTATCTTTCATGTTTGGGTTTCACTAAGATAGATGTAAATTATAATCTTTACTACTCGGTTGATCATTTTGATCTACTTGTTTTAGTTCTATATGTAGACAATCTTTTAGGAAGTTCAAAGAAAGTCATAGAATGGTGCAAGGAAAAGTTAGTGAGAGAATTTGACATGAAGGATATTGGCTTAATGCACTACTTTTTGGGTCTAAAGGTGTGGCAAATTCCAAGTGAAGTTTTCCTTGGATAAAGTAAGTAAACAATCAAGATTATGAAGAGATTCCAAATGATGAACCACAAGCCCATAACTACTGCTATGGTGGCAAAATTAAAGTGCTCTATTAATTCCAATTTTAATTTTATCACTTCATCTATGTACAAGTAATTAATAGGTTCCCTGATGTACTTAGTAAACATTATGCCTAATATTAGTTTCAATGTCAAAAATTTGATTCAGTGCATGGTGTAACCTAGGAAAATTCATTATGTTCCCACAGAACACATCCTCTAATACTTGAAAGGCATGAAATACTTTGTACTAAGATATGTTGGTGAAGGAGAGGTGGTGCTATAAAGATTTTGAAACTTTGATTGGGAAAGTAGGTGCTAGCAATAGGAAGAGAACTTCAAGGTATTGTTTCAATTTAGGATCATGTATCGTTTCCCAGTATAATGGGAAATAGACTTTTGTGGCACTCAATTCAACAAAGGTGGAACATATGGAAGCCAATTGTGATAGTTGTGAAATTATTTGGCTCTAGCAAAGTTGGAAAATTAGGCTTTAGAGGCTACTACGATTTATAGTGACAATCAAAATTGTATCAAACTCTCTAAAATCCAATGTTTCATGATTGATCCAAGCATATTGAGATCAAGTACCACTTCATCAAAGTTAGGGTTCAAAAGGGAAATATGATTCTACAGTACATTCCAATAGATCAATGAGTCATTGATATCTAGAGTAAGCGACTTGCAAAAAAAATTCCAAATGTTTATAGAACTTTGTGTGGTTGAGAACACTTTCCTTGGTAAGAGGGAGTGTTAGTGGAATTGCCTTGAATAAAGGAAGAGGGTGCATGTACATGTCTGCCAGGTATATTCAATTGTCTACAACATCATATATGGGCACCTACAAATCTGAGCACATCATTCTTGAGTTATAGAGGGAGAGAGTGCATGCATGCATATATACATGCACCTGTCGGATAGAGCATTATATAAGGCATGCACCATCAATTAAAGATATATTGGGAGTTAAAATAAAATCCAAATTTTTTGTCAAATTATATTTATGAATCACATGCAAAATAATTTTTTAAACCCTAGTACACCCTTCTTAAATCTATAAGAGAGGGGAAATGTACATATTCATTCATTGTGTCTTGAATCTGGCAACAAGCAATTTAGGGGTATTTTCCTATAGCAATTTATTCATGTTCAGAATTAAGACTAGTGTCACATTTTAACAATCATCTATTAAATCATGTTCATTGCTTTCTTCAACTTGTGTTTAAAGGTTCTAACATCTACTAACGTAGTTGTTTTTATGTTTTTATGAGTTTTTAGTTCTATTGATTTTAGTTTCTTGTAAGAATTATCATACAATGTTGAATTGTTTTAATGAGTTATAATTTTTTTAGAGATTAGGTTTGATAAATATTCTCACATGGAAGAATACTAACAATGAAACAGGTTGTGTTGTATTGAGGGGAATGCCTCTTGGAAATCAGTGCCAGTGCAAAAATTGATGCAAGCCAAAAATATCTATAAGATTCTAAAACATATACTAACAATGAAACGAGTTTGTTGTATTGAGGGGAATGCCCCTTGGAAATCAGTGTCAGTGCAAAAATTGATGCAAGCCAAAAATATCTATAAGATTCTAAAACATCATCTCAGTATTGCATATGCTCATTACACAAGGTTCACTTATCATTAAAATCATATGGGAATCTTGGAAATATGTTGCCAAGTTCCTTCGTTAGAACAACTGAGATCATAGTTGGGATTTGTCATTCCCTCCAATATGAAATTGGAAGTTCCATTATCATATTGTTGCAAGATTCTCTATTTTCAAGTTGGAAGGGTAAGATAGGATTTCTCTTTAGAGAGACCAAAGGGATGTAAATCTAAAAGTTGGATAGAGTGAAGGATCTTACCCTTTGACAAGGCTCTTTTTCCCTCTAACAAAGCAACAATTATAGAACTCAAGGAAATTGTACATGTAGATGATTTTTTGAAGATGAATAATATGATGCAAGCTTTATTTGTAGAAACTCTGAGGTGATATAATACAAACCATTTTTTCATTCCAATACCAACACATTGTACCTTCTATGTTAAAAATCCTCATTGGCTCGTACCCTAAATTAAACCATTTTTTCATTCCAATAACAACACATTGTACCTTCTATGTTAAAAATCCTCATTGCTTCATACCCTAAATTCAAAGTGGACGTCTTCAAATCCAAAATCTCAATAGATAAGCTAGTTAAGCAACATTTGGTCCATTGCACTGAGAAGCGCATTTTACAACCCAGGAGATTTGTAATTCCTTTCGTGTTCAACCTCGAGTTGACATGTGTCCCTTTGAAAATAAAAATAAAATATCCTCTAAATAAAAAACAATGTTGGCTATACTAAAAAAACAAAAATGAATATACATGTTTGGTCACTTTTAATTAAAATCATTATAAAACATCAATAATCTAATATGAGGGAGATGTGTAATTCCTTTGTTGCTCAAGCTCAAATTGCCTTAAATAAAAATAAAATATTCTCCCTCTCTCTATATATTTATAACAATTATAAAAATTCTCACTCATTCATGGTTCCCAATAAAAAGATTGGGATGAAAATATTTGATTTTACTCCTTTCTCAACCATAAATAAAAGTTTTCCTCATTCTCAACCATGTTAAATCACATAATTTTATATCATTTAAAAAAATATAAATAATTAAAATTAAAAATTAGTATATTATATGTAATTCTTATGCTTTTTAAAAATATTTCAAAATAGAATTTAAATAAATTATTAAATATCCATAATAACTAATATATTTCAATATCAATTACATAAAGAGAGAAAAATAAATTATTTTTATGTTGATCATAATAAAATATTTTAATATGCAAAGTTAAATGATATTGACATGTATTAAAAAATATATAAATAACAATGTGGCCCATCAATAAAGTATTTCAGTGGTCTTGTTAAGTAAAGTATTTCAATATCAGCTATATATATATATTACATATGGTTAAGAAAAAATATGTATATATTATATAAAGTAAGAAAAATGTGTATACATTATCTAAAGTAATTTAAAAAATATATTTTTATGATTAAAACATATAAATTAGTCTCACTATTTTCCATTTTGGTAGTTTTTAGATTTTTTTTTTTTAATTTTATCTGAAATGTAGCATAATATTTGTTAATTGCAAGTTTAAACTTTGTAGTCTACACAATCCAACTGCCTAATTTTTTTCAAAACAAAATAATCAATTTACATGTTCAAAAATATAATTATGAGTTTGAATTCATTTATTTATTCAAAAGTGCAATTTAAACAATGAAAAAGTATACACAATATGTAATCATCAAGATAAATCCATCTTAATCACAAATCTAACAAATCTATCAAATATTTATTAGAAATTTCATGAATTACATTTTTTTTTTTTAATTTTAGACTTTAAAAAACAAGCTCTATATTTACTGATAATATCTTATCTCTTTGGTCTTGTTGTCAAAGCCCATGCTATCAAATAGTGAAAATGGTTTGACCTATGGTGAGTGTCTATGTGGTCTAAACCTCAATCTGTATCAAATACATTTTATGGGAATATTATATTGCTCGAGATGGTTGAAAACATGTTCAATATCACATTCATGATACAGGGATTTCACATTGGAAAGCCACCAGTCTTGGGGATTTTGGGGATTTGGAGGCGATTGTGGTGTTAGTGTTCGTATAGCAGTTCTTTATTCATGATGCACTGTGGTATTGTGTCCGTATGGAAATTGTAAGCGCATTTTTAATGGCTTTGATAGTTTAATTTCCACATTTCAAAAGCTCTGGGAGGACAAGTTAAGGGCAACGTCAGCGCTCCAGTCTTCTCTCAGGGATATTTGCTTATTAAAGATGCCAAAAGTTGCTCCGTAGCTCCAGATCAGATTTGTTGCAGCAAATCTTGCGTTTAGGAGATCATCTTGATGATTGTACATGCCTGTATTTTATTTTAAACTTTGTACATAATTTTATTTTTAGCATTAGCAGTATTTTTTACAAAGAAAATGGTAGGTTCGTATACTCAAGTGGACCCCTTCAATGAACGTTGAAATTAATCATTCACCATTTAGAGACACAATATCTCGACACAGGACGAAGTGGATATAGGAATGTCAATGTGAAGCAAGGGGGTAAGCTTCTGCTAAGTTTTACTACTCATGTCCTCGCGTTTCTTTTTGTGTTCTCTGTAAATTTGTGTATCAGGACCGCCTACGCATCTTCAATTCTGGGTCTGAAAAACTTCCGAGCTGGAATTGATATAATATTTATACAAGTTGTATATCCTCTGCACTATTGCGTTGTTTTAGTTATATGGTGGTCTTGAGACATAATGAAGTCAAGTTTAAACCTGGGATCAAAGATAGTTATAAGGTGGTCTTAAGACATACTGACGTCAAGTTTAAACCTGGGATCAGGGACCTCTTGTACTACAAATTTTGTATTATTTGTCAATATAGGTTGAAACTTTTTCCTACTTGAGGAAAGCAAATCAAAACTGAGGGTTCAAATAGATTTTCCATATCAAGTACCTGCATGTCCGGTTCGAGCACGAATGGAGACTGTAAGCTATCGACCATCCCATGGGCAATTAGCATTTCTTCTTCCACAACTTAACAAACATTTTACAGGTTCCACCTATCCTTGTTTTCTCTAACATTGTATCTAGATAATGGTGTTTTTGCTTAGAAATAATCCTTTTAATGACAAATAACTCGTAATCTTCCGTAGTAGGCACTACGGGTGTCACAAAACTCACATTATTAATAACTGATTTTGGTCATGCCTTATGATTGCCTTGTCCACACCACATACACAATTTTTTATTGACATGATGTGGGGCAGTCTTACTCAAAATTACCCACATCCGGCATTAAATGGTATATCAAATCCCAAAACATCCAGCATTAAATGGTATATCAAATCCCAAAACTGGATAATGAAGGAGGCCTTGGTAATCAGATTTAAAATTTTAGTAACCTTTTGTTATAGCATTTTTTGTCTCACTTATCATCAAATGTATTTGTTGGCCAGGGCAGCATCCCTTTTCCCTATGCCGATCTAAGTTTATCTTAAAAAATATTTTTCAAATTCCATATGCCAGCTGCCCACATGAAAGTCACGTATATATGCGGTTACTCCCAAAGAAACCTGTGTGTGGATTAAAATATATTGAAATATATAATAAAAAATGCAAATTTTCGGGCAGGGTTTAAACTTTAGAGGTTACACAGGAAACCCATTTGCAAGAGCCCATCGCATAACCACCCAAACCAATTTATGGTGATATAAATACACACCTTGAGTGGCCATCATGGGCATCATTAGCCTTCATATCTATACTCTGTCAAAATTCTCCCAAATTAGATCTGTTTTCCTGTGCTTTTAAGCACTCCCATGTCTCTAGGAAACCCTTGTTTCCAAGTTGTAAGTTGTAATGTTGAGTTCGCCGTATCTCACATCCATATAGCTACTATTGGAAGAGGAGACATTCAGTGGCCCGGGAAGGAAGGATCCAGAGGAAAGTTCCGTCAGTGCCAGCAGCAGCTAGGATCAGGGGATCGCATAACTACCTCTATGCTGCTATTATCACGAAAGAAGCTCATATTCTGTCCCAATTCTCTTGTCTATATTTTATGATTATAAAAATGTGATTGAATTGCTTATGGACTAACTTGTCATTACTTGTACACATTGAGTTTGTTGCATAACTACCTCTATGCTGCTATTATCACGAAAGAAGCTCATATTCTGTCCCAATTCTCTTGTCTATATTTTATGATTATAAAAATGTGATTGAATTGCTTATGGACTAACTTGTCATTACTTGTACACATTGAGTTTGTTGTTTTGCTCTTTGGTTTCTTGCTTGTGTTGCAAGTATGCATTTCTAGGGAAAGTAGGAGGGTTTGGATCTTGGGGATCAACATCAAACGTAGGACCCACCTGTGAGTCCTCATCCCTTTCTTTGTGAATTTCATGCAAGTTGTATGATCTTTTGAGTGTTCTTTGTTGATTGTTTAATTCCACACTGTTGTGGCTATCAATCCTAGCGTCAAAGATTTCATCCCGCAACACCTCCTTTTGGCCAAAATGGATTCTTGCTCGCATTTTATTTTTTGATATTATATTCAGATTCTTCTTGAGAGTGACTCTTAACTTTACATTCGTCACATGACTTGCATGAATTATAGTCATCTTTGCTCCATATGGCACAATTTGAAACTTGAATACACCATAACCCCTTCGATGTCTTGGCATTGCCAGCCTTCAACTCTTTTCACCATATCCTTATTATGTCCTTATAGAATATACTTTGAATGAGGATACATCTTCATTGTCATCCATCCTTGCCAACTTAGTGCAAGACTCTGATGTCCTGTATCTCTAAGTTGAGAGCTTTCATCATAAGATGTTCATGGGATCACCTTTATCTTCTCTAATATTTCAGAAGCAGCCCTTCCATAAACTTTCATTTCTTCAAGTCATCGGCAGACTCTTACACCAATTTCTTCACCAACACTTTCAGGTTTCAAACTATTGTGGTGTGATCCAGTTATCTCACCTTGTTTTGTTTCAATTTGTCAATTTCATGTCCTCACTATCATCCTGAAGCAACTTCAATCCATTCTTGATCAACTTCTTGAAATGCTCAGAAGGGAAATCTTCTTACCAGTCATTTGCAATATCTCTCAAAGAAGTGGGTAGAGATTGCACCCAATAAATCTCAGTTTATTATAATTCATACTTTATTTAGTTTTGCACTCATTATAGTGGCATGTTGAGTCCTGTTTCCCATTACAGTTGAACTTAGGCAGATCTTGCCTTTTGAACAACATTGATACCATACTTGCACTTGCACTTGTTAGCTTTATTGCATAAGTCACCCCTAAACCAGGTCAAACTCTACCCTCATAACTATCACCGAAGGCTCCAACTTACCTAACTTGCACTCTTTGTAATCTAGATTCTGCACCCTGGAATGCAGCTTCACAGTCCAAACCTTCACAAACTTTCTGGTCTCTTGACAACTTCATATTCTGCACCTACACGGCTTTTTCACAGCAGCCTTACAGCTTCACATTATGTGCAATATGACTTCACGCTCTGTGCAGCTCCACACGCTTCATACACTATGCTACGTCAGACTCTTTACAACTTTGAGTTGCATAATTGGCATGCTATTTGGCAGCTTCACACTCACATTTCAAATAGTTTGTTCCTAAACTTTTCACCGTTTGCTGTTACCAGTCATTGATGGAGAGACATTAGCCACTTTAAATTGGCAATAATGCCAGATATTACTTCTCAAGGTTCTAGTCTGTCAAAGCACAAGAGTGCATGGAGAATAAGGCTTAACAGGGTACAACATCTAACAAGGACAGATGCATAAAATCTCCATGTAGAATAGTACAAATAATTATATATATCTTTTATGGCTCATTTTGTGCAAGTGGAAGCAGAATTACCTGATCATCACATCTAGGGTTATGTGCAACGGCAATTCTTAAAAGAGGTATGTCCTCATATAGAGGAGCAATCGACTGGTAGTAGTGGCTGGTTGGAAAAAGCTTGTACACCTAAGTTCCCAACCATCAGCCACATCACCTACAACCTACATATCCCACTGGTTCTAATTCTCATGAGTTACAGAGTAGCTCTATAATGCATGGGCTAGTCGAAGATTAGGCTAACCGAGTTCTCAAAAACAACTATGATAATCATTGTAGGAAAATGCCCATTTTATAGCAGGTCCACGCCCATTTTATAGCAGGTCCATACTTTCATAGAAGGTTAGTTACACATTTGATGATAGCAACTCATAGAATTATACACCAATGGCACAATGCTCGAAGAAACTACACAATGCTCGATACCAAAACATGCAATCATGAAACAATATTCAATGGATCTAGATAATTGGTTATGTATTGAATCGTGCAATTATGATCATTTCCCATTAATTGAGCAGAACACCACATGGAAAAACTGGTGTGTTTGCAATAAGGATCAGTCAACAGTGGACCCTAGATATGCTAGTCAACAACCCATAATTGTAAAAAACATCAACAAAGGGATCTCACGACAAAAAATTGCCAATGTTGTGCAAGAAACTGAAGTTTAAGACTCTATATTACATATGAAACACCAAGGAAGTTGATCAATATTTCTAGGTCAGTAAAAGATAAAAATTACACAAACCTTAAAACTGAGAAGGCCATCAAGGTAAAAGCCTTGAAAAATACATGGCGCAACTCCCTTTTCAATATAGAAACATTTCGTCTTTGTTTCGGCTTGAGTTTTTCATTGATTCCCGTTACAGAAGAAAAGGCATCTCTTAAATTCTTAACACCAGCTGAGAGCCAAATAAGTCCAAGCCCAAATACAATATTCATAAGCTTTCTGCTATCAAACAGTGCATTGACAGAAAATATCTTTGCCGCAACATAAAGCATGATTCCCAACCCACTTCCAGCAAGTGTAACAGCAAGTTGATTCAGCAGCATCAAGAGCTCCTCCCGACTGGATTTTGATAATTCCAGAACACTTGATGCTGCAAAATCCTTTCTGAATAATACCGAGAACATGACTTCATAATGTTGAAATTGATTTCTCTTGAAAATATCTCGTCCTTTGTTGACAGACCCTTTACTTTTTTTTTTGGTATGGTGTTTCAGTTTGAGCTTTTCTGGACTGCATCCAAATATGTGTTTAGTATCATAACAGAAACTACAAGAAAGATTTACAATAAAAGTATGTGCCAAGAAAAATGACTTCATTGTAATCCCGGGAGTTTCACTTACCTTGCAACTGAAGATTTCACATTTTGCATTGCGGCAGATACAGGTGCTTTTTCTGTTTTAAACTTATTGGTCCCATGTCTTCACAAAATAAGACAAAACAAAGTCATTTAGTAAAGTATTTAATTTTACAAGGAGAAAGCTCATATTTTAGGAAAGATTTCTGGTGTCTGAAGAATTCTGTTAAAGTTGGTAATCCTTTAATTTACTGAAGGGAAAAAAGACCAAGAACCATAACTTACAGTTCCATCAATGCCTTTCCTTCACAATGGATTGCAGAAGTCTCAGGCAAAGAGCTGTAATAGGCAAATATCAAGATAAATACAACATCCAATTTGATGGAGAATAATGAAAATAGCCCCAAAAAGGAAAAAGAAAAACTAAAGCCAAAAACACAGATAGCTCAGAACTGTACATTTTAAAATCTGGCAGCATTCCAGATTTCTTATTTGATTTACTATGATTGTTATATAGATGAAGTTCGCTGACATTTGGAAGTAAACCATCCTCCGTGTTCCTCGTCATTGGTAAGATTGAAATGTGTGGCTCTGGCTGTACCCAATCCACAATGCCTGCATTTCTCCGATGGAATTGAGATATCAACTCTTTACATCTGGAATAGGAGATACTGCAATCAGACACTTGCAGAGATTGGTACGTCTGAAACCCATGCATGAACTTAGCCATAGATTGTCTATATATAGCCTCATTATATCCATAACCATCAAGGCCAAAATCTTCATCTGAAGAATAGGAGCATTCATGCCCATGCACAACCAAACGTTGAATACCCGTTAACTCGGAAAGCATAGATATATCAAAGTTTTCCTGAAGCCTTTTCCCACACCCAGACATAAGATACTGTAGGATCTTTTCATGTTGCAAGCACTGCCCAGCAATCCCAGAGCAGAATAAAATAAAGCCATCGCAGGCTTCTGTCCAACAAAATACCAAATAAAAATGATTATATAATTAAAAATTTAAAAATAAAGCCAGGCATGTCCCTTCCATGATCAACTACAGAAATGCTTCATCGTAAACTATTGCTACGAGTCATTTGTTCCGTCAACAGATAAGATAATTTTATTAATTTCCACCAAATGACGGAAAAGTAGGTCAATGGGACTAGGGTGTACAAACAGTTATAAATTATAATAATCTGTATGAGTGCAATTGGCTACTACAAGAGGATAAAATAAACAAAAGATATATGATAAAATGCTAAATAGGGCGTACATCAAAAAGAAAGAATGAGAGAAAGGAAGATCTATTAGCAGCCACCACAAGAATCATTGATAAGGCACCAATACAGTCCAATGATATCATTAGGAGAAAACAGGCTTAACTATTTCATACAAGCGACAGTTTCAGGTGGATGTTTATGCACTATTTAATGAAAATATCATGCAGTACTAGAGTTGAAAATCATTCTAAAATAAAAGAACAAGCAGACTAAAAACTATTCATTTGAGCCCATAGCACATAAACTAGACCTTGAATATCAACCAGAACAGGTTCCTTGATAGAAGGAATTTTCCTTGATAATCTTCTAGCTGCTCTTGATTCTGCAAATGCATCTTTCTGAGCATTACACAACAGATGTAACTTGAATTCTCCATCATGCAGCCCAATAACATCCGTTTTATTGCTTTGATCTTGCACCAATAATACAAATCCCTACACATAAAACAAACAGGCCTTAGTCTCAGAATACACGTAACTACAATGTACATGCAAGAACATCATACTTGGCATCCAAAGAACTTAGAAATATGACAGAACAAGCCATGACTACAGTTATTACTTGAATTCCCCAACTTAGCAATCTATCTCAATATTTATCTCATCGAACTAATGACTACCAAATCCTGAACCCTAATCTTCTCATATTTACCTAGGATCAACTATCATTTTGTTGTTGCATTGGTACTCTTTATGCAGAAGGCAATAGCTTAGTCCCACTCCACAGCAAGCTCTGCGTAATACCATTTTCATTTTATATTAAATGATTCAATGATCTAAATTCTGTGCAACCACAACAGTTTTTTGATGACACAACCTCATTATTTATGGTTGATGTATCAGGTGATGAAATCCCCCATTCATATTACAGGAAAAGAAAAGGTGGATGTAATGGTATTCATGGATACATTACATTCTCTATCTACTTCATACTAATCAGATGATGTACAGAATACCTTATTTACTTTAAGTAACCTAGAGTTGCTTGCTATTCTCTATTTATGTCCCAGGGATATATTGATTTATTATAAACATAACTGCTGATTTATTTCTGAATATCAAGAGAAAGCCCATAGCAAGGCTAATATGAAGAATGCAAGATCACTCCAAAGTTAATTTAGCCACAGCAAGCTGAGATCATAGCTCTTAAGCAGGACATATGGAGATTTATAATTAAAATATTACTTAACAATTCAACATGCTTCGCCACCTTAATATCAATGTGTTCTGTTTCTACCAAATCCAAAAAATGAGGTATCCTATTGACTAGTTCATTTAGAAGCACTAGATTCATGTCCTGTTCTCCACTGGATTCCACGTGCATTTTGATGTAGGATTGTCAATATGCATGAAAAATAGGACAGCACTATCCCATTGAATGATAACCCATGGGCATGGGTTGCTGTGTTAAATGGAAAACAAAGGTATCATTTCCGTCTAGTACAATGAAATTATCATTATGCATAGAGACAGCTATAAGCCTAAATTGAAAACTGATCTTATGACTGAAATCTGGTACAAATGTTGCAGTTATTTGGAGCTCTGATACAACAGTTGTGAGCCCAAACTTGACAACAGCAGATGACACTGGTTTGTTAGGGTATGTACTGTTATGGCTCCCAGGAACTCCACTACCTGCACTCGAAAAATCTGTAAAAGCAGGCCTTCCACTACAGCCCAGATTACGAGGATAACAACAACGAATTGGCAAACAGGCTCTAGAACTCTAACAGAAGTAAGCACAAGAACTAGCAACAACTATTGTACAAGAAACTAAAGTGAAACCATCCTTCAAAACTGAATTACAGATTTAAGAGAACAAAAAATCATCAACAATAACTGACTTGTAACTAAAAATCAGATAATTTCAGCAACAGTGTGTAGGTTAGATAATCTCAGGAATAGTACATAGGTGAGAAAATGTCCTCAGAAGATATGGATTAAATGCCAACTCAGGCCCAAATATCCAAGGGAAATATGGATGCTGCACTTGGCTAGAACTATAGTCCTCCAACTACTTGCAAGAGAAACCAAATCCAGATTCCAAACATACCTTACTCTAAGGGCTAATGGCATACTTATAGTTGGTGTTCCCACTTTCATTTCCTTGTCCTCTCAATGTGGAATAGATAACCTTACATCATAAAATTATCCTAGCCAATTTTATTTTAATAGTCCTAAGATATATATCCTAGCCAATTTCACTCTAATATTGAAGTTATATACAATTCCTTTTGCCTCGTAAATTCTATGTTAGCCATTCTAGCACAAAATTGGGCCTTCCAATTAACCATTTTATTTGTTGTTAGGAATGACAATTGAATTCCTTCTAACTGAGCTGGAAACAATACACTCTCTTTTAGGAATCATCATAGTGTCCCCTCGACTTGTTTTGACCAACTGTAGCAATAAGATGTTGATAAATATATGACGATCTATCCACATTTTTATTGTCATGGCTGGAAAACAATAAGACAGTGCAGTCACATTGCTCAAGCAATGAAACATTTTTGAGGTGATTCCTTCCAATTTCCAATGAACCCACTGTTAAAATTGCAGCTTGGATTACAAAGGCTCCAATTAGTGCAGGAGAAATTAATGCAGCTGAATTTCTGAAACAACGGCAAAGTTGTTGTGAATGGCTGCAATTGTATTTCCCACTACACCAAGAGCATTGGTCCTTTAATGAATCTTAGGGCAGTTCCTGCTATCTCTGTAATGCCACCAGCTTCTGCCAGCGCTCTCTTATGTCAGCTTCTGTACTAAAGTATATTTTGCAAGGTACAAATGGAAACCACTATCATCCTTTGCGTTGGTTGATACTTGAGTAGATTCACTGGTGCGCAGCAGGCAGAGATAACATCTATTGTCCATTACTCTCATTTTGAAACAGACCCCCTGGTGCAAGAGCAGTTACTACTACTAGTCTTGCTTGTTGACTTTGAGCCCACTTGTCAATCAAACCCTGTTAGCTTTCTAATACCCAACTACTAATTTACTAACAATTCTGCGATGAAGACACTGAAAACTGAACTCCAAACACTTTTACTAAATATGTTGAGTATTCTAACAAATAATAGCAACGGAAAATAAATTCACGAAGACACAAGCACACAATAAACAATACACCAGAATTTACCCAGGAAACCCCAACTGGGGAAAACCTGCCAACTTGTGTGTTCTATTATTATTCTGCTCAGCAAAAATCTCATAAAATTGATTACAAATACTGGGAAAATTTCCTCTTCAATTCGCTGTTCCTCAACACACTGTTCTGTGTCTTTCTAACCAACTCAGCGTCTGCATATGCTACTGTACAGACTCGTACAGACTATTTGGCCCTCATGCGCAGGCTGACTCAGCCTTGGAAAGTGAGCATGCTGGCAATTTGACCTCTCTTCTCTGCCCTAATGCGCTGATCTGGAAAATATCCTTTGCTGAGCTAAACACACAAATCTCTAGCGCGTAATCTAATTAGCCAAGTCTACGCCCTTCCCTTTTTATAAAATCAAACTGACCCATCAACTCAATTCAAACTGCTGAGATCGATTTACTTTTTGACTATAGGAAAATTATAATTTTCCTAAGTCAAAATTAAGTGAAAGTATAACTGCACCTTAGCTTCACTTGTGGGTCCCACTGCCAAATTTAGCAGAACCCTTCCATCTCTAACTTCAATTAACAAACCCCAAGATAATGGAGTGATTGCTGACTCTTAGACTTTCAAGTTTATTATCTCCATACTATTCAGTATGGCTTCAATCAGTCTTTCTGCATCATCCTCATGGTTATGACACATAAGAAGTTCCAAGAGAATCTCTATAGCTCCATGTACTACCATGTCTTTAGCACAAGACACATTGCCCCTTCCCAAACAAGAAGGGTATTTACAATACCTATGACCATTGTTTCTCAACTAGAATGGAGCATTCTTTCAAAGAAAGCAACACATACCTCCAAACAGAATGTATATTCCTAAAAGACACACAGGAGTTGAAGATAAGCTTGTAGAATCACTTTTGACAACTCATAATCCCCACCTACTTGGGCAATAGAGTTGTGCACCAAACACATTAACCTTGCCAGTCCACGACAGCACCATTGGATAGAATAATCACCAGGTGAATTATAATTGAAAAGTCAAAATGCCGTGCATCTTGCAAAATTATCTCTCAAACCACATTAAGCATCAACACCTTAGCTTCAAGATCTTTCAAAGGGATTGGTGCCTCTAATGAGCTGCATAGTACAACAAACAGTTTAAAAAATTGTGTTGACCCCAAAAGTTGACAATTATCGATAATGGATTCTTCCATATTCATTTGGAAATGAGCTGGTCTGTTAGGAATATATTCCATTTGCTTCAGCTGCACTGAAACTGCTAGTGTCAAATTTTGTAGTCAAAGTAGGAGCAACTTGCCTGATTTCAGGAATCAGGCATGCAAGGCCATTGATCATCTTTTCAGTTCCACTTGTAATTGTTGCTAGCAACAATCCATATTTAAAATGTTTGCACTGTAGAAGCAATGCCTATGGTAAGCCCCCATGGCAAGTCATAAAATCAGCAAGAGTTTCTACAACCAAATCGAACAATGAGGAGACCTGCAAGGAATTATATACAAAATTAAGCAATTCGTGCATTGGAAAAATATTTTGGGGAATCTCCATACAACACCCAACCTAGACCCGGCTCAGTAAGCATTGCAAAAATTTACAATCATTTTCGTGTACGTAAATGCTTTTGACAAACTTGTTTCCAGTCTACTAGTACGTCAGAAATTCCAAAATTGTACTGCTACCCTTCCCTTGTCCTTGTAGGTCATTCAAATTCAGAAACAACTGTAGCTCAATCAAATTGAGAAACAATTGTTAAATTGGATTTTTTCCCATGCTGTTGATTGAAGGAGAAGTGAAGATAATGCTTGCAGCTCAACAGATCAGTTTTAGGAGCCGAGGAGGACCAAAACTAAATCTCTTTGTATCCAAGAGAAGAGAAATTTGCATGGCAATTGCCGCTTCAGGTTGTAAGTAGCCTCATTCATTTTGGATCCCCATTTTAGACTTCAATACAGCTAACACAGCCAAATCATTCAACAAATGTGATTTGGCTGATCTAGCCCCAATTCATAAGTGAGTTTAGTGAAGAGTCTTTGTATCACTTGCAATGTACTTAATATCTAAGGGGAAATTTCTGTCCATCACATAATAAATGTTGCAAACCCAAAGATAATCTGATAATGTATGTGCATCTGTTACAAATATTGAGATAAGCCTCAACTATGGTCTATTTTACAAGCAACTGTTAAGTAATGCTGACAACAGGTTTGTGCTTAAGCTATGCTTATGAGCTTCAACTACTGTAATACAACTAACGAAGCCCAACTCTGAGCCTGATGTACATAGTATAGGGAGTACAAGGTCAGTCATAAAGATAATTTTAGCTAACTAATGGTCTCAGGTAGCATATGCAGTGCAACAGCTAACAAAGGTGTATGTCTATATAGCATCCTTTGCATTCTGCTGCAACTCTTTGTGCTAAACACATTGCAGCGGCTTTCCCGGGCTGTGTACAACTGCACACTAAGAAACCTTTCATGGTAAATCCCACTTTGCAAGAAACTGCACCAACATAGTACTTTTCTAGAACATGTCTCTCCAATTAATACTATTATCTCAAATAGGGAGCTTATTGCTCGCTTCACTTTTGCTATTGTAAATCACCTTAGAGAATCAGGCAACTTATCATCAAAGCATGTGTGATGCATAAATAAGGGTGTTTTGACATGAATCACTAGTTTGTTCTCTTAAAATCTAGTAGTGAACAGTTTGTTGTCAAAAATAATAATAATTCAATAATTTATTACTAGCCAATATTGTTGTAGAGGCTTATTCTAAATTAGATGTTTGGTCGTGCTCCTCATAAGATCTCCCACATAAAGTAAGATAATGCATCAATGTTCAACAAATGAACAACAATATGGATCAATGAGACCAAGAATTACAACTAGTGATACAAAGCTGTAAGAGTGACCTACACTACTCCTATACCATAAAACAAAACAAAACAGAAAGTGCAGGAGATCTACTACTTGTCAGTAAGACAAGATGAGGTACTGAGCAGGAAGAAATCTCTGTTGCATCATCAATCAGTGAATCACTGAAAAGGACCCAATGCTTGTCTGATGATGTTGCTTGGAGAGTGTTCCAGGGTTGAGAGTGTCGCAGAATGAATATCTAACCCTATGCTTTCCAAGGGAGTTGTCTTAAGCATATCAACAACCAAAATCCATGTGGCACCTTCAGTATTCTGTTCCTTTCCCTTGAAAGTAATAAATTCATTGAGTACATCCTTGGGTGCGGTTTGTACCCATCAATTCTCCAAAACAGTGCATCCCATGCAGAAAGAACTTATCATTTATTCCTAGTCTTGAAAGTAATAAATTCATTGAGTACATCCTTGGGTGCGGTTTGTACCCATCAATTCTCCAAAACAGTGCATCCCATGCAGAAAGAACTTATCATTTATTCCTAGTCTAGTGTGACCCTCCTTAGGGTCTTTCTTTCACTGTCTAGGAGGGGCACGAATAGGAGACTCTGATGGTGGTAGTATTCCATGATATTCATACTTCACACTCGTCATCATTCCCCTTATTTTGTTATCCCATCTTTTGATTGGTTGTTGTTAGTGGCTCATACTAGTTCTTGTACACCTTGTCCTATGAGAAGAAGGGATTGGAAATACCCAAGGCTGATACAACTGTATGAAAAGAAAAAGCATAAACCAAATATCAAAATGCAAAACAATGGCAAGGGATGTAAATCCAGGTTTATGAACATGGGGATTTGGTGGAAAGAAAGGATGGCTCGGTTTTTTATCTGCAAAGAGTTTTTGACCGTCGTTGTTAAGCTCCAGGCCACTTTCGATGCCCAGGGCATATTCAAACAAGGCAATCTGCACCTATCTCAAGAGTATGGCACAGATCTGGTCTGCGCGAAGAATATTTTGGAGAGGATAGTCACCTGCAAGGAGTATCACGTTGCCAATGGGAGGTTACAACTTATCTCTGAAGCCCTTGGCGGTCATAGATCAGAGGATCAGCGTCTCGGTCGGAGGTACGGTTTAGAGCATAATGGCTCTTAGGATTTACTGGTCAGGCTTTGGACATTGTCATATGCAGCCACGGTTCCGCGGAGTAAGTCGATGGCAGAGAGAGGGTTGAAATTGAAAAATGTCGTTAAGGTTTGTTACTTTGCAGAGATCTGAAGGCATGGATCTGTCCATATGAGTCATGTTTGGTTGAACGAAGCCTTTTTGGATGTAGATCAATCAAATAGCTCCACAAATCTAGCATAGAAATATTGGAAAACACCATATCCATATAACACTTTAATGGATCTGGTAGATCATTCTACAAATCTAGAAGATTTTCCTCATATCCATGCTAAACGCAAACGCTGGGGGATCTATCTCAAAAACCGAACGGTTGCAAGAGTTGTCAAATAGATATGGACATGGGAGTATCTTTCCAATTTTTTGTTAAAACACTAGATAGGAAATTGATCTCCATAAAGGCCAGGGTAGAGGATTTGGTACAAGATCTGAAGGAGAAGGTTCAAGTCCAAGATAAGTCCAAGATGCTCTCCAATTGCAAGAATATGGCATCAAAATGGATTCATCTATTATCTTAAATCTGAGGCTGCGAGGAGGT
Organism: Pinus tabuliformis; assembly: GCA_031772625.1. Taxonomy (NCBI): domain Eukaryota; kingdom Viridiplantae; phylum Streptophyta; class Pinopsida; order Pinales; family Pinaceae; genus Pinus; species Pinus tabuliformis. Next base: position 1,127,936,660 of record CM062804.1, on the reverse strand, counting down.
TTGCCTAGAACAATTTTTTCCAAGGGATCAATCCTGTTCAAGGAAGTTGTCAAAAGAAAAGATGAGACACAAAACAAATCCGATCAAATCCTAAATGTTCTAGGCCCCTACATTATGGAACAGATGAATCACGCTCCAGAAATGGCAGTAGACCTTTCGGAGATAAACAAAATTCGCACAACTTTCCAATCCCACACAGATATATGCAGGCTTAATGGTTTCTGGCCAAAACCTGTGCATCTATTTCAGTGGATCTTTTCTACTTGGACTCCAAAGTGCGATATTCACTTATGTTCCAAGGGAGTTTTCATTGTAAAATTTCAAACATTGCAGGACAGGGACCTCACTTTAAAGAAGGGCCCAGGGTTTTGGGGCAGTGCGAGTCTTTTCATGATCCCATGGTTCCCAGGTTTCGATGCCAATACAATGGTGGTTTCCAGAATTCCAATGTGGGTTAGATTGCATAATCTCCCTCTCCATTTTTGGCATCATGAAGCATTAGAAGGAATCAAGAATACACTGGTTAAGTACATTAAAACAGATCTAGATAAAACTGCACAAGGAATTTTTACTTGTGCTATAATTTGTGTGGAGGTGGACCTTAGTAAAGGTTTACCTGATTCTTAGATTTTGGAAATACGGCTTTTAGATGTCATATATGTCTTCAAACAAGACACTTACAACATATGTGTCCTCAGGCAAAGAGAGATCCAAAAAGGGAAAAATAAACAAATAAAAAAGCAGTCCCCTTCTGAAGAAGAAGACGAAGAGAAATAGTTACTACTTCTATTGATGCGGCAAATCAGAACCCACGAGACACATCAATAGACGGAGGAGGTCAACAAGGAGGAATAATGATACCAAGCTCGAGAGCTTCTAAAGCAACTGAATTTTCAGTTCCAATGCTTCTAAAGCAACTGAATTTTCAGTTCCAATGCAGCACAATGAGAAGAACCCCCCTGAAAAGGAGGTGGGAGGTTTTAAATGATCCATGTATCTGAGAGCTCGGACTCAAATAAGGATACCCCAATGAATGCAGAAGAGAATCGGTTAACAATTGTAACTGCTACTCCAAATCAAGGAGGATGGCAGAAATTAGAAAATAAAAAAGGAAGAAAAGGGTAGCTAAGTGACTTTACACTTAGCCCCAACTTGTAATTTTTTATCATTTTTTATTTTTGATAGTTGGTTGTATGGGCTCCAGTTTTTATTCAGGTGGATATTGTTGGCCACTCGCCTATTCCACTTGGACCCCCACCATTGTTTCTTTAAGTTTCCTTAATTGTAGCACAATTTACTATTTTTGGCATTTTTTCGGGTCCTGAACTACCGAAGTCGTTATGAGGTTCTAAACGACTTTTTGAAAAACAGGCAAACCCATAACTTGCAGCAAGGGTTTGCAGTCAAAAGTTGTAGTCCTCGGATAGATATTTCTAACAAGGTATCATACGCATCAAATGGAGGTCGCATGCCACCTTGGGAAGTTAATGCACCAATTTACCCCAACGGAGCCCACAAACTTTTGGCGCTTCATCTCCTAGGGTTAGGTTTTTGGATGTTTAGGTTTTTCCATTGTTTCTCAATAATAAATAAGCCTCCAAGCTTCATTGTAACACAATTCAGAAGGACGTAGTTGCCACATCTCTTCTCAGAGATAAGCGGCCATCGCCTGAGCTAGTTTATTTTCGTTCTGCATGTAAACAATTTTCAATACTTTGTTATTAATGAATTGAAATTATGTTTTCGTTGTATCTCTGTGTTTCTATTTATATTTGTATTTCATATTTTTCCTTCATAAATCAAGATCAAATTTTTGGACTGTTATGACCGAATACTCTTGGGCATCTACAAAATGCAATTTTGTTTTATAAATAAAATTATGGTTTTTTCCTCGAAAAAAAAGCAATCAAAATCCAATTATAGCTCTAGCTCTACCCCTTCTAATATAGCCACTCATCCCCCAAAGTATCCATGCATATCATGCCTGTCAAAGTAAAAGGGAGTCTCAACATCTTGACCCCAAGGAAGTGATAAACAACCCATCATTAAAGGGGGATTATTATCTTTATTACATGATAATCAAGAAAGCTTGTTAAGCAAGCCAAATCAAATGAAGAAAAAGGCAAATCAAGGAGCTTGAAAAAACAAAGGTGAGGTAAGGTAGCTCAAGCAGCTAAGCGCTCCCTCTATAGACACGCTCATGGATAATGGTTTTATACAACCTAGTATAAGACTGACACCTTTTATGAAGTAAAACCCAAAGCCATAACACCCATTGCTTGCACATATCATTTGAAAACGTCGGCCTAGTAATTGTTCCTCCCCTTAGGGTTGGAAGCATCTAATAGGGTCAAGTGATAACCCTCCCGTACCTAAGTTCAGTAACTTCTATACAATCATAAGCTAGTTAGACATTTGAAGATGATATTTGTGTAAAGTACGTTTGATGCCTTTAACATTAAATATGGTCCACTTTGATGATCTTATGGTTCTTATACCCATGATGTTGATAATAGATATCACTTGATTATTTGAGTGTGTTCAAGATGATTCTCCTAGGTGCTACCAAGAGCCCTAGAGGGATGATGTGTTCTTCCCCAACACTTTGTAGAGGATGTGGAGGACATCAACATATTTTGGAGGAGCATTAACCTTGATGAAGACTTGGCAAAGTGGATGAGACCCTCTTCCAGCATCAAGACCTTGGTCATTGACTTTTAAGGCTAGGACGTGGGCTTAGAGAGCAGGTGCACCCCTGAGATAACAGGACACCTAGCATTATACCTTCTTGATCGATGTTGTTCTTCTCTTGATGGTCATTGATGATGATGATCACTTGGGACCCCTTTGGAGGAGTACCTACATCTTCTACATTGATTATGCCATGCCCTAGTTTGATGATCTACGGCTTGAGAGAGAGTTGTTTGGTGATGAGGCGCCTCCTTTAGATGGAAAGACATGACTTATGGAATAAGATGCACTCATGAATCATTTATTGCACCTTTTCATGGAGAGACATGCCTATTAATGATGATGTCACCCTTGGAGGCATTTCTACTCATATATGTGGGTTATTTGAGGCTATTTTTCATGTTTAGTCTTTATAAAGACTAACTTTGGGGGTTGACTTGTTGACCCATCCACCTTGTATCATGGATTTAGTACATTTTAAGGGGAATCACTTGGTTAAACTAGTACAAAAAGGGGAACAATTTACATCATTGTTGGATTGTCACACTTGGATCATACATTCTCTTGATTAGTGATTCTTCTCTCTTGTGCGCTATGGAGGCCTGGTTGACCAACTTCTCTTCGGTGGAACTGGAATGTAATCTAATCTCTTTTCATCGATGCTTATGGTGGATCTTGGATTATGCATGGTGAAGTAAGTTAGTTTATTTGCTTTATATTGGTACTATGTTCCATGGCATGAATGTTCATGTGCTACGTTAGTTTATTTGGTATTTGCTTCAATTATCCTTTGTTGAGATAAACCCTTCTTCCAAGTATTTGAGGAATAAAGATATGTTTTTCTTTCTCTTAATCATCCAGAAAATTGAGAACCTAAATCTCAAACCCTAGGGTAAGTTACTTTATTTGCCCTAGTTTGATTGGATTTATGTCACTCCAAGAACCCAAATTGTTGGATCCTAGACTCCATATGCCCTAGATTGAGAAGGCATTAGTCCATCTCTTGTGGCACTCATTTAAAGTATAAAAATGGGTTTTCTTTTTATTTCATGGTAAATTGGGGCTAAATTATAGCAAAATCTCGTACTTTCAGCATTTAATGACTTATTGATATATGCCCTAGGGTTAGACATTGTGTAAAAGTGCATTCCATAAGAAAATTTGAAGTTTTCATGCAATTTTCAACCATTTTTTAAGGTTGACGTCAAGGTTTATTTGTTGTTTTGTTTCTTACTAACCGTCAAAATTGTTGTAACTTTGTTCCTAGTTTGCTCTCTAATTTAGCCTTCACTTCACATAGCTTATTCACTAGTTTCACAACTAAATTTCTTATTGTTATAAATTATTGTATTGTTGCAATTTGTTGTTTTAAAACCCTATTTTATAGCAGCCTTGAGCATTTTCTTGATTTGGTGTGTTCACGACACCTATTTGAGACTCTTAAGCCAACCATAGCCTTTAGATTGACCCATAAGTATCTTGAACCCAAATCTGAATTTTCTTCCTCCATCCACCCAAAACCCTAATATGTTATACCTTTATCTAGTGGTTCTACACTGTAGGATAGTTAGGGAGCACTTAGCTTGAAATTCTTGGGTTACCTGATCACTAAGCCCTACCAAGAAAGCCTCCCTTGTGTTGGATTATGTCCTTCACTAAAAAGAAGGGATTAGTTACTGAGGTGACAATTGTGATACTCCCTTATGTTGCACCTTCTCTAGGCTGCCTAGAGAGACTTTGCACTAGACTGCTAGATTTGTTGTAACAAGGCCAATGTCTAAGTTTTGACAGTTTCACCCCTTTATTCCCCATACATTTTTTACTAGGCTACAAAATGCTAACCATGGTTATACATGGTTCTCTCACTAATAAAAGATTGAACTTTATCAGGATTCTTAAATAGAAGCTTGAAACCTAAAGCAAAAAACAAGAATTTGGACAATCCTAAACAATCTCAATGTGTACATAGTTGCATTCCAACCAATTTGGTAGTGATTTTTAAGATTTGAACCATTTGATCAATCTTAATATTACCTTCCAGTTATGTTAAAAAAGCAATTTAAAAGCTAGCATTTGAACTTGAACTTGAGGGATATGCCACCAAAGTACCATTATCCTTGTAACAATTACATACCATCTCCTCTAATCAGCTAGCTTGCTTCTTGCCCCAATGCTTTTGCAAGCTTTTAATGGCTTAGTCCAAACCAAAGTACCAATCATTGATCCAACCTCGACTCTTGTTATTCATAGTACTCTGTAGATGGAAATTCGAAAAATGATGGTTGCCCCAAAGAGACCCCAAATATTTGTCCCCATTGTATTCCACAAAGTCATGAAAACACTATTGAAGCAACCCCTCTAGATATTTCTATTTCGGGATTGCCAAAGTGCCTGTTGTTGGAAATGTAACTAGCTTTGGTCTTCATAATTGTTATTGTACTCATTTCAATATGTATCTTATGTAACAAACAAAAGAAGAAAAGAAAGTTATCATTTTAAAGCATGGGTTTCATGCTTCTTATTAGTAGTCTTCTAGGTAAAAGCATGTTCTTCATGCTTCTAGGGTTTGTTATGTCATAGGATTTATTGACATGAGTCAAGAGAGTCAACATCATGATTATAAGACCCTTCCGAGTAAGATGTACCTTGTAAAAGAATTTATTTTGATTCCAGAAGGTCTTGGAAACCTCTGAAGTACAAGTCAGCCCTAGCAGCTACAAGTCAACCTAAAAGAGGGAAGCCTATAAATACAGGCAGCTTCAAGCTCATTTGACACACTCTCTCACACAAGTTCGATCTCTCAAGAACAAGTTCAATCTGAAGCTAGAAGAAGCAAGAAAGGAAGAGTGAAGGTCTAGAAGACAAGGAGAATCCAAGAAGAAGAAGAAAAGTTTGTTTTTGGGCTCTATCTCTCTCACACGTGCGAAATCTAGGGTTTTTGCAGCTCCCAAGAAGGCCGAAATTCCACGTCTGAATTGTAGGAGATCAAGCTACAATATCGAGTTGTTGGAAGAGCAAATACTTTGATTTAACTTAGTTGACCTTGGAAAGTATTGTCTTGCTCAAAGGAGGATCTCTTGAAGAATTGTCCTAGGGTTTTTGCAATAGCTACAGAGTCGAAGTTGCAAGGTCGAAGCTAGGGATCAAAGTTGCAGTTTGAAGCCGATGGATGCAGGATTGAGCCTTGTTGATCTAATCAGGGTTGGAAGGGTTTATTGAGAGCTGACTTGATACTTGGAGGAAGGACTTGATCTAGGTTTTGGATCGTGGTTGTCTCATTTGAAGCAGATTCTATAAGAGAAGAGATTTTTTCCGGGTTTTCACCTTGTAAGGGTTTTGCCCTGGCTTGGAATTTCTGTGTCCATTGTTTTTACTATTTTGTTCTTGATAATTGTTTCATGAAGAAGAACTAATAAAGAAAACACAAGAAGATAAATAAAGTTCACAAGCAATTATTAAGGTTAAGGAAAATATGAATTAATAGCTGTCATATTGCATTTTGCAACATCCACAACCTGACCAAAAGCTATTTTGTGTTCGTTTCTTAAGGAATTTGTATTACCCACCATTGTTCCTTGGGTCTATTGAAATACACTCTTTTTCTCTCACAGGTTCAACAACCCCTCTATTTAGTAAAGTGTTGAGCTTTGTTGCTTTGTGTGGGTGCAATCCCTAGCCTTCCCATCTAGTTTTGGGCATCCTTTGAGAAGTTATATAAGTCATTAAGCAATTTGTTTTTGTTGTGAGCATAAAAAATGCATTGTTGAACCATTTGCTTGCATCAAATAATGTATATGATGATAAGATTTTGGAAAATTATCTTTCAGTTGCTCCAAAAGTATTTCACCTATTTAGGAGAGCACTTCATGGGATGTGAAGGGGTTGTGGTCTCCTAGATCATTTTTTATTTACATTTGGGGAACTTAGATTGAATGTATTCTTGCATTGGGATTGGTGCTAGAGAGGCAAAATTTTTGATGTGGTAATTGGCACATGTGGCATATTGGGCATCTTTTACAAGGGCACACTTATTGAGGATGAAGAGCACTTGGCATGAGGAGTAACCAATTTGGAGGGCATTAGGCACTTGGAGGTTGGGTGCTTCGCACTACAAGCATGCAACCCTCTTACACACAGTTTTAGGAGGAACACTTGAGTTGAGGAGCCATTGACTTGAGGGCACAACATCATGGAAAAGGAGTACTTGATATGTCAACACCTAGCTTGGAGGGTGCACCAACGTTGGGAAAACCCTAGTATGCCATGTAAACAACTATACAACTTGCTCTTAGGAGCACTCCATTTGGGGCTTTGTTTGTTGACTTAGCCTAGGGTTGCTTATGGACTTAGTCTGCATTCTACTTTATTTGTTTTCCTCGCTCACCTTAGTCTAGATTCAATATAATGGAAGGAGAGTGTCGTTGTTAGTAACAACTACTTTGTATCTTAGAGATTGATATTTGGTGTGATAAAAGCTATTTGGAAAATCTTGGAAGGTCATGTATTACTCTTGCAACAAGAATTAGTGCTTGTGGGATGCTAGCACTAGGGTTTCTTGGCTTGTGAGATCTATGTGTTGAGCATTGTAGCTTGTGAGATGCAAGTGTTGAGTATTGTATCTTATGGGATGCGAGTGTGTTAATTTCTTTGATAGCTTATGTGATGCAAGGGGGGATCTTGGGGTTTAACAATAGGTGTGATGCTGGCTTGTTTGGAAGCTTCAAGGATTAGCTTGTTGAGCTTCGTGGGATCCCTTGATTGGCCTTTCTATTGTTGGTTAGGGTTTGCAATGGGTGTAGGTGCCCCAGCTAGGGTTTGGTATGCGTTGAAGGGCCCTTGCTTGGAATGTGGTGAAAGGACTTGTACCAGCTTGGAATGAGCTAAGGTATTGTACTTTACCTCCATTACTATGATACTATGAAGTGTACCTTTATCCTAAATTTGTGTTTGTAGATCTGATTTTTCTCCTGTACTGAGCAAGTTTCATGGCTGTTTTAATATGCTGATTTATTAGGACAGCAACTGACTGAAACTTTCAGGTCTGAATTTTTGCTGTTATATTTCCACTGCAACTGAATTAATCTTAGATCTCTAAATTGAGATCTTGCAAAGATGTTGAAGAAATTAGTTTCATTTATCAGGCTGAAAACTCTATGAAGTAGATCCATGGCCTCATGGAAATCAGGTGGAATTTTCAGATTGGGCAGATTTTCAAAATTTCTACATGGACTCTCTCCCTCCTAGCCCAATCAGTCTGCAACAAACTCAGTCCCTAGCAACTTCATAACACCTCTAAAAGTGATTCTAAAACGCTCTAGCTCAAGAAGAGCAAGACGACCATAACACTTACTAAGCTGAGGCTAGAATACCTGTTACAAATTGAGCTGTGGCCTATGAATTGAACTCCAAGATAAGTGTATGCCATGGTGATCCTGATCTCTTCCCCTAGAAGAAGTGGTATTCGAAGAATGCACACTTCAATGTGTTTAAGCTCAAGCGAAAGATTTTTATGAACAACATTTGGCTAAATGTGTGCATATTCAGCTCTTGTCATTAAGATGGTTAGGAGTTGTGACCTTAGAGCCGCGACTGGTTGCAACATCAATTTTGTAATTACATTTTCTAACCAGGAAAACTTTTCTTCTTCTTGGATTCCTTCAATCAATGCTTATCAGTGCTTGGAAAAATGCCTCTATAGTTTTCTCTAGGTTCTGCATAGACAATTAAGGAGGCAACGACTTTTATAGTCATATGGAGTCTCTATCGTGGTCCGAATCCGAATGAATGATTAGTAGGTTATGGGGATCATCAAAACTCATACTCACGCTCAAGGATGTATGCAAAGTAGGTGAGAAGAGCACCAAAAGGAAACGAACCTTGGAGAGTGCTTTTCCCAACTATATTAAGCTAAGGAACCCATCTTGGAAAAAAGTCTTGGTCGAGCCTTAACTTACAAAATCTTCTTGTCACATTGGCTATGGTTTTAGGTTAAAGGGACTTCATTACTCTAAGTATCTAGAAGCTAGGAGGTCGTTGCACCATCCCTAAACTAGAGAGACTGAGTTTTCAAATTCGAACTTACCTTTAATGAACATTGAAACATTCTTTGTGGTAGTCTCCTATTCTCCTACATGAAGGAAAACCTCTAGCTAAGTTCACATGGTCCTTGACCTACGCTAGAGAAGCGATTTAGACTCACCAACCTTGATAAGTTGATCCTTCATTGGGTGAAAGATATTATCCCAAATTCCCTTCTAATGATGTTAGCACTACATTCCCCAACTAATTGACGATGAGACTAGAATAGGAAAAATGTCAGAGGTTTTAAAAAGTACAAACTTGTTGATGTGTACAACTGACTTTGCCATAAAATAGCACTACATGCTTGCTTAGACAAGTTGTGGACACTAAACTCCAGGGTTTTCAAGCTAGACAACTTCTGGAAACCTTTACTTGAACTAAAGAAGACTCTCTTTCCCTTGTCCTTATCGTAGGGGATTGCAATTGATCATTGCCTAGTCTATCTTGGAATCCCCTGATCCAAGTACCCTTTCTGCAAGCAACCTAAGTGTCTAAACCTCTACTTGAACCAAAAAACACTGTCTTTCCCTTGTCCATTATCATAGGGGGTTGCAATCGATCATTGTCTAGTCTATCTTGGAATCCCCCAATCCAAGTATCCTTTTTGCAAGGAAGCTAAGTGTCTAAAGCATGTTTTTTTCATTTTGAACCTTTTCTAAGTCAATCTAGAACTAAGACTTTAATTTTTGTGGCCAACTCTTGCTTTCCCGTATTTCTTAGAAGGAAACCCTCTTAGGTGACAAGTTATCCAAGGACAATAAGCTTCAAATTTCAAGGCAGCTATTTGGAATTGAAGTTATATTCATAACATGGAAAAAAGTAATGATGCTATGTTTAATCAGGCTTAATTGAGAAATTCTTTCCTTAGGTTAAAAAAATTAGATTCATTGATTTGCGTTAATCTCTCATTACAAATTACTGAACATATTGAAAATGTATAGCCAGATATGGCACATCTATGATAATTGTTGATGTATTGAGGCAGGGTTCCCTTCAGCACAAACAGGGAGCCTTCTATGAACACTCCAACTCCTACCTATTCCAAGCAATCTCAGCCCATGGCAAAAGTAATGATAATTGGTCTCATAGACCTCCTCCAACACCCTTGAATGATAGGTTCCTAAAATTTACTCTAGCTATCTCATAAAATGAGGAACAATCTATGAAAGACAGTTGGGGCACTACTATACCTGAATTGAACAGGATCCAGCAAATTGTAGGTGAGGGCCTGCCCCAAATGATAAGGATAAGCTTCCTCTAGATATGAGTTTGATCATAGTGCCAACTTAAGGTTTTCATGGACTTGTTTCGCCTTATTGGTTTGTGACTTGATGGCAAGATTTTATGGTTTCTTTTGCTTATCCGCCAAATGACCTTTTTTAAGAACGGTTACTTTCTTTTTCGGGGTGGGGGACGATTGCTTTAATGTCATATGCCTAGGTGGATGATCTTTGATGATTTTTGACAACTTTCAAGGCTTTTAAAGGCAAACCTTTTTTGTTACCTATGGTGACCACCAAGCAAACTCGAGTGGTCAAGTGCTTTCAACTTCATACGACACGTCTCAAGGGTTAATGTTATGGGCTTACTACTTCTGCTCACTAAGTATGGTATTTTTGTTATGTACCTCGCTCAATGTCCCTTCCAAATTAAGGACCATAATCAATGTCAAAGAGTTTACACTGGGTAAAATACCATTTGTGTGTGAGGAATTGCTCAAAAAATTTCTATGAGATTTTCCTTTGATATATATATATATAAACTTACTTCATAGAATGAATTGCATACATCCACAAACGCTTTTGCATCTCACAATTCTCAGTTTGTCATTGCAAATCTCATATGTGAAATGCACGACTATGGAGCTGCACCCAAGTCAGGCAACCAAACATTCATCACCATATTTTTCTCTTCAGCTTCTATGATAGGAAAGCTTTAACTTACCACAAAGGGCTACTCCTAGGATCACCCAACCAAGCCCTCACAGCCTTGGGCGTTCCCTAGAGAACATTATCACCAAGGTTTGTAAGGGACTTACACGGTGATTGTCAGAGATGGAGACGCCCCTGCCCCCTCCTGTATATCCACCTCTATGTCTGGATAGAAAGATTTAACGTGTTTCACATACAAAAATTCAAAAGTCGATCACCATATCGTGTTGCCCTACAAATTCCAAACATTCCAAGCAGTATACTATGAGTTAACCAAACTTTGATCATATACCTAATGATAATTGAACATGTCTTAAGGTTGTAAATAGTTAGTGTTGAAGAGGCCACCCTCCTATACAAGTTCTACTAAAGCTTTACCTCTAAGAACATGGTGTGAATTTGAACATTGATTGTAGTTTATAAGTGACCCAACTCAAAATTGAGGCAGAAGATTTTGATCATATACCTAATGATGATTGAACATGCCTTAAGGTTGTAAATAGTTAGTGTTGAAGCGGCCACCCTCCTATACAAGTTCTACTAAAGCTTTACCTCTAAGAACATGGTGTGAATTTTAACATTGATTGTAGTTTATAAGTGACCCAACTCAAAATTGAGGCAGAAGATTTTTTTTAATGTGGTTCATGGATATTGGGTGGCTTCCAAGCAGTATACTATGAGTTAACCAAACTTTGATGATTGAGCATGCCTTAAGGTTGTAAATAGTTAGTGTTGAAGTGGCCACCCTCCTATACAAGTTCTACTAAAGCTTTACCTCTAAGAACATGGTGTGAATTTGAACATTGATTGTAATTTATAAGTGACCCAACTCAAAATTGAGGCAGAATTTTTTTTTTAATGTGGTTCATGGATATTGGGTGCCCATTACAAGAAAATCTAGGCAAATCAACTCAAAGGGATCTACTCGCCAGCCAAACAAGCAGGGCCTAATCCCAAGGGCATCAAGGGGATTTGACCCCGTGACCTCTTGATTGGCAAAATATTTAGCAACGGGAACTCGACCAACTGACCTAACCCTTGGAGCTAATTGAAATAAAAGATTGTATGCACTTGTTTTAGCTCTTAAAAAAATATTGAATTATTGTCAATGGGGCATTGTTTTACTGGTGAAACCCAATGAATGTTAAGCCATCCATCAGGATTCCTTTTTGACTATGGGTCAGGATTCCTTTTTGACTATGGGTTGAATTATTGTCAATGGGGGCATTGGTTTACCGGTAAAGCCCAATGAATTTTAAGGCATCAATCAGGATTTTTTTTTACTACGGGCTAACCATAGTAGCAAGATTATGTCATATTGGCCTTTGTTGTATGGAAATTTAATAACCTTGTGAAATTCAACAAATTTTGCAAACCAACATCAATGCAGTATCATCAACATATAATATTAATATATTTTGTAATTTTATGTTTATTGAATTTAGTAAATATTTCAAACATCTCAAAATAATTAAAAATATATATTATAATACTTATAATAATTTATTTTCCCCACAGAGGGTGCATGATCCCTTCGTTTGTCGCCAAATTAACAAGGACAAATGCAGTAAACGGCCACCTGGCCCATCATTCACTCTCTCCTGCGCCCAGGCACACTTTGTTAAATTCTCATCCGATGGCAGCATTAAAGTGCCCCTGGTTGTTGTACGTCGTCCCTTACCTGGCTCGTTGATTCATGAATTCTCCTAATTACTGTGCGGAGAGGCTTACCTCGATCATGGCAGGAAGTGGCATCAAGGCGCATCTCTGATCAAGGCTATTCCGGTGGAGCTTCAGGGTCAAAATTGCTCTCTTGCGGGATTTTCGTGGTTATTTTCTCATAATTCCGAACTTGGCGCTATATTACTGGTCGTAAGCGTCACAGGGATCGAAGGTTCATGGGTTACTACTCCCAGAGGTTTGTTAGTGATGATCCTAAGTGTTACTCAGCCCTTGCTGCTCTTTCAATGGACCCTCCAGCGGCTTGATTCTCCCAAATGGGGTCTTGTTTGCTCCCTGCTGGATGTGGGCATCACGGTGGTTGCAGGCTCTGGTAGATGGACGAAGGCTTCGGTTGATGGGCGTTGGCTCAAAGGTTCTGGCTGGTGGACATCTGCAGTTCGTGGTCCGTTGGAAAAGCCTCTCAGTTTGGCTCATCTGTCGTTGCACCATGCGTGGAACCTCCAAGCTCCGGTTGATGGTCGTTGGCTCAAGCACTCTGTTTTGTGGGCGTGTAATAATGTTTTGTGGGCCTGTAATAATAAAGTTTCCGATGCTGCTCATATATGTATATCAATTGGAGTTATATGTGTATATCAATTGGAGTTATTTTAGGTGATTGGGTGAGTCATTTTAAGTGATTGGGTGGAAAGATTGTTATGTTCTTTTCCTTTCCTCCCAAGGTTCAAATCTCTATCAATTGGAGTTATTTATCTTCTTCACCTTCTCCACCAAAGTTCAAATCCCCGCCACCACCAGGATTCAAATATCAGCTAGCGAGATGAGGAATTATAATACTTTGCTAAATGAGGATCTAGATCCTAGGCTAGTGACATGATCCTCTCCACCCTCCCCACCACCAGGATTGGATTCGGCCAGTGATTCAAATATCAGCTATATTAGCTAGTGAGATGAAGAGCTATAATACTTGATAAATGAGTAAACTATAATGCCTTGATAAACATAGCTAGTGAGATGAGGAGCTATAATACTTGATAAATGAGTAAACTATAATGCCTTGATAAACAAATGTTTGGTGAATATGAATTATGTTGTATTGTCTTTTAGTCTAACTCTTAAGTGAGTATACATGTGGCCGGTGAATATGAATTATGTTGTATTGGCTTTTAGTCTAACTCTTAAGTGAGTATACATGTGGCCGACTGCTGCAGTGGCGGCTTTCGGCTTTTGATTTTGATTAACTGTGATTCTTACCTTGCTATGGTCTCCGCCATTAGTCTGGCATGAACTTCCAAGGGATGAGAGGAAGGTCAAGTCTAAAATAATATTATCAAAATAAATAAGCATTCAAGATTATTTCCGCATGTCACCGATTCATCATAATTAAAAAATTAAAGAAAATAAATATCTCCGTATATTTCTCAAAACACTTATCCTGTTTTCTCAGAACAGTGAATCCATTAAACCTTGGGAGGAAAGTCAATCGCATAAAATCTATAAGGCTTAAGGCTGTGTATATTATGCACAGGATCTCAACACATTTCCCCTTTATATACATGGAAATAAAATATGGATTGCACCCACACACAGAATATTTCATTAACAGTAAACCCATTTTACCAGTAGAATATTTCATTAACAGTAAACCTATTTCACCAGTAGCGCTCCGTTCCTCGAACAATATATGACGGAACACGAATCAAATTAGCTGTGAAGAGCGTTTCCAGAAGTAGGGATTTGATAACTTACTCTCTTGGTCGGCTGAACGAAGTGCCTGGGCAGCTTCTTTGAGGGGTGAATCGCAGCTCCGGAAAGCGGAATAGCAGAGGGGAGAACGCACGGATCCGCCATTGCCTTCATCGAATTTTCCTGGGGGAAATCTCAGGCGTGTATCCAATTCATTCATTGAATGAATGGTGCATAATTGCCCATAAATCTTTGGTTTTAGAACCATCCGGATATTAAGATTAAAATATTTGTTTGGTCAAAACAACTCTCCTGTCACACCAGGTGGCTGTCAATATAGACCCACGTGAAACCGGTAGCCTTGGTTTAAGGGTGATATGACATTAGTTGGTTGGTCAATTTAACTTTAAGTTAAAGGGATTTAATTAACCCAACTGATGCCATGCTGTCTCACTTGATACTCACAAACAGCATAGTTAAAAGACATTTTAATTTGATAATGTTAGAAGTGTAGGATATATATGTGCGATATCTGATTTTATTCATTAAAATTTGATTTTATTTGTTTTTGATGAGATTCCGTTTTTATATAATATGGTTTAAATCCGATTGTGTTAAGTGTTTTGGGCTTATTTATTAAAATTTGATTATATAAGTTTTATGAGCGTAGAGTTATATAAATTTTAGTTATATTTTATTAATTGAAATGTATTTTTAATATAGATATTTAATAATTTAATTTTCTTATTTTTATTCGATTCTATAAAAGATTTATAAAAAAGTATGCACGAAAAGCTGAAAACATAAAAATTTTTATATTTATAAATTAGATTATTTATTTATTTATTATTTATTTTGAAATTTGTTTATTTATTTGTGATTGTTGAATTTTTTTAATGGGAAAAAATGGGTTTTTAAAATATTTTTTCCTATTTCTAATTAAATTAAATGATAAAAATAAAAATTAACTTATAAAAAAAATTGTATTAAGTTTTTATATTAATAAATTAGTAAAAATATTTTTTATAAGTTTTTATATTCATAAATTAGTAGTTTTTAAGTTAAATAATAAAAATAAAATTAACTTATCATAAAAATAAAAAATAAAAAATATATTTGTATAAGTTTTTATATTAATAAATTAGTAGTTTTTAAGTGTAATTTTTTGGAAAGTTTTCTGTTTATTTTCTGATCTAATTTATTGAAATCATAAGTTTCTGATCTAATTTATTGAAATCATAAGTTTAATAGGTGAACTCTTCACAATTGGAGTATCTCTGGGTTTATGAGGATCCATATATGGAGTAAAAAAAAAAATAGTTTAAACAACACAAATCAAGATCTGGCAAAAAAATAAATCGTCCAATTCCATCCAGTAATTTGTCGGAAACTCCAAAAAGTGGCACTTAAAGACTACTCCACAAATAAGTAAATATTTAGTTTATCTCAATAAATCTATCCATATGCAAATCTATATATAACCTCGATAAGGATCAAATCTCTCAAGGTGCAAACGTTAAATCCATCTTAATCTTGAAAAATTTATTCAGGTGCAAATATTTCCTCAAAACCATCTTAATCTAAACAAACTATTGTCATGCAAATCTTTCCTCAAATTTTAGACTCAATTTTAATCTTGACAAATCCACCAAGGTAAAGATGAATTTAACTCTTACACCTCTACAGATTTGATCTCTCAATTATATATATATATAATCTCTCTCCCCATCCAAATGTAATATTATATAACTCTAATGTGACAACATCTCTTGGCCCAAATGTAAAGTTATCTAACTCTAATGTGAATGTGACAACCACTCGACATTTTTTATTTATGTTTTTTATTATGAGCTCAGCATGTTAAATGTTGGAATTGAACTAGAGTGAAAAGGATAACAACATTTCTCTCAAAAGTAAGTCATGTTATCAATATATGTGATTTATAAGATGTTGGATATACTTTTGGTGTTATAGTGGCAACTAATAAATTTGATCCAAATTACAAGTTACTAAGTTTTAAAAAATTATTATTTATGTCCTTTATAAAAAAATTGATTTTAAAATAACAATTAAAATTATTTGTTATTAATGTTATTTAGAATCGTTTTTTTAATATAAAAATATATAGGAGTGCAATTCATTAGAAGGCTGGGTTAGAAACATTAATTTGAATTATGAAAATTACATGATCCAAAAAAAATACATTTTAAATAATAAAAAAATCCTAAAACCTAAAGGTATTTGGTGGAAATGTGAGAGTTAAAATCTACACTTTGTATGATTTAGATGAATAATTTTGATAAAGTCGATACTTATTCGCCAAAAACAATTAATAATTTTATATATATATCATGTTCAAAACCAGAAAGGTAAAGTATGTATGCTTTTCTAGACTTAGCAATCAAATCGCTTTGCAGAGGTGGGTTTTTTGTCCCACCAGAGGAGGGTAGGGTTCAAAACCAGAAAGGTAAAGTATGTATGCTTTTCTAGACTTAGCAATCAAATCGCTTTGCAGAGGTGGGTTTTTTGTCCCACCAGAGGAGGGTAGGGTTCAAACCCAGAAGGGTAAAGTATGTATGCCTTCGTAGACTTAGCACTCAAATGCTCAAATGGCTTTGCAGAGGTGGGTTTTTTGTCCCACCAAAGGGGATAGGGTTCAAACCCAGAATGGTAAAGTATGTATGCCTTCATAGATTTAGCAGTCAAATTGTTTTGCAGAGGTAGATTTTTTTTTTTGTCCCACAAACAGGAAAATCTTATACACCAATTTGGTCTCTAACTTAATTGTGACTTTCAAATTAGATAATAATAATAATATATAAATATAAATATAATTATATTATTAATAAAATAATTAATATTTTTATAAATATTTTATTAATATAAATTTATAAATTATTATAACATAAATTATAACCATATAACTATACACTTTATCAAGGTTATGAAATCCAATTTGCACCTTTGGATATTTTATCCATATAAGGAAATCCACTTTCCACTTTTCAATGATCCAAATTGAGAATATCCAATCTCATCATATAAAAAAGGACTTGAGGGGCATGTTGCACTGTATGTATATTTTTTCTTTGTTTAAAGAAAAGGCTTTTTATTTTATTCTATATTATATTATTTTTAATAGATTTAGTACATTAAATTAAAAACGGTGGCACATTTTGTGCCATTTGTAGATTCCATCAAATTATTGGAAGGATGCGAAAAAGGTACATGAGTTTTCATAATCGATCCACATTTTATGAAAGACAGAACAAACAGAACTCTAAGATTCTAAGTTGACATAGAGCACGCTGCCTTGGGTTTGTCTAAAATATAAAGCTATGCCTTATTACAATATATATATATATTTTTTAATAAAAGCTAAAAAGTCGTTGGTGACTTAACATACTATTTTTAATCAAGATTCTAGTTTTCCAAGTTTCCCATTATAAATAACATCTTGTGAAAACTATTTATTTGTACAAAAAAAATGTTTAATGTTTAAATTATTGATAATCAAGTTTGAATTTGAAAAAGTTTTTAGAAGATGATGTTTAAATAAGAAAATAAAGATTTTTAAAGTTTGGTTTTTTTCTCATTTATATTTGAAATTTTGATTGATCAAGAATGCCAAACCTTTTGAGTGTATGAATATTTTTTTTCTCTTAAATGTACCATTCAAAGTCTAAGCATTTTTTATATTTTTCAACAAATTTCAAGTATTCTTTCTCTCACACAAGTTGTAACATAACTCATAAAAAAATTTATCCCTTGGGCTTTCTTTGATGAAGCCTCACAAAATATTCCTACTAGAGGTGGGGTAGAGGGATGTTATACCTTTCCCCAAGCCATATCAGCGCCTTCAAAGCTAAAATTGATCTTCAAATAAACAACTTCTATGAACTTGTGGCTCTCAAACCAGTTCTTATGTTGGCTCAAGAAAAAGGAGTTACACAAATTCAAGTTCTTGGAGACTCGCTTCTAGTAATTTAACAGATAAAAGGGCATTTCACCCTAAACCTTGCAATCATTATTTCTTAACATCAAGAATTTGGAATCATCTCTCTTGTGTTCATTCTACAAGGACAAAAACAAGGATGCAGACAAGCTATCCAAAGAGGGACTAGAGCTACAATTGGGCACTTGGGAAATCCTTGAATCACAAGCATCTTCTTATTTTCATGAATCCTAGTTTTAACTTCATCACTTACTCAAAGATTATGAAGCATTGATCCTTGGAACTACAATTTTTTGAATTTATTTGGGTAGATTGTAATTATATTTTTGAGGAATACTGGAGCTGGAAACTTTTGAAATTTTGATGTGAAGAATATTGGTTGTTGGCTAAGTCACCTAACACGGGGATTCAAGATTCGTAGGATATAGGGATTCGAGTGTCGGATTCGAACACGTTGACCCCCTGGAACATGGCACGTAGGATTCATTATATATTATTTCATTAATATATATATATATATATATATATATATATATATATATATATATATATATATATATATATATATATATATATATCTATATCTATATACATATATATTAAAAATTAGATATTTCTTACACAAATTCTAATTAATGATACAAATTCATTGATTTCAAACATAGATCTTCATTTAGATGTTAGTTTTATTGTTTACAAAGTAATTTAGTAACATTATAGCATGCATAGTACATTCAAAATTCAAATACATGTCAGTGGTCACATAAATCATGATTCATAAATGAAAGGCATCTTACAAGTTAGAACTACAAGATAGTAAGATAAAGACACTGACACCTGTAGTTTTCTCATTAAGTCATCAAATCAAAATGTGTTACATAGGTAGTGCTGGTGCAATGCCAATGGCAAATAGAAATAGAAAATATAAAACAACTACATGTATACAAGCCTCAAGGCAATAGGTAGCCCATGACTCATGAGTCATCAATCCTCATAGTCATCATCAGAATCAGCATCAATGTCCACATCATCATGGTCACCATTGCTCTCCTCTGCATCCTCCTCCTCCCTTGTATCCATAATCACCTCTGCATCTGCTGGTGTGGAGGATGACCCCTCTAAAATATCATCGTCATCAAATCTAACAGGCTCTAGCACTAGATCATTGAGATCCATGTTGGCCAATGCCAACTCAACACTGTTGTCCAGAACCATATCATCAGGAAAGACATCCCACATCTTTGTCTTTCCCCTCAACCACTCTTCCCTCTGCCTGTAAATAAGACAAAGGTTAGTGTGCACATACACCATTATCTCTGCCCTGGATTGCTCAAGCCTACTCTTCTTCACACTATACAAATTCCCATATGTGCTCCAATTCCTCTCGCAACAAGAGGATGAAGTCACCTGAGAGAGGAGCCTCATGGCTAACTACTGAAGAGGAGGGCTTGTTGCCCCATGATTTTCCCACCAAGAATAGGGCTTCTTAGCCCCCTATCTCTAATCACATCATATCCTGCAAATCGACCAGTGTCAGTGGAAAACTCTGCAAAGGCATTCTCCACTTCATCAAGCAATGCTCTATCCTGAAAAACCTGCCTGAATGCATCTTTCCTCCCCGGTGAAATTTCACCATCCATGTGAGGAGAGAATCTACGGGAAGGTCCACCATTCAGCCACTCATGGCTGTAGTATTTTGGGTTCAATGAGTGAGCCAAATAATGTAAAGGTGTACAATTCTTGTCCCATATGCTGACAAGAATATCCTGTATAGTACCACAGAAGGCCTCTGGTGATGTCTCATACTTGGGGCACTCACTCTGTAGAATAATGCTCCTCACAGACTCAATCATGGAATCCCATCCCTCATAAACCTCTCCTAGGATGGGTTTGTCTGTATCTGCAAATCGAAGCAAAGAAATGATAGGGTCCATGATCTGAATAATTAGATCTACCCTCTCCCACCAAGCATCATCTAGCACTATGTCCTTCACTCTTTTAGAGGCTACTTGATCTGTCTTTCTCCAAAAAGACCAAAACTCAGAAATAACCATGGCCCCAAGAGCGGTCTTGACCTCCCTCAACCTCTTCAACATCATGAATGAAGAGGCAAACTGTGTATCAGCAATCTTCAACAATGATAGATTGTTGTACTCTTTGTAGATAGTGAGGGAATTTGTATGATTTTGCACAAAGTTACGGATATGTCATGCATCCTCAATAATGTTACCAATCCAAAGCACATCAGAAGCAATGGATTTCAATGCTAAGTTCAATGAATGGACAATGTAAGGTGTCCAAAACACTTGTGGATATTTAGCTTCCAAAATATTGCCAGCAACCTTGCAAACAGGTGCATTATTTGTAATGATTTGCACACAAGAATCAACACCTACATCTTCAATAACTTCAATAAATAACTCACCAACAAATTGTGCATCCTTGTAGTCTCCAAGTGTATCCACTGCTTTCAAGGAAACTGGACCATTCAAGGAAGACACCATGAAGTTGATGATTGGGTGTCGTGCTGGATCTGTCTATCCATCAGAAACAATGCTAACCCCAGATGTTGGCCATGATGCTACAATAGGCTCAAGCATTTTCTGCACCTCTTTTTTTGCCTTCGTCAACAATTTGGTTCTAAGCTTCTCTGAACCAGGAGGCACATACCATGATGGTGACCCGTGAGTTAGAGCTCAACACATCTCAATAAATAGAGGTGAGTGTGCAACATTAAATGATATGAAGTTTTGATAGAAAAAGAAGGCAATGGTGAGATCAAGCTCTTCCCATTTCTCTTTTTGAAAAATCTTGTCCATTGGACCAAGTGTAATTGCTCTTCTTTTTGCTGCTTGTCCCCTAATAAAACTCTCAAATGGAAATTTGGTGGTGCCTTTCCTCAAAAATGGAAGGGGGTCTTCATTCTTGGTTTTTTTTATTATTATGTAGCCACATTTTCCATACCAACAATGAACTCCTTTTCCATTTCTTTCCTCTTTTGTAAAGGAACAACTTTACAAGTTCCAATTCCACAACCTGGCAAAGCCAACAAATGGCTTTTCACACGGTAATATGTGCTTTTGAAAGAAATGTGGCAAAAGTTGCATCTCCATTGCACATTGCCTCCTCCCTTCCCCTTGGTGCTTGTCCCATCCTCTCTTGTGACATATTTCCACAAGGGATATTTCTCAATGTTGTCTTTAGGTCCTCCTCTTCCCTCAACATTACTTGCAGCAAACTCTGATGATATTGGGGGAGGAGGGGCATCTCCAATGGAGACATTCTTCCCCTTCCTTTGCCCCCTAACTGTTGCCTTTTATTGAGCCATGAATACTATAAAAAAAATAAACAAAACATGCACAAATTTGTAAAAAAAATCATATACAAACTGCTGTAATAGAAATGCAAAAAAATAGAGATGAAATGCACTTACCTGGTGCTTGAATCTCCTTGCCGAACGCTCCACACCCTTAGCTCCTTGCTCCAAACCCTTAGCTCCTTGCCCACAGCTCAAAGTATGCAAAACTGAAAGAGAAATATGGTAAAAAACATAAAGAACAATGCCTTTTTTTATGCCCGCGGGTTTCAATTTTCGGGATTCGAATCCCAGAATTGCGACACGTTATTTCCTAACGGGACATGTACGGGATTCGTATGTGTCCCATTAGGACATGACATGTCCCCTTCTGGGATTCGAATCCCCAGCGAATCGTGTCCGATTCGGAGGATTCGGACACGTGGCCCCGTTATAACGAATCTGGATACTTAGGTTGTTGGTATAAGCAAGAAAAAACATTGAACTATATGCAAATGCGCAAGCTCTATATTTGTTTGTTTAAACAGTGCAATCATGCAAGAATTTGTGATAGATTAATGGAGTCTTTTAGTATTTGGCCTCACGAGGCAGTTTGGAATACTTTGTAGTATCTAATCTTGTCATTTTGTTAATATTGATAAAATTACTTGACTTTTTTCATTGGAAAAAACATAAAGTTTGAATCACCATATAAGTAATGTACTTTCCCTTCTATGTTGTAACTTGCATTTAAATGAAGTGAAGGGTGTCAAAGATATGGAGGAGGAACTAATGGATTGTGAGGAGGATGAAGAAAAACCTCTTCAAAAATCAATCTTCATGACTAGAGGGAGTTGGATGAGATTTGGAATGGATCAAAGACATTCTATGAAGACATTAGGAAGCAAGAAGATCTAAGCCTAAGGCAAACCTTACAAAATTCCATCCAAAAAGTTGTTGACCAGATCAATGAGGGCATCATTTGTCGTGGTATTGAAAGGACTACAGAAAAGGACAAAAATAATATCCATGGATATACAAAGGTAAATGACGAAATCCATGATGTCTAAGCTAGAAATATAGAGGATAAGGAACCTACTCCAGGACAAGAGGAGTTTTTATGGTTGAAAATTCAAGTTGGAATCAACCATAGTTTCAAGGTACCAAGGTTTTCATCTATCCAAGAGAATATTGTCAAAGGAATACCCCTAGAAGAATCATCTAGAGATAGAGAAAATTATGGATATGGTTGAATAATGATCCAAGAAAATGAGAAGAAACTTAATCGTAAGAAGGTAAAATTGAAAGGAGAGAATGTTAGGCTAGTTATATGGGAGGATTTAGGGATCAAATCTATAACGGGGAGAAGTATAGAAAAATAGGTGAGAGAAGTATCTTTGTATAAGTGGACGGAGAAGAAATGGCTAGATTTACTTGACTACATTCTAATTTGATATATCTCGATTCAAGGTTGACTAGCATTTGGATTTAGGAAATGTGAAGATGTTGAAAATATTATGGGAAAAAAAGGTTCTAGGGAGCTTCCTACCTAGACACAAGAAGATGGCATCCTAGGTTAGATATATAGAAGGAATTAGTATAAGTGAAACCCATATAGGTCAAGATGGAAAGGCTTCCAATGGAATTGTGGGATTGATACCCTAAAGGCCATGGGAGGAAGCTTAGGAAAGTTCATAAACATTGAAGATCATTTTAGCCAAAAAGTGGACAAGGGAGTGGTTAAAATTCTAGTAGAATTTGATACCCAGGTGCAAGTGTGGTGTGGATGTGTTTACCAAAGGAAATTGAAGTAATTTAGGGAAATGGACTTATATTCAACATCTTGATTATTAGAAGATCCCTTCATATCCTTAAAATGCAAAGTAAGATAATATTTATAGAGGAATTTCCCAAAACTTAATTAAAAAAGGTGTGGAAGAAAAGAGGTAAGTGTGTTCAAAAGAAGTTCTGGGCTATCCAATCAAGAAATTGGAAGGGAAATAAAATGGGAGTCTTGCATAATTAAAGGGTATAAATATAAAATAAAATAATAAACATAGAAATGCATATTCATGCAAAAATAAGAATTCTTAAATAGAAGATTCTCATAAGAGTACAACCTTAGCAACAACGAACTAGCAAAGTGCATTAAAAAAGTATGGAAATAATATGTCACTATTCAATTTTTTGTCTTCCAAGGATCATAATAAGGGTGAAGAAGTTAATTAATGGAGTATATTGAGAGGGAAGTCTTAGAAAGACTAAGAAATACCCATATATCTCATAATGATAGTAGGGTTCTCCCTTATCTAGGAGAGCTAAAGGAATATCTAAACTTATCAGATATAACACATAATTGTCAAGGTTTATCCCCATAAGAGGAAGTATATGGGAATCTAGGAGTTAACCACATAATGATTGTAGAAGATTATGAAAATCAAGTTTATTATATACAAATTAAGGCTAAGGAAGGAAAACCCCTATAAAAAATAGGGATTGAACGTTATTTAGCTACTGATAGTGGACATGATACCTTTGTAGTAAAATAGTCCTTGTTATACCTAGCAAACAAAAAAAACTTAAAAAGAGATCAATGAAGGAAATCAAATGACTATAAAGGTGACCCTTAAAGTAGGGTACACCTCAAACAAGGTGAACCAATAATGATTCATTCTTAAATGTGAAAGGGGCAGGGGATGCCCACAAAAAGCTAGCCATGAAGTGATTCTTCAAAAACCTTAACGAAATGTAATATCGATTCAAGAGATTGTGTGTGAAGGCTCAAAGGTGGTAAACATTTTATTTGATTATTTAAAAGATTGGTCCTTTTGTGCAATGTAGAGGGTAAGTCTAGGGGTTTGGTTACATAATGCAACAATTCACTTGAATTCATTCAATCTTCCTTAAAAATGTAGGTATTAAGAGATTGCTAGAGTCAGAAGGATTGGGAATCATATTCATCAATTTGTATGGCCCTAATGGTGAAAGAAAGGATTTTTGTGATAAATTTAAAGATGAAGGTTGTTTTCCAAAGAATAAAATGATCATTTTAAAAGACCTCAATTTGACCTAGAAAGCAAGGAAAGTATGGGGAGAAAGTGCTAAAAATTATCCACTTGCATACTATTTTTTAAATACGTTTGAGGATTTAGGACTTTGTGACATCGAGCCTATCCATTTCATTCCTACTTGTAGAAACATGAGGAGTGGGGAATAGGGAATTTCTAAAAGGGTATATAGGTATCTAATTGCACAAATTATACTTGTAGAAGGAAGAATGAAAACCTAGGTACGTGAAGGGGGAGCCTTAGATAACATTCCTATGTTATTATAAATATAAAAGGAAGAGCAGGACCCTCTTGGTCCTTTCAATTTAAGCTATAATTAAACGAAGAAAGAAGAGTTCAAAAACCTTGTCACACAAAGCTAGAAAAAAAATATGACCAAAAGGCAAGTACAATTATGTTCCTAGAGGAAAAAAATTTAGAATAAGTAAAAAAATAGTGGGAAGGTATATAACATTAGCAAAGATCTTTAGCCCCAAGAGTTAGCTCAATCGGTCAAATCAAGTGCCTTGCCAATGGGAGGTCACAGGGTCGAATCCCGAAAGCTCTTGGGGTTAGGTCAGTAAATAGGCCGAGGGGTGTTGATGCCTTCGGGTGCATCCACTCAGTGTTGAACAACCCTGGATGTAGCGGCTACCCATTGGCCCGGGTATCCGTGAACCAGAAGTGAAAAAAAAAACATTAGCAAAGATCTTCGTTAATAAAGTATAAAATAATGTTGATGAATTATATATCATAAGAATCTATCTCCTTAACAGATATACCCATGGTGCAGTTGACACAACACAAGAAGGCCTTCACTCAATAATGATTTAAGGAATTGTTAATAGGCCCTAAAACCTACTATCTAAAGTAGGGGCAATACCCAAAGAAAAGACCCAAATCAATTTTTTCTCTATTTGGTATTGTAAAACCCTTTAGTTTGTGGCTTTGGCTACATTACTTAATGGGTTTTAATTTAAATTAAAAAGTTCCTTTTTTTTATATCTAAATAATAAATTAAACCCTAAGTTCTAGTAAAAAGAAACATATAATGAAAAAATCAAGGTAACTTGAGTAATATGTTGAAAAAGAAACTTTCTAACAATACAAAGATTGCACAGATGATTGTATTTCATCTTGGTACATAGAAATCAAGAAAATAAATCTATTTAAAAGTAATTAATCAAGCTAATAAAGGAAGATAATGCAAAGAAATTGTTTCATAACAAATAAATATGGAAATTGTAAATACGATTTCTTACAAATATCCTAAATGATATTACACAAAAGAAATCTAGTAGATGAACATAGGAAATAAATATTTTAGCAACAAAACTTGGCCTTTTGATTAGGCTCTTTTCATTCCTTAAATAAATATATTTACATTAGTCTTTCAAGAGTTCCAAAAGACAAAAATTCCTTTCTCTATCTTAGTTTTACCCTTAAATAACTACACAAAACCATTTAAACTAACTTTCTAATCTCATAACTCTATTTTAATGAGGGTCTTCTTCTCGATCACTTGAAATATTTTATTCTTCTTCATCAGTTGGAACCAATTCTTTGTATTTTATCTATTGGTCAAAAAGACTTTGGAAAAGTTCCATTTGAGGAACCATGTGTTGTTTTTGTGGGGCCTCAGAGTTAGTATCTCATCTTTTAGTCTTTTAATATGCTTCTCAATTTTGGGAAAACAAAATTCTAAAAAAGACACTTTTTTAATCTCCTTAACAGAAACTTTTTCAAGTGTTTCTTCTTCATAGCTTGGAATATCTAAACTTTCTCCTTTGAGTTGAGTTATAGATTCTTCAAACTATATTTATTACTTTCTCCATTGAGTAAAATTCTTCAAGAGGCCCTAATGGAGGTAATTTGCATCTTGTTGTGATGTATATTTGATAAAATCCCAAATCTTAAGGAACTATATCTAACTTTCATTGATATTCTCTTTACTGTGTTTGGATAATCTCTATCATAAGTTCAAATTTTCTTCAATTTCTTGAACTTCTTGTTTTTCTAGCAATTTGATTTTATGATCATCTTGTCCTCTGGATTTATGGATCTCTTTGATGAATGCAAATCAATCACTTGTTTTTGCTTGTGCTCTCTTCCAAACTAGATTCTTCTTATATAAGATTAACATTTGCAATGTATGTTTTTGTAATTAGAAGGTCTTTAAATGAAACTCTTTCTTAATGTTAGTATTAGATTCACTTTAAATCATTACATAATCTGTATCTCTCACTAATTCTTTTAGCATAATTGTAGATTCCAATCGTTTTTCTAAATATTTGATTTTCATCTTTAGAGTAGTTACATCATTTTCCTCCAAATAAGCTTTGTCCACGGTTGCTTGAACCAACGCTAATCCATATGCAACTATATTAGCTAATGTAGCACTCTTTATGTCCATAAATTGTTGCCTAATTTGCTGGACATAATACTTTGGTATTTTTGTCCCAAGGGTCATCTATTTGTATAAATTTGATCGCTCATTAATTAAATACTTCACTTGGGAGTTACACATCATAACCTGACATGGTATCAAAGCTCAGGTTTTCTACTTGTTTTCCCTACTTAGTAACTCCTTTTGCATTATAGTCTATCAGCTCTGGCATTACTTTCTCAAACCTGAGTTTTTTTCAACATAATACTTGGGAATTAGTTTTTCCATGACTAACTACCTTCACTAGCATGCATGGAGGCACACTCATCTGTCCCTTTGTCCATTTTTTATTGTGCTAGTGTGACAACCTCGGTTATTTTCCACTTGTGAATGCATTGTAAATATTTCATGTAAATATTTAACAAAAAAATGGGCTAAGTCAAGAGACATGGATTCCAAAGCTGGGGAGGTTACTCGCTTGGAACGGTTTAAGGTTTCCTTGTAGCAGGAAAATTGATTTTTTTATGGCAATCATTGAAGGCTAGTTAGTGTGTTTTAATGGACCAGTTTTATGAATTTATGGATCTGAAGAAGAAGGACGATCGCCATGCTTTCCTTGGACAAATTGACAAGGCAAAAAGGACAAAAAATCATGAGGCATGGGCTGTGTGGGTAGCTAGGAAAAATAAGAGAAGTCAACCACGAGAAGGAAGACAGACAACATTCGACCTTGATCACTGAGAAAAACACCATGATGATTGATCGGTGAAGGGGGAACACTAGAGGCAAGACCAATGCAACAAAGATGATTTTCGATGAGGGAGAAACATGGTGGAGTTCTGAACACCTACAACTCTCAGAGAAGATATTTGTATACCTCGGTTGAGCAATAGGAGCACAAAAATAATACTTCTAAGGTGAGGATTAGTCTTTGGATGCCTTGGCGTTGGAGAGCGGAGATGGTCTTCTCTGGTTTCCTTTGACATTTTGGGTGGAGATTTTATCCTTGGATACCTGGTAAGGGGAATTTTGTAAGTCTCCTTTGCTTTGTAGAAATTCCTTGTAGATTCAAACTGCTAATTGTAATTTACTAAAACAATAGACTTGAATCTACTCTACTCATAAGTGGAAACAATTAAACGACCGTGAAATGATGAATCATATAAGAAAAAGAATTCAATCAACAAATTACATAATGATTTCCTGGGGAAACCCACAACTGAAAACCCCTGCAATCTGTATATTTCATAAGTCAGAAAATATGAGAAGATTACAATTCTTTGCTCAAGCCCGAGCAACCTCTGCACTATCTCTATCTATCTCATTGCTTCCTAAAAAAGCATAGGCCAATACTTAACCAACTTCTCGCTTGCCCAAGTCCCTATTTCCTTGTGTTGTTTGCTTGTGAATTAGCCCCCTATTAATTAGGGAAATTCCTCAATATGAATTGTGCAATCCTCATAGGCCGTCCTCTGATTGCATGCACCACCTGTACAATTCAAATGATTATACAACTAATAGTGCATTGGCCACGAACTCCAGCCTCAACTACATAACTCTCAAATCTTACTTGCATGAGTTATTTATGAGTGAATCATCAATTAACTAGTTGATCACTACAAGAAAACCACACTACTAGACCTCCCACTAGTTCCTCCAACAATTGGAACTAGTTTAACTAAATTTAACTCAGTTAAACTGAATTAATTAATTACAACTCAAAATAAACTCAACCAGGGATCCTATAATGTAGGAGACACTCTGCATGACTCAAGTTAGACCCTCAACTCGAATTAACTGAACCAAATAAGTCAAATTAACTTAGTTAACTAATACAAGTTGTTATGAGATGTGGAATTACAATTTTATTCCTAATTTAATTCAACGACAAAATTAAATTAGGATTTTATTGTTGCATTTTCAACGTTCATCTGATTTTGGCAGTGATATTTGGATTCCCTTTATTGGGTGGAACCACTATGTCACATGTCTTTAGGGTGGAGGTGAATCCTCTAGATTCTGTGGAATTTATTAGTTGTTTAGTAGCTAAAGGGGGAGGCAGCATGCCTCTGGACTATCTGTGCTTTTGTTGATTGCTAAATAGTTTGTGGGTGGAGGTGGGAGAAACTCTAGAGTCCTTGTTTCAACTAGCAGTTGGAGTTTTATCCCTTGAGAAAAACCACCTCAGCCTCTGGAATATGGCTTAGGGGTGACAACTACAAGTGAGGATTGATTGAAGCTTGTCTATGGTTAGGTGGAGAGTTGTTTTCCCAAACTTAGCTGCCCAATTCAATTCAAGATAAGTTTCCTCATATGTATTCCTTGCCATTAAGTTTATGTTGGAATGTTAAATAATTGTATTGGTTACATGAAGAGTTCATGGCTCCCCTGTGGTTATGAGAATAAAGTTTTGAAAATCTTCCATATAGAATGTGAATAATGGTTCCTTGTGTTAATGTTCTACACTAACATTCTATATGCAGGGAAATACATATTTATAATAGTGTTGTATGCACAAATTAAATACAACTGAGTAGTCCTTGTGAGTAAACATTGGGGAAGGTATAACAACCTGTTTTGACTTGAGAAAATATGGAACTAATTGTTGAGTTGAATGAGTCGTGGGGAATCAACGACTAGGATTTTGGTGGGGCCTCCTCCCCATGATGCCAGTGAAGGGAGGATGAGGCCTCATAAACCGTCGTATGGGTGGATTTATTGCGAGTCGTTGGATCGTGACTTGGGAACCATGCGTTGGAACCAAAATGGCAAACCCACACCCCCCCCCCCACCCCCCTATGATATGGTGGGGGGGGGGGGGTGGGGTGGGGGTGGGCTATTACGCGCGAGCTATAAGGTTTGGAAAACAAGCAAGGAATACTATATTTTAGCTCTCGAACCATAAAATGGAGCTACGATAGCAGACCCCCCTGTGACGTCAATGGGGGGTCTGTTATTGAATTGCAACCATTGATTAAACATCTTATTGCAGATCATCAGATGGCAAAGGGATACATGTATATTATATGAGGGTTATATATATGTGTGTGTGTGATGGGTTTTGAGGGTGCGCGGTGGTATTAAAATAGCCCTATATACATATATATATATATATATATATATATATATATGGATACAATATGTTGTAGCTTTTTCTCACACCCATAGCACAAGTGCTTCGGGAGACATAGAAAAATTCCTAGAGACAGCCTTTGGGTTGATTGTAGACCAGTGCCTAGGACGTCTTAAAGAGAGGAGTGCATGGAATATTATCAATGGGGGGCCTTCGGTTGCACTCCAATTGTCACGAAGTTAAAAAAAAAGGATAATAAAAGGGGGCTTGGTTCAATTGGCCTTCATGAAGGTAGACTCAAGCTGATACATGGATCCAAATTCTCAGGGAGTAAATCAGGCTAATCTCAAGGAGGAATGTCTTGTTCTGGTGGCTGACACATAACAACATGCAGCTTAATATTAACATTGTAGTAAAGTGAAGAGGAGGAAAGAGAGGAGGGAAATCGGTGCGTAGAGATGATTTCAATGCAAAATCCTAAGCCACAATGTTCCAAAAGAAATATGGAAGAGGGAGGAGATGAAAGAGCAGAAAGCGCGGAGCGTTAGTTAGGGTTTCAGGCCATATACTCATGGGTGTACTTCAGTAAATTTGTAGCTAAAACAGGTACTGTTGCTACTTAGTAACAAATATACGATCATGAATCAGAGAGAAACCGACAGCTTCACCCCACTATTTTAGAGAAGAAAAAACATATATGAAATGAGATTTACAAAGGGGAAAACATAATGCACATTGCCATGATTGGAATCACCAAAGAGTTTCGTTAATATTCAAAAGGATTCCCATTCACCGATCCATTTACATTCAACAATCTACAGCTCAAGTCCCACATAAACAAACAATTAGAACCAAAATGGAACCAAATAATTTGGACCATTCGGGTGCAGAATTCTGCAACCTGAATTAAGTGTTTCTTCCCCCTATTTATACATAGAAGGAGGGGGCTTTGAATCAACATTTACAAAATATCTAAGCCAAGGGCCAACTGTCCGATTAACTAGTTGTCTTGGCATGCGATAGCTCTGCTGCCCAAAATGATTATAATCGGGATTTGATTCCTTTCTTTAAAATGCAAGAAATACAGGAAAATATAAGGAAAATTAACTGATGGTGAGGAAAATATCTCCCAGTTGTTCCTGTTATGGCCCCTAGTCTGATCGCGTCTCTACCATGATGTGCCTTTCCTGTTGTTCGGATGGTTCCTATTGCTTTTGCCTTAACTGCCTCACTTCTCCACTCTCTGCAGTTGGTAGCGATCAACTGTGTTTGCTTGTTACAAAGCAGAAGTGGAGATCGAGCCGACAGTCCTTCGTTGTGTATCTGGGTGGAGCCGCATGCCGAGCCATTAAGTCTTCCTGAGTCCCATACCTCCATTTACTCTCTGAAGACATGTAGCGAAGCAATTGAATTCATTTCAAAGGTGATTGTTGTCCTGGGTTTCTTGTTGCAGTGGCTTCCACAAGATTATCCCATATCAATTTGCAATTGATCCATGCCTCTATTCAATGTCTCAGTTGCCGACCCATCCACCCTTAAAGCTCTCTACCACCCTATCAGAACCTAACTGCATTGGGACTTTTATTCTAGAGGACGTTACAAACAACCCTTTGGTTTAACCCCTTTCAGCATTTCTTCTCATATGATCGGGGGCCATGACCTGGGGCTCAACCTTTATATCAGAGCTCCTTTCTCTGTGGATCGCAATCTAGGTTTGTAGCCAGACTTTTACATTAGAGCTGCAACATGTTTGCAGCCTTCGATTACAATAGCCCTTTAGCGCTTGACCCTTAGTTCCTCAGCCCTTTATGTGATCGCGAGGCAGCCCCCTTATAGGAGCCCCCCAATTGGAGCTTCGCAATCAATGATTTCCTTTTGATGCACAACATACCACAGCTGTCAATCGACGATTGTCGATCACCTTCCGTGCTTAGCCCCTGGTTCTTTTAGCTCTTTATGTGACCACATGCCAGCCCCTATCGGAGCCCCTTTCTCGGCGTATCGCAGTCAGGGTTTTAACCTTGATGTAATAACATGCCTCAACCTACAAGTGCTGATTTTCAATCTTCGATGTGACGTCATCACTGCCACATGGCCCCCTGTGAGTGATGACACATGTCGCCTAGATATGCCCCCTTAGAACCCCTGAAAATGCCAGATCTACATGCCATGTGTCCTCCGTACAACCGCATCATGATGACGTCATATGCCATGTGGTTTTATCGGGACCAATAGTATTCTACCACATGGCCCCCTGGGAGGAGAGAGAAAAAGGCCCGCCTGGCCCTAGTTTTCTGTTGATTTCCTTTATTAAATGTTTTCAACCCTCCTGATGCTTTAACACTATATCAGAACTTTTCCATTTGGAAACTTTTCAAACACGGTCATGTCCAGAAGCACTGATATGCGATGTCACTGGAACCTCCAATATGCCATGTTGCCTGATCCTCCGATTTGTGATCTACGATATGCTCCCGGGCCTTCGATATTCGATAATCGGTGATTATTGATCGTTGGTTTTCTCTGCCCTCCCCTACTGCCTATTTTAGAAAACTCTGATTGTGATTTGTGATGAGCTGTGACCTTCGATATGCCGGGACCTTACCCTTGGTTGTTTTGTCTTTTTTTATCTCTCTCGCTTTTAAAGGGCAACTTCAATCTACTATAACTTCTGATCCAGCAGTCCATTTTTGGAGTTCCATATATCGTTGGAAAGTTTATTACGAGCACTATCCAATGGAGAGGGTCTGATTTAGCTTTGTGACCTTCTGTGGTTTGGGAGATGGCTGAAACTTTTATGCTATTTTGCATCCTTTTGACAGTTGAAAACAAATTTTGTAGTGAGTGACAACATTGGCTCCAACTGGGGACAGTGCCTTGCTGGCAAGGTGCTGAGAACCTACAGACTAGTAGCCTTCACCATTGGGCATGGAGTTAAAAATATAATGAACTTATACAACCATAAAATCTCCATGAAACTTTGTTTGCAGGGAGTCCTTTCCTCATCAAATTGAAATGTAGAAAAATAAATTCTACCAACTGGAAAGTAAATGCTCAGCTAGTGAGCTTATTTATATACAACCCCTATCTACATCTAGGGATCAATTCACCTAAGTGAGTTCAACCCTCCAAAGGAGCCAGGCCAGCATTTGGGTGTTGGACCTAATGCCTCCATGTTGCTGAAATTTAAAAGTTAAAATAAGCATGGACCATGAAAAATCTACAAATAAAAAGCTTGATGCATACTCCGGAAACGACCTTTGATGCTGATCGAAGAATGTTCTGATGTAATTAGATATAGGGTCAAAGAACAGACTAGACGAATTTGCAGCTGCCTTATTTTCATGGAAAGTCTGCTGACCAATATCTTCTTGGTCACGACAGTCGCAAATATGGTTCAACTCCTCAACTTTAGATTTTTCGAGCAAAATTGGTTGTTGGAAGCCTTCTCCCCACTAGTTGGTAAACCACTCCATTTGAAAATCCATAATCATCTCGTCCTCCTCTAAATAATATGAATCATAAATCGGAGGGCGTTCTTGATCTTGTTCTCCAGGCGAAGGATGTTCATTGTAAACTGGAGCTTCTTTGTTGACCTCTTGGTGGGCCTCCTCTTCTTGTGTCACTTCCCATGACTGGGAGCATTGTGTCTTTGCATCACTTGACTCTCTGTCAGATTCATATACATCATAAGAAGGAGAAACATCAAATTCGACCGAATAAGATCTCTTAGGGTTTATTTGCAGCTCGATGATGTTTCCTTTTCTCTTTCTTGATCATTGGGTGATGATTCTTGATGTGAGTAGATGTTTTCTTGGAGCAGAGCTCCACAAACATCTTTAGTAGGATCATTAACCTCAGGAATATTTTCAACACTAAAATTCACGCAACAATCTTCAAACAGAGCATTCGGTCGATATAATCTTTTGCAATAATGATTTAATGCTATGTGAAAGCTTTTTAAGGAAGATATGCTACCATGAGGTATATGGTCCTATACCAAACTCTAGCATCCTCGTCTAAAGAATACATGAACAATTTCATTTGTACATCTTCATGAAAAATACCCTATTGTTCCATGCATTCATGAAAATCTTTGAGGTCTTGCTTAGGCCTTCTATTTATGTCTCCACTAATAGGTATTCCATTCATGAACTGAAGGGACATGATTGGGATAACCAACAATAGAAGAAAAATCTAGTGGGGAAAATTTGTTGGCTAGGAATTCAGGAATGGCCATTTTGAAAACCTTCCTAGGTGAGTGATTTCAGGTTCAGAGGTAGGGAAAGTTTTCAGCTGCTTTAGCGTCAGAGTGAGTATGAGGCTGCTTGAAAGCTAGGATGACCAAATAGAGATATGGTCAGTGGAGTCGCTAGGATTTTTACCATAATAATGAAACAATGGAGTCGCCAATGTGAGAGATCTTCAACCCACACTTCCCTTGCTCACCTAACAGAGGGAATGTAAAAATTTTTCGTACCCAGGGAAAAATATTCTAATCTGTTCCCTCGCAACAACTCCAGAAAGATGTTGTAGCTTTTTCTCGCACCCGTAGCACAAGTGCTTTGGGAGACATAGAAAGCTTCCTAGAGACAGCCTCTGGGTTGATTGTAGACCAGTGCCTAGTACATCTTAAAGAGAGGAGTGCATGGAAGATTATCAATGGGGGGCTTTCGGTTGCACTCCAATTGTCACGAAGTAAAAAAAAAGGATAATAAAAGGGGGCTTGGTTCAATTGGCCTTCATGAAGGTAGACTCAAGCTGATACATGGATCCAAATGTTCAGGGGGTAAATCAGATTAATCTCAAGGAGGAATGTCTTGTTCTGGTGGCCGACACACAAACACAAGCAGCTTAATATTAACGTTGTAGTAAACTGAAGAGGAGGAAAGAGAGGAGGGAAATTGGTGCTTAGGGCTTATTGCAATGTAGAATCCTAAGCCACAATGTTCCAGCAGAAATATGGAAGAGGGAGGAGATGAAAGAGTGGAAAGACCAGAGTGTTACTTAGGGTTTTAGGCCATATACTCATGGGCACATTTGTCACCAAAAGCTAAAGTAAATCTGTGCACATTACAGGTACTTAAGTAAATATGTAGCTAACACAGGTATTGTTGCTACTTAGTAACAAATATACAATCATGAATCAGAGAGAATCTGACAGCTTCGCCCCACTATTTTAGAGAAAGAAAAACATACATGAAATGAGATTTACAAAGGGGAAAACTTATTACACGTTGCCATGATTGGAATCACCAAAGAGTTTCATTAATCTTCAAAAGGAGTCCCATTAACTAGTCCATTTACATTTAGCAATCTATAGCTCAAGTCCCTCATGAACAAGCAATTAGAACCAAAATGGAACCAAAGAATTTGGACCACTCAGGTGTAGAATTCTAGAACCCAAATTAAGTGTTTCTCCCCCTATTTATACAAAGAACGAGGGGGCTTTGAATCAACATTTACAAAATATCTCAGCCAAGGGCCAGCTGTCTCGGGGTGCGATAGCTCTGCTGCCTAAAATGATTACAATCGGGATTTGATTCCTTTCTTTAAAATGCAAGAAATACAGAAAAATATAAGGAAAATTAACAGATGGTGAGGAAAATATCTCCCAGCCATTCCAATTATAGCCTCTGGTCAGACTGCGTCTCTGCCATGATGTGCCTTTCCTGTTGTTCGGTCGGTTCCTATCGCTTTCACCTTAACTGCCTGACTTCTCCACTCTTTGTAGTTGGTAGAGATCGACTGTGTTTGCTTGTTATAAAGCAAAAGTGAGATCGACCGACAATCCTTCAATGTGTATCT
Organism: Pinus tabuliformis; assembly: GCA_031772625.1. Taxonomy (NCBI): domain Eukaryota; kingdom Viridiplantae; phylum Streptophyta; class Pinopsida; order Pinales; family Pinaceae; genus Pinus; species Pinus tabuliformis. The sequence continues at coordinate 1,127,901,027 of CM062804.1, read as the reverse complement.
AAGTGGAGCCCTATGCTGAGCCATTAAGTCTTCCTGAGTCCCACCTCCATTTACTCTCCGAAGACATGCAACAAAGAAATCAAATTCATTTCTGAGGCGATTTTTGTCCTGGGTTTCTTATTGTAGAGGTTTCCATAGGATTAGCCCATATCGATTTGTAACTACTCCGTGCCTCTATTCAATGTCTCGGCTGCCAACCCATCCACCTTTAAAGCTCTGTACAATACTATTGAAACTTAACTACATTAGGACTTTTATTCTAGAGGACGTTAAAAAACGACTCTTGATGCTCCTTGGGCCCCCTTTGGTTTAGCCCCTTTCAACATTTCTTCTCATATGATCGAGGGCCATAATCTGGGGCTCAGCCTTTATATCGGAGCTCCTTTCTCGATGGATCTCAATCGGGGTTTGCAGTTGGGACTTTTACATTGGAGCTGCAACATGTTTTCAACCGCCGATTGTGATAGCCCTTTAGTGCTCGACCCTTTATGTGATCGCAGACCAGCCCCCTTATCGGAGCCCCCCAATCGGAAGTTCGCAATTGACGATTTACTTTTGATGCACAACATACCAGAACCATCAGTCGCTGATTACCCTCCATGCTTAACCCCTGGTTCTTTTAGTTCTTTATGTGACCATGTTCCAACTCATATCGAAGCCCCTTTCTCGGCGAATTGCAATCGGGGTTTTAACCTTGATGTAATAACATGCCTCAACCTCCAAGTGCCAATTTTCGATCTCTGATGTAACGTCATCACTGCCACGTGGCCCCCTGTGAGTGGTGACACGTGTCACCTAGATATGCCCCCTTAGGACCCCTGAAAATGCCAGATTTACATGCCACGTGTCCTCTGTACTGCCTGTTGAGTTGTGTTATATTCTTTCCACGACTATCTCTAGTAGTTAAACTAGGGGAATATAGGGGGGAAGGAACCCCCCCCCTGGTTGCATCGGGTGCAACGGGGGGGTCATAGGTGGGGCGGTAGCCTCCCTCTACGGGGTTCGGGACAGCGCCCCGGGGAATTTTTTTTTCGGACCCTATATTAGGTGGGTGGACCTAGCTATGGTTTTGTGCATGGATTTAGCACATGGTTTTGGGCGCGATGGTTTTCGATCCATGGTATTTTGTAGATCCATTCAAGGGAACTATGGTTATGTTCTAATCTAGGGTTAATGGATTGGGGTTTGTGGATGCTTTGGCATGTATATATATGTATTGTAACATTGAAAGGAACATAATGAAAAATCAATCTCGTAGTCCCGGTTTTGGGATCTAGGGGAAAATATCTGTGTATATTTGTTTTATGTGTTATTCTCTCGCCATTGTTTATTTTCTATTTTTAGAATTCATATGTAGGTAATTTCTATCTGGGGTTAAAACCTACACTGCCACATCATGATGACATCAGATGCCACGTGGATTTATTGGGACCAATAATATTCTGCCACATGGCCCATGGGAAGAGAGAGAAAAAGGTTCGCTTACCCCTAGTTTTGCATTGATTTCCATTTTTAAATATTTTCGGCCCTCTCGAAGTTTTAACACTATATCGGAACTTTTCCATTTCACAACTTTTCAAATGCAGTCATGTCTAGAAGCGCTGATATGTGATGTCGTTGGAACCTCCGATATGCCATGTTACTTGATCCTTCGATTTTCTCCCAGGCCTCCGATCTCCGATAATCAGTGATCACTAATTACTAGTTTTCTCTGCCCTCCCTTGTTGTTGCTTTCAGAAAACTCTGATTGCGATTTGTGATGAGCCGGGACCTCTGATATGCCAGGATCTATCCCTTGGTCATTTTCTCTTTGTTTTTTGGCTTTTAAAGGGCAACTTCAATCTGCTCTAACTTTTGATCTAGAAGTCAATTTTTGGAGTTCCATATACCATCGGAAATATTGTTCTGAGAACTATCCAATGGAGAGGGTACCATCATTCTGAAGCATAGAACCAACAAATAACTAGCATATAAACCATGGAAAATTAGCCATAATGTCAACATCATAACCAGTACAAGTATTCATAAATCAAAGAAGGAAAATAACTCTTATTAACTTATGAAAATGCCAACCAAGTCAGGGACTTCCACATAGCACCCGACCATAGATTGGGTTGAACCAAATCTCTCTTTCAGCCAATCACCCCCATGCCATATTCCAGGCATGAATGTGGGATCTCATGGAATAGATCAAAACAAAACCAACTAGGGCTTCCAGAGGCCAAACCACCTCAACCCTCAACCACAATGATTCCATCTCTACATTCCAGAAATAATTAACATCAACCAGATTGGTCTCTACCCAAGTTGTCTGGGACTCCAAGAACTAATAATTCAAGCCACAACCTTCCAAGGCTCCAAAGAGTTTGTTCCAACAACGGCTCTAGGGACTAGTAACTCAACTCACCAAGGGATCCAAAGCGTTTGTCCCAACCTACAGCTCCAGGAACTAGTAACTTAGTCCAAACTATTCCAGGGCTTAAGAGAGTTTGTTCCAACCCAAAACCATAGGGAACCTAGGCACCAATAAAAAAAAACAAGTGGAAAAACCCACAACACCATGGCTATCCAAGAAATGGTAAGGTAAGGCTGAAACCAATATCAATCCAGGAAAATCTCCATGCCAATGACAACACATAACCAAGGAATCACATGTGTATACCATGCATCCAAAAATAAGCAAGAAAATCACACATGCAACTTGTTACCTGTAAAGAAATCGAGTTGTAGCTGCTAATCCAATTGTCTTCTTGTGCTTTCTTTATTTCCTTTTCATTCTTTATCCAAATCCAAGTGAATACTAGAATGCTCCAAGCATGCTCCAAGAATTCTCTAGGTGTGCAAGAGTATGAGTGAAAGGATGAGAGAGAAAAAATTGAACTGACAAAAGCTATGAAATATCTCTCTGAATCCTTTTTATCATTTTCCCTCTAATTTACCTTGCATGCAAATATGTGTCTCTTCACCTTCCTTTTCTCTTATTTTCCTTTATTTTCATAATTAAATGCCAATTATTGTCTCTTTTCCTTTACCAATGCCTTTGCTAATTTCCATAGCTATTAATTAATCACAAGTGATTCCCACTAAAGTGTTTTTCACAACATTTAGCTTGGAATACGTGTCCTGTGTCCTTGGTCTTATTTTATTTACATGGAAAATCAACCAGGGGTTGTTACAAACCCCTACCCCTTAGGGGAACACTGTCCTTGATGTTTAATGTCGCTTATTACTAGCAAAGCATGTTGCCAATGGATATTTATAACAAAAATCAATATAGCATTTACATCATACCAAACTGTTAAAAACATGAACACCATACTACTTATTGGAGCCTTATAAAACAAATCGATGCAATATTTACAACATACTTCTTGTTGGAGCTTTATAACGCAACTCATTGCAGTATATACTATACACATATGCATAAACATAAACCAAAAAACATAAATCAAATTCATCTGATCAAACAACAAATAAATAAGGATACATAGCCCACTTCTAATCAACAATCTCCCATGTAGCTTCATCGGGCCCAAAGTGCTTCCACTGCACTTTAACTTTCTCAATTGCTTTCCAAGACATGGGTTATTTCTGTTGCAAAATGCACTGAGGTTTTGGTTGTAATTCTCCCTCTAGCTCCACATACAATATAAACCAATTAATAACATGATCAACATCCTAAACATACTTCTTAAGCAATGAAACATGGAAAACATCATGGAACTTCACTGTTGGTGGTAGTGAAAGCTTGTAAGCCACTGATCTAATCCTCTCAAGGATCTTAAAAGACCCACAATACTGAGGTGCCATCTTGGCACATGACCCAATCCTCAAGGAGCTCTTCTTGGGCTTGATGCGCAAGTACACATGCTCCCCAATGTGAAACTCATTGAATGCCCTATGTTGATCAACATAACTCTTTTGCATGTCATGTGTTTCTTTTAGATTCCTCTTGATAACCTACATTTCCTACTCTATCTCAACCAACATATTCGATCCAATCAATACCCTATTCACTAGATCACTTCAACTGATAGGAGTATTGCAAATCCTCCCATAAAGAGCCTCAAATGGACTCATCTTCAAGGACTCCTGATACCCATTATTATAAGCAAACTCTACCAGTGTAATATACTCTTCCCACTTTCTCTGCTGATGCATTACATACATCCTCAACATTTCCTCAAGAATCATGTGGACCCTCTTTTCCTATCCATCTATCCGCAGATGATAAGCTATACTGAAATCCAACTCCATCCCCAAACTTGCAAAAAAATCCTTCCAAAGACCTAGAAGTGAACTTGGCCTCTCTCTCTGATATGATATTCTTGGGAACACCATGCAACCTCACTATCTCCCTCATGAATATCTAAGTTACCTCACTGTTACACAACAATTTTCCACTGTCCCTGTACTCCCCATTCCTTGATCCTAGAGGACCTCTATAGTGAACCCCACATGCTTTTCCTTCATGAAGAAACTCTCGTTGTGTCCCTCTTCATGAGAAAATCAATTCCCTTTTGCACCATTTCCCCTGAAAATTCTGTTTTTCCCAATTTACAAGACCGAAGCTAATGACCTTTGTCTTTCCCATGCCGATGTGCAAATATTAGCACTATCCCTAGCACCGATCAGAGCGAGTGAGTTGTGTTCCAGTCACGCTAGTCCTATTATGGAAAGTTTTTTAAATTAGGAGCCGAAGCTTCCAGCTCTAGAAGCTTCGTAACAGAAGTCTGGTAAATGGTTTGGCCAGATGGGGTCGAGGATGTCAGTTTGGGCTCCTTTCCCCTATAATGATGGAACTACCTCAAGGGATAAGACCTTCTCCCATGAGAAGAGGATCCATCTCCCATCCATTCATCCTATATAAACCTCCCTTCTTCCCAAGCACAAGCTAGTGTTAATGTTGGTGTGCTAGTGCTATTTTGGTTTGGAGTAAACATCAAGCTATTCTAAGTTGTAGCTATCTAGTTGTGTGAGGGAGAAGTGTGATTTGGTTTGGAGTGAAGCCTAAAGGGAAGAGCCTTAAAACTATTATGGATTGAGGCCATCATGGAATGCTAGCAGAAGTGTGTTAGAACTGGTCTTGTTAGAGGAGGATTGCAACGTCAAGACAAATGGTTGTAATATCTCTTTGATATTAATATATGCAATTATCGATTGATTTCCTACATGATTTGTCATCTTACATATTCATGGCTTAATGTTTCTTGACTTGTTAAGTAGGTTGAATTACAATTTTTCTATTATCACGTTTGTTGTCTGTTGTTGTTTACTTGTTTCAGATGCTTGAATAAGGAAGCGAGAGATAGCTGGAGCGAGCGAGCAAGCAAGGACATCATCAAATGGGATAAGCATACCAAGAGGTATGCCCTCTTTATTGGTTCTAACCTAAGGAAATATTCCATAGAATGTATTTGTTGTGTCCAGACCCATTATCAGGCTAGAGGAATTTGTTTGTGTCCGCACTTATAATTTTACTTCACCACACTCACTAGCTGAATTAGTAGACTTAATTGCAATGAAGTGAGCAACAACCATGATGGATTCATGCTTCTTCGATTTCCTCAGAAAACCTGTAATGAAGTCCATGGAAATGACATCCCATTTCCACTTGGAATTGGAATAGGTTGCAACAAACCAACTAGATTCTTACGCTCTTCTTTTTCCTGCTGATGGTCCATACATCTCTCAACAAAATCAACCACTTCTTTCTTCATATTTGGCCACTGATAGAACTTATTGACCATTGTAAAAGTATTCTAGTATCCCAGGTGACTTGAATATGACTTGACATGAAACTCCCACAAGATAAGCTTCTTGAGCTCACTACTGTTTGACACATAAATCTTGTTCCTGAATCTGACCAAGCCATCTGTCGTGAGGTGATACTCCTCATCCTTATCACCTTCACCCTACTGCTGCAATCTTTGCTTCAACTGCTAGTACCTGTTATCATGTTGCCCTGCATGCAAGCTCTTCTCTTGCAAATATGTCCCATAAGAACTTACTAGTGTAATATGATTCACCCGCACTCTCCTACTGAGAGCATCTGCAACCTTGTTCTCTTTTCCCTTGATGTATCTAATCTCAAAGTCATACATACTTAGAATAACCACCCATCTAGCTTGCCTAGAATTTAGATTAGGTTGGTTAAACAAATACCTCAACCCAATATGATCACTCATCAGAAAAAACCTCCTACTAAGAAGATAATGCCTCCACATCTTCAAGTCATGAATGATAGTTGCTAACTCAAGATCATGAGTCACATAGTTCTGCTCGTGCTCATTTAGCTTCCTTGACTCATAACATACCACCTATCCTTCCTGCATTAGGACTCCACCAAGTCCTCCCTTTCCAACATTTGTACATAACATGAAATCTTTATCTAGATCTGCGATTTTCAAGGCTGGAGCATTTATAAGCAAATGATTCAACTGCTCAAAACTAGTTGCACACTCCTCAGCCCATTCAATCTTCTTTCCTTTTCACTGCAAGGATGTAATAGGATAGGAAATCCATAAGAAGTTCTTGATGAACATAATGTAATAACCTGTTAATCCCATGAATGATCCGACCTCTTCCACATTCCTAGGATTTGGCCATTCCATTATAGCTTTAATCTTTTCCAGGCCCATTGCTATACCTTCGTTAGAAACAACATGTCCCAAGTAATGAACTTCAGTCAGAAAGAAAATACACTTGCTAAGCTTGGCATACAACTAATGCTCTCTCAACAATTTAACACTTCTTCTAGGTGCTTTGCATGCTCTTCCTCATTCTTAGAATATATCAATATATCATTAATGAAAATTACCACAAGCTTGTTCAGAGAAGTATGCAACACACTGTTCATCAAACAAATGAAAGTAGTTGGAGCATTAGTAAGACCAAATATAATCACCACAAACTCATAATGCCCATACCTGGTAGGAAATGCGGTCTTGTAAATATATTCTTCTTTGATGCATACCTAATGATATCCTGATATCAAATCAATCTTTGAGAACATTGTTGCTCCCTTTAACTGATCAAACAAGTCATCAATCCTCGACAAAGGATACTTGTTCCTGATAGTCACTTTATTCAACTTCTTTTAATCAATGGAAAATATGAGAGTAACATCCTTCTTATTTACAAACAACATTGGTGCTCCCAAAGGTGATACAGTTGGCCTAATATATCCCTTATCAAGCATTTCCTTAAGCTGCAACTTCAATTCCACCAACTCTGGAGTACTCATTATGTAAGGTGCCTTTGATGTTGGTAATGCTCCTGGTACCAACTCAATAGAGAAATCCACTTCCCTATGAGGAGGCATATTTGAAATTTCTGCGGGAAACACATCCAGAAACTACTACAAAACTGATACATCAACATCCTTCCCTTTGTCATTGGAAACATGAATTGCAAAAAATAAACATCCCTTTCTGCAACTATGTTTAGCCTACATAGCTGTAACCATTCTCAATAATGTAGACTTCTTCTTTCCCTGCAAGATTCTTCGTTCTCCTTCATCATCTATGCACTCAGTAGCCTTATCAGATTAGTCCACTTTAGTCCGGTGAATTTACAACTAATCCATGCTCGAAAGCATACTGTATGAACCTAAAGGAAGCACATTTAGATGTGCTAATGTAGGCATACGATTAAGCTCAAATGCAAAATCTCTCACCCAATGATGAACTCTTCTCTGGGTCCCTATATCCAACTGCACCAACCAAGGTTTTACATGAACTTCTTTATTCAAGCAACATTTATCCATCAGGTTAGGATTGATATAACTATCGTTAGATCTAGGTTCAATCAAAATAGAAACAACGTGATCAAAAAGCTTGCCTTCCATCTCAATAATGGATGCTTGATGATCAACCTAGCTATTATCCATTGCCGCATAAATATGAGGAATACTATGCCCAACATATCCAACCGTTTGTTCCTCCTGAAAACTGTAAATCTAAGGTCTGCCACCTTGATTTTGTGGACAACCTCTCCTATGATGCTCTCCACCACAAGTCCAACACTCCAAAGGCTTCCTTCCATCACCTCTGTTCTTCTCCTCAAGCTGAGACCCATGTCCTTTGTCAACTGCATTGAACTTCCTGTATGATGCTACATTCTCCTTGTCACCTATATCTTGAGGTCTTCCTCACTTCTTAACTCGCTTTCCTTTAGTCTTGTCATTCCCTTTCCAATCACACTACGGCTCAGAATTACGCTTGGATTGCTCATAACAATGCTTCAGATTCCCAATGACTTCCTCCAATGATCAAGTATCATCATACTCAATCCGATCTTTAAATTATAAAGGAAACCCACTGATTAACCTTTGAACCTTTATATTCTCATCCTTAAGATACAACACATACCTCAATAACTCTAGAAACTTTGTCATATACTTTTCATCTGTCATAAAACCCATCTTCAAATCATAGAATTCCTTAGCCTTTCCATAGTAATATCTCTCAGACAAGTACTTCTTTCTGAAGAGTCTTTTAAACTCATTCCAGCTCAACTCCCCTGTCTTGATGCTTCTGACACACATCACATCTTCCCATTAGATATCTGCTTTTCCCTTGAGACTAGAAATAACTATCCTGAATTTCATATTCTTTGTATAATATTTCAATTCAAAGAACTTCTTCATCCCAAGTAGCCATGCTCCTACATCTTCCGATATCTTCATCTCTCCATCAAATGTAGGAGGTTTGGATTTATTGAAATCATCTGGAAAGTATTGCTTCACACTCCTCCTATAAGGATGATGGCGGTAATAACCATGATGTCCCTCTGAAATAGAACTAGAATAGAACCCATAAGAACTACCTCTCCTGTGAGGTGTGTCCAACCATTTTCCACCTCTGAGTGTGTCATCCCTGTCCAACTCGTGTGTTGATCACGATCTACTACCATATGCCCCATCAATCCTTTCCTCTTGTCCATGTCTAATTCGTGGTTGTCCCTGTCTCTGCAAATATGATAGGATTTGAAGGATCACTGCATTAACCTCTTCTTACTTTTCTTGATCTCTGGAAAGTCTTTCTTGTGACTGTATTATCCTGTCATTATCTGCCCTACAACTTCTAATTTTTTTCTTTAGACTTCTCATTGTATCTTCCATATCAGGAGAATACTCATCTCCCTGCTGCTCAATTGATCTATAAGGAGAGTCACATGAACTGTAATCCACCATTTTTCTCATCATCTATGATCTTCTAACTCTTGCAAACATGTCATATTATATAAATAAAAAATAGAGATAATCAAAATCATACCTTAGTATTAAGTTTAGGGGAGGCTATCTCATCTACACAATTAATCCAGATTAGCACTATATATATATATATATATATGACATCAACATCATCGATCATCTAGTCTTTCTTGTGACTGAATTATCCTGTCATTATCTATCACACAACTTCTAATTTTTGGCTTTAGACTTCTCATTATATCTGCTATATCAGGAGAATACTCCTCTCCTTGCTGCTCAATTGATCTATAAGGAGAGTCACATGAACTGTAATCCACCATTTTTCTCATCATCTCTGATCTTCTAACTCCTACAAACATGTCATGTTATATAAATAAAAAATAGACATAATCAAAATCACACCTTAGTATGAAGTTTAGGGGAGGCTCTCTCGTTTGCCCATTTAATCCAGATTAGCACATATATATATATATATATATATATATATATATATATATATAATGAAATCAACATCATCGATCATCTCAACATCAACATCATGATGACACATGACTACAACCGTGACCATCACAATGCATGCATGACGAGAACATTAACAACTAACATGCATGGCTAAAAACCACATTCACCCATCTAGTCCAAGTGTTTCAACCTGGAAGCTCTAATACCACCCTGTAAATGCCTCCTCCCCCATTTACCCAAATTCACAAGCTTTCCTGGGTAAACATGAGACAAGTGTCACTATGACATCATCCAACCTCCATGTTCTAGTTAAGGAAGTGGTGCCTACAAAATGAAAACTAACAAACATCCTACAGGGACTACAGATCACTCAAGAGTTGAACAACCACCACAGGTGATCAATCCCTGAGTTGGAACCATTTTCTTTGACCTAACACCCCAACCACATGCACAACAAGGAAAGAGTGTGGTTATGAGGCCCCAATCACATGCACAAGATTGATTCCATGCGGTTATGAACTAGACTCCCCAACTTAGTGCCAACGGTTCCAAGATCTGAGCCACATTTTCAGGCTAACCTCCAGACCACTACCCATAACTTCCTGTAACTTTCCAGAATCATAATTAACATGACGACAATGCCAAACATTCAAACTTGAATAAACAACTTTCCCTATATTGCTTAATCCATAACAAACATTTCGTCAAACATATGGAAAACATGTAAGCTACAAGTCATGAATGCATATCTGATCATAAACTAATAGTCTTCATCTGAGAATCACCAAGAAGGCTCTAAGCCCTCTCTAGCTAGCTGTAATAACACTTGTTAGTCCATGCATTCATCAACCATTCAATAACTTATCAAAACATGATAGGAGCCATAGATGGAATACATCATATATCCAACATATAAGCAATAAATAATTAGCATATAAAACATGGAAAATCAACCATAATGTCAACATCATAACCAATACAAGTATTCATAAATCACAAAAGGAAAATATCTCTTATTAACATATGAAAATGCCAACCAAGTCAGGTACTTCCACATACCACCCGACCATAATTTGGGTTGAACCAAATCTCTCTTTCATCCAATCATCCCTATGCTATTCCAAGCATGAATGTGGGATCTCATAGAACAAACCAAAACAAAACCAACCAAGTATTTTAGAGGCCAAACCACCTCAACCCCCAACCACAACAATTCCACCTCTATAATCCAGAAATCACTAACATCTACCAAATCGGTCTCTACCCAAGATGTCTAGGGCTCCAGGAACTCGTAACTCAAACGATATCCTACCAGGACTCTAAATCATTTGTTCCAACCACGAATCCAGGGACTAGTAACTTAACCCACCAAGGGCTCCAGTACATTTGTCCCAACCTGCAGCTCTAGGAACTAGTAACTCAACCCAAATTGTTCCAAGTATTCTAGATCATTTGTTCCAACCCACATCCATATGGAACCTGAGCATAATAAAAAATACAAGTGGAAAACCCCAGAACACCATGGCTATCCAAGAAATGGAAACGCAAGGTTGAAACCACTTTCAATCCAGGAAAATATCCATGCCAATGACAACACATAACCAAGGAATCACATGTATATACCATGCATCCAAAAATCAGTAATGAAATCACATATGCAACCTGTTACCTACAAAGAAATCCAGTTGTAGTTGACGATCCAATTGTCTCCTTGTGCTTTCCTACTTTATTTTTCCATCTTTGTCCAAATCCAAGTGAATACTAGAGTGCTCCAAGCATGCTCTAAGAATTCTCTAAGTGTCCAAGAGTATGAGAGAATGAATGAGAGAGCCAAAAAATAAACTGATCAAAAGTTGTGAACAATGATCCAGGTGGATATTGGTGGCCACCCACCAATTCCACTTGGACCCCCACCATTGCTTCTTTCAGTTTTTCAGTTTCCTTAATTGTAGCACAATTTACTATTTTTAGCAGTTTTTCGGGTCCTAAACCTCTGGAGCTGTTTTAAGGCCCTAAACGACATTTTTTTTGGCAATCTACCACTAGCAATTTTCTACCTAAAATCATCTTTTTCGTCGTAGTCCTCGGAGAGATATTTCCAACACGTTATCATGTGCATCAAATTGAGATAATATGACCAAGTTGTGACCCCAGGAAGTTGGCTGTCCAACTCACCCCAACAGGGCCCATAAACTCTAGGTGTTACATCTCCTCGGGTTAAGGTTTTGGTTGTTTAGGGTTTTCTCTTATTGTTCAATAATAAAAAGGCCCTTTAGCCTCATTGTAACGCAATTCAGAGGCATGTAGCTGCCACAACTCTTCTCAAGGATAAGCTACCATTGCCCGAGCTAGTCTTATTTCCATTCTATTTGTAAGCATATTTCAACATTTGATATTAATGAAATGAAGTGTTATTTCTACTGCATATTTGTATTTATGGTTATATTTTTAATTTGTTTCATTCCTGTTTAAATCCGCATCAGTGGTATCAAAGCGGTATGCTCTTTCTCTGTTTTTCTTTACATGTCCCAACGAGGTCGGGATATAAGGAGTTAGGGCTTGAACTAATCGAACCTTTGTAAGACCAGCCTCACAAATCCCGACGACTTCCCATGGCAAATGAAAAGAAAGATGAGGGGGCAAGAGATCCTATCAAAATCTTGCTCGAGGAAGCCCTCGAACGACAAAGGAACACGATGATGGACAACTTTTCCCACATCCTTTAGCGGCTACCCAGGGGCGACACATCTACTTCCAACATCTACTCTAGATGCGCCACACCCTTTAAGGTACAAGTTAACTTTGAAATTCCCATATTTGAGGGTCAGATAGATGCAGACGTTGTATATTAATGGTTAAATCTTCTAGAAGGATATTTTTCCATTCATGATTTTTCCAGCCAGGAAAAGATCACCTTTGCACTTCTCAAAGCAACCCCCCACCTTAAGGACTGGTGGAAAACCTATTGTGAGCAGAAGGATGAAAGTACGAACTCACTGTTTTCAGCTACACCCACTTGGAACTCATTCCAGGATGCCATCAAGGAGTAGTACTGCCCTATCAGGAGCTATGAGGATAAATACATAAAGTGGACAATGCTGTGATAGGGAAGGGACCAAGATGTGCCAGAGTTTACTAATGTTTTTCATACCCTTCGCATGAAGTTGGGTATCAAGGGTTCTAAGAAGCATTTGGTTCTCAGGTACCTTGGCTACCTACATAGGTACATCCAGGACGAGATGGAATTACTGGACATCTCCTTGCTCGATACGACATACCGATATGCAGTCAAGATCGAACACAAATTTAAACAGAAGAAGCAAGACTTTGGATTTGCGAATCCGAAGCAAGGGAAAGGTGCCCCCAAACCACAGAACAAAGGATAAATACAGGGCGGGGTGGCCTAGGACAACCCACCAAAGCCGCAAGCAAAGAACAATGCCGCAAGCTGAAGAAGGACACGGAAAGTGGTGTGAGTTCCATAAGAGTTCCACTCACAACACAAGTGAGTGTCGGGACAAGCAGTCACTGGTGGCCGAGCTAAAGGCTTCAGAATCGGATGCATGTTATGACTTTGAGTTAGAACCTGACAAGGGGAATGAAAAGGGAAGCATATTATTGATGTGGAGCCCAACGCCACCATTTCCATCACGAAGATTTAGAGGAGGAGGAGCGCCTCTTCCACTCCTAGATGTCGGTAAAGGGTTCCCCGCTACAATTAATTGCCGACAGCGGGAGCCAAAAGAACCTCATTTCAGCAGAGGTCGTGAAGCAGCTTGGCTTACCAACCACAGCACATCCACAGTCGTACACCATCGGATGGCTTCACCAAGGACAACACCTTTGCGTGAGCCAGCAGTGCCACCTTCCATACAACATCAAGCCCTTCATGGATGAGGTATTATGTGACGTTTCTCCCATTGATGTTTGTGATGTATTATTAGGCCAACCATACTTGTGTAAGCGACATGTTATGTATGAGTCAAGGCCTCATGCTATTATAGTTACTTTGGGAAATAAGTTGTACAGGATACCAAAGGTAGCACCACCTATCGCCATCTCTTTGGTTACTGCAAAACAATGCAGTAAGCTCATTTCCAAAACCGGGAAATTTATTTTCCTGATGATATGCCCTCAGGGAAAGAAGAAGATGGTGGCCACGACCTCCAGACTAGGCCCCTCCGCACGAAAACAATAGATGGACAAGGTCATGGAGGAGTATGAGGACATCTTCACCTCCCCCACAGGGGTGCCTCTGCACTGTCAGGTCAAGCACTCCATTGATCTGACCCCATATGCACCGCTGCCCAATGGAAAAATCTATCAGTGCTCCATTATGGAGAACGACACAATCAAGAGGTAGATTCAAGAGTTGCTGCAGAAAGGTCACATCCGTCCGAGTTCATCGCCCTATGGGAGCCCGATTGTGTTGGTATAGAAGGAAGATGGGACTTGGAGACTCTGTATTGACTACCGGGCGCTAAACAAGATCGCTGTCCGAAATAGGTACTCGATCCCACAGATTGATGACCTTCTGGACCAACTGAAGGGGGGAAAATATTTCAGCAAGATCGACTTGAAGTTCGGCTATCACCAGGTACCAATCGAACCCTTTGATGTGTGGAAGACTGCCTTCAAAGCCAAGGAGGGCCTTTTCGAATGGTTGGTTATGCCTTTTGGGTTGACAAATGCTCCTACAACCTTCATGAGGGTGATGGATGACATCTTGCGGCCATTCACCAACTCATTTGTAGTGGTATACTTGGATGAGATCCATATCTTTAGCCGGAGTTGGGAAGAGCACCTCTACCACATCCGAAAAGTTCTCCAAACACTGCGGCAACACAAGCTGTGTGCCAATGTAGAAAAATGCACTTTTGGCATGACCTAGGTTTAGTATCTGAGATACATTGTTGATGAACGAGGGGTGCATGTGGATCTAGCCAAGATCCAAGTAATTCGAGATTGGCCAGCCCCAACCACTCTGACAGAGCTCCGTATCTTTCTAGGTCTTGCCAATTTCTACCGCAGGTTCATGTTGGGATTCTCTCATATCACTTGGCCCTTGAGTCAAGCCACCAAGGGAGGAGCGAAAGAAAAATTCTTTTGGTCTAAATCTCAATATAAGGCATTCGTAGAGTTGAAACATCGCCTCTGCTCTACACCGATTCTCACTTTACCAGACTTGCAACAACCATTTGAGATTGAGACATATGCCTTTGACTATGCTATTGGGGCAATCCTTACTCAACAGGGGCATCCAGTGGCATATCATAGTGAGACACTTTCAAACACAGTCCGGAAGTATCCAACTTATGACAAAGAGATGTATTCGATTGTGCAGGCTTTTCGACAATGGAAGCATTACATTTTGGGGAAGGAAATGGTTATCCACACAGACCACCGACCCCTGCAGTTCATACAAATGCAAGGGAAGTTGCAAAATGATCACCATCAAAAGTGGTCCACATACTTGCAACAATTCCATTTGAATATCAAGTATAAGAAGGGTAGCACCAATAATGTTGCAGACTGCCTCAGCCGACCACCGATCATGGCATTAACCATTGTGCTCAATTCTTGTGGGCACGAGACTTCTAATTGGCCACTTCTCTACAAAAGCGACCCAAATTTCGGTCACACATACCAGATGCTCTTGGAGGGTCAGCAAGTTCTAGATTTTCACCTCCAGGATGCCCTGCTATGCCACCTGGGACACCTTTGTGTTCCTTCAAGCGAGCGAGCCAAGATGATTTGGGAAGCACACTACAGTTGGGCTGTTGGGCATTTCGGGGTTGAGAAAATAGTGGTAGTACTGCAAAAGTATTTCTACTGGCCGAATCTTCGACAGGATGTCGGGAAGTACATCAGATCCTACACTTCCTGCGCCATTTCCAAACCAACCATCAAGAAGCAAGGCCTCTATACTCCGCTTCCTACCCCTAGTCGACCTTGGGAATCCATCTCCATGGATTACATGTCCGACCTTCCTTCTACTAAGCAAGGCAACGACTGTGTTTTTGTGGTCGTAGACAGATTCTCGAAGATGGCCATTCTAGCGGCCTGCAAGAAGAATATCACAGTAGAAGCCACTACTAAACTCTTCTTTGAACGAGTGCGGGTACACTTTGGGATCCCACAGTCTATCATCTCAGATCAGGACAACAGGTTCCTCAGTACATTTTGGTCCTGTCTTGGTTGATGCTGGACACCACGATCACTAAGTCCACAACTTTCCATCCCCAAACTAATGGCCAGACAAAGGTCATCAACAGGATGATCGTACACACTATGTGCATGTACAACTCAAACCATCCACACACATGGGATGAGAGCCTTCCCTATGTCCAACATAGCTATAACCGTGCACTCCACAACTTGACTGGCCACAACCCTTTTCAGGTAGGCTTGGGATTCCGGCCACTATGTCCCATTGATGTGGCCATACCATTTGCACCTACTCAGGCAGATTCAGCTCATGTCCAGTCGGAAGCCGATAATGTAAACAACTTCATTGAGCACATCCAACATATCCGCTAGTAGGTCCGTGACATTTTGGAGAAATCAAATGCCAAGTACAAGCAGTGACATGATCAACATCGGGCGCCACACAAGTTTTGGGTGGGCGACGAAGTCTGGCTGCATTTGCAGAAGGAATGCCTTACTGGAGCCTATCATAAACTCAGACCACTTCAATATGGTCCTTACACCATTACCAAGGCTATGGGCGACGATGAATTTGAGTTCAACATTCCCCCATTCCTTGTCCTGCACCCAGTGTTCAATGTGGACCACCTTCAACCATACTTCCCACCATTGGTGGACACATCAGACATTGCAGAACAACTCACACCTACAGATTTAAATCCACATTGCATGGAGCAAGACACAACTGATCGAATCATGGACACACAAATCAATAACACTCGCGAGTAGAAGATCCAACTGTATCGAGTTGTCAAAGCAGGCCAACTCCTTCACCAGGGCAAGTGGCTCATTAGGGACCAAGTTCAGCAGAAGTTTCCTCATCTCATGGAGGAACTTAATGCAATGGGGACCATTGCTTCCTAAGGGGGAAGGAATGATCTAGGTGGATATTGGTGGCCACCCACCAATTCCAATTGGACCCCCACCAATGTTTCTGTCAGTTTTTCAGTTTCCTTAATTGTATAACAATTTACTATATTTAGCAGTTTTTCAGGTCCTAAACTTCTGGAGCTGTTTTGAGGCCCTAAAGGACGTTTTCTTGGCAATCTACCGCCAACGATTTTATATCTAAAACCACATTTTCCGTCATAGTCCTCGGAGAGATATTTCCAACGGGTTATCATGCGCGTCAAACAGAGATAATATGACCAAGTCGCAACCCCAGGAAGTTGGCTGTCCAACTCACCCCAACGAGGCCCATAAACTCTTGGTGTTACATCTCCTCGCGTTAGGGTTTTGGTTGTTTAGGGTTTATTATTATTGTTCAATAATAAAAAGGCCCTTGAGCCTCATTTTAACACATTTCAGAGGCATGTAGCCGCCACATCTCTTCTCAGGGATAAGCTACCATCGGCCGAGCTAATCTTATTTCCATTCTGTCTGTAAGCATATTTCAGCATTTGATATTAATGAAATGAAGTGTTATTTCTATTGCATCTTTGTATTTATGGTTATATCTGTAATTTTTTGTGTTCCTGTTTAAATCCAGATCAAAATGTTTATCTGAAGCCTTTTTATCATTGAGGCCTCTATTTTCTTCATTTTCCTTAATTTTTCCTCTAATTTCCCTTGCATGTAAATCTATGTCTATTCACCTTCCTTTTCTCCTATTTTCCTTTATTTTTATAATTAAATTTTTCCTCTAATTTCCCTTGCATGTAAATCTATGTCTCTTCACCTTCCTTTTCTCCTATTTTCCTTTATTTTTATAATTAAATGGCAATTATTGCCTCTTTTCCTTTACCAATACCTTTTCCAATTTCCATGGCCATTAATTAATCGCAAGTTATGCCCACTAAAGTGTTTTTCCCAATATGCATCTTGGAATATGTGTCCCATGACCTTGGTCTTATTTTATTTACATGGAAAATCAACTAGAGGTTGCTACTGTTTCCTGGGCCTGTTAGTTGATGGCTCATCTCAAATCTCGAATTAGGACCCCCCAAGGTTTCAGACCACCATGATAAATATTTTCTCCAAGGTTATGTTGGTGATAAACGAAGCAACAAATGTAAGTTATATCTTTGTCTTCTAGGCATTGTTAATAACATACTATCGCCATAGGATATCGATAATGATGACTTGGAGGTCTTGACGAGAGAGTGTTGGGAAGTCTCTGAGATCTCACTCAACCCGAAAGCCAAAAAATTCAATAATTTACTAAGTGTGCCTTTTGTGGCGCTTGACCATAAGACTTGGACTTTGGCCTCTCTATGATCTGTCATTGTTAGATCTAACTTGCAATGAAATCACTTTGTAAATAAACCCAATGAAATGAAACTAAAAACTCACATATACATGGTGGAAATAATACTGGGGGGGGGGGTGAATCAGTATTATTAAATCAATAACTTTTTCATTTTCATAATCAGATTTATATACGCTACTTCAGTGAAGGGAACTTGCGTGTGCACGCAACTGTTCTTAAGGCAACCAACGTATATCCAGTGAACTTATGATTTAGTTAATTCATCATATGTTGATATTTAATCAATGCATCAGTACTTTATTAAGCATTAAATAGTAACCATGTGTAGTAATAACAAAATAAATCATCACACATAAGCAACACACCTGAACACCAAGATTTAAGATGGAAACTCAATGTGGGTGAAAACCACTTGCTACTATCATCTCTATCTTCTTTTAATAATAAGAATTTTTTTTTACAGTCTTGTACTGGTGCAGACTCATACCAGTATGCAAGCACCCACCTATAGAAGGCTACAACCTTCTCTTGTTCTCCAACTTCTACTGGAAGGGAGCTACAACCCCCTTAGTTCTTGTACTAGCCGATATGTTTACTAGTATGTAGGCTCCGACCTATAGAAGGCTACAACCTTCACTCATTCTCTAGAAGGCATGATCATTATGTGACTAAGTAGGCCATGTCTCTGAATATCCATCTCTTCAAATAGCTATGTCTTCATGCGACCTGCACCATTCTCTTGGCCAACCAACAATATTTATCAATATGAAACTTAAGTAATCATCCATGTATCCAACATAATGTATATCCATCAAAGAGATAACAATATGTATTTAGCAAACCATGAGCTCATAATAATTTGTCAAGCTTTCTTGATACCATCAACAACAACAATCCTCAACCATGTGAGAGCCAAGAACTATAGGAATCCTGCATCATAACTGCACCATATGAAATTTATGCATCTTTGAAGGCATGATGACAACAACATAAAAGAAATGAGTGGCTCATCATCAAATAATGAAGTTGTGTACTTCTCCTTGTCCTTATGAAGATCACCATGTAAGCAACATATATGTACTGTATGCATCATCAAAAGTCATCCACAATCACCCATAAATATGATCTGAATAACAACTATGTAACCCCAAGCAATACAAGTATCATCATCATAGGAAACTCATAACCGCAACATAGCATGATGTATCATTTAAACACTTTAGCCACATAAGCATCATCACCATTGATAAGAATCATTATGTACCAAATACTTCTAAACATAATGCCAACAATGCATTATTAGAAGCATATCATATTCTCCCACTGAACCTGTGCCACCTATTCATTGTCAGATCTGATCATTGCATATATCAGTAAGGATCATCAAGGCATCATCATCAACTAGTTATACATCAAGTCATCAACAACTTATGAGTGTCAAAATCACTTCTAAATAAAATCCACATACTGTAGTCATCAATCATCAAGGCAAAAAAGATAATTTTTAATTGTCTGAACCATATCAGATCATTTTTCTGAGTTTATCCCTTTGCTTCTTCATCAAACCAACATATACACGACTGTGCAACTTCGAACTCACGTATATACACGATTTGTATTCATGATAATTGTGTATGAGAATTAGAACATTGAAATTTCATACTTTCAGTTCCTCCCGAGTTTGTTCTGTATGTATACTGAGCTATGCCACATATTTTTGGTTGCACTTCCTTCTTCTTCCATACCTTGGAGTGTGATGATGTTTTCTCCTTTTGGTATGTTGGATGAAATTTTCTCCTGCATTCTTTTGCTATATGCCCAAATTTGTTACAAGCATAACATCTTATATGTTTCATATTCCCTCTATAGCAGTTAATGGATTTGTGACTAAACATATTGCAAGAAAAACAATATCCCTTGAAGTACCTAGAAGCTGATGATCTTTCTGTGTGACGGTTATTAGCTTGAACCATTCTACTTCTGCATCTGGTTGCAACATGTCCAAAATTATGACATATAAAACATTCAACATTATTCATTAGAGGAAAGAATCGATTAACACTTCCATAGTTAGGAGTAAATGATTTTCTTTGAAGACTTTCTTTCCTTTGTTGTTTATGGGGTTGACCTATTATCTCCTTGTTGAGCATTTCAGATTTTGCACTAGAGTTCCTTGCTTCAATTTGTGAGCTAGATTCACCTTTAACAGTTTCATGAAAACCAAGACCAGATTTGATGGCAGGAGACCTTTGACTACTAAGAATATCATCCAAAATCTTAGTATTATCTTGAAATAGTAAAAGTTTATCCTTTTCTTCTAATTTACCTTTTAGATATTTACCTCAGCCTGACATTTCTCTTCCTTTTCAAGAGACTGCTTATTCATGATTTCTTCAACTTTTATTCCTTCTTCCACTTGTTCCCTTAATTCGAGAACTTCATTTTCTTGTTCTTCAAATGTTTGGAGTAATTCTTCATTCTGCTTATTTGAATTTTTGAGATCTTCTTTTAGAGAAACGACCACAGCTTCAAGACCTTCACAGTAGCTGGTTCTTTCTATAAGTTCCTTGGTTGTTGTGTCCTTTTCATTCACTTCATTTCTCAATGATGTCACTTCATCCTACAGCCTTTGACATTGATCTTCCTTTTCCTTGTACTGCTTCCTTACTTTGTTTCCTTTCTCCAACTGAGATTTAATCTGGTAAATTATTCTCTGTAGGCACATTCCCTTTTATCAATTATATCTCTTTGATCTCTAATTGTGTTTGTGAGATTTTTAAATTCTGCCTCTATTTTATTTCTTTCTCTTTCATCCATAAGAGAAAATTCAGCTGTTTTTCTGTCACATTCATTATCTTCAAATGAATAGAGAAATGTATCACCAGAGGACAACAAATTCATACCTGATAATTCTTTTTCTTGTTCATCTTCATTCTGAGGTGATTCTGAATCTAAAGAGTTGCTTCCACATAATGGCCAATTGTCTCTCCCACTGTCACAGTTCCTTTGAGATGAATTCTTCTTTTGAGGTTCTTTCTTCTTTTGCTTCTTTCCCATTTTTACTATGGATCTCCTTCAAGCGATCAAGCTTCTACCAAAGGACCTGCTCTGATACCAATTGTTGGAAATAATACTGGGGGGGGGGGGGGGGGTGAATCAGTATTATTAAATCAAAAACTTTTTCATTTTCATAATCAGATTTATATACGCTACTTCAGTGAAGGGAACTTGCGTGTGCACGCAACTATTCTTAAGGCAACCAACGTATATCCAGTGAACTTGTGATTAAGTTAATTCATCATATGTTGATCTTTAATCAGTGCATCAGTACTTTATTAAACATTAAATAGTAACCATGCGAAATAATAACAGAATAAACCATCACACATAATCAACACACATGAACACCAAGAATTAAGGTGGAAACCCAATGTGGGTGAAAACCACCTACTGCTGTCATCTCTAGCTTCTTTTAATAATAAGAAAATTTGTTTACAATCTTGTACTGGTGCAGACTCATACTAGTATGTAGGCACCCACTTGCAGAAGGCTACAACCTTCTCTCGTTCTCCAGCTTCTACTGGAAGGGAGCTACAACCCCCTTAGTTCTTGTACTAGCTGATATGTTTACTAGTATGTAGGCTCTGACCTATAGAAGGCTACAACCTTCACTCATTCTCTAGCTGCTACTAGAAGGGAGCTCCAACCCCCTAATCAAATCATCAACCACCACTGGCAGGAAGCTTTGACTTCCTCACTGAAGGCTCCAACCCTCAGTATCCTCTAGGGACCACGTTTCATAAATTTTCACACTAGATACTCCTGGTACACAATACTACAATATGAAGGCCATGTTTCATCAAATTTTCACACTTAACCCATTAGTAACATTGAATCTCTCAATCATCAATCTTTGACATAACTGAAACCAATCATCAATCTTTGAATCAACCATAACTGAATCAATCAATCACTGAAACCTCTGACATACTAAATCAAACAATCACTGAACCTCTGACACAACTGAATCAACCATTCATTCAAACTTAATCAAATTCAACCAATCAACTGGAACAGACAAATCACTGTAACTAGTACACAGATCTGAACCCAGAACACTGCATCAAAATCCAGAACCAACTGTAACCTCAAAAATCATGTGTCAGACTATATATGCTCCTTCAATGAAGCCAACCTATGTGTATATGCAACTTCTTTCAGCCCAACCTGCGTATATCTCTAAAGATAATGAATCATAAAATCTCTGAATCATAAACTTTACTAATGAACGACATTATGAAGATCTGCTGTCAATATAAATTTCTAAACAGATAGAAACAAGGATTACCTTTCTTACTCAATCAATCAATCAATCACACACAAACTCTTTATGCATTCAGTTTTACTTTCAGATCTAAGAAGACTTCATTGACAAACAATAGTAAAACAACAACACTGATCTGATAGATCAGTCATCCCTGAACATCAAGCTTTTATTTTTCATACGCTACTTGGAAGAGCTGAACCAACGCGTATACGCACCTTCACCAAAGCAAACCAACATATACACCTACAAATACTTACTTATAACTTTGCTGCAATTCCAGACTTCAGACATACCTAGATCATCACATATAAAGGATAAAACGTACGTTAGCAATCATATCTAGCCTATCCATTATCAGATCACATAATGATAAGTCATTATGATCTTGATCCATAATTAGATCTCATACATCATCAAACACTCAGGTGCATACTTAGTCTAGATCAAGAAAAGCATCAGAAACCCATAACATGCATATTTTCTTTTGATCTAACACTTCATATGATATTCATTACTTGTGCACTTAGCCCTTTGATATTCTCCTCCTTATATACTTAGATCCTTTGTCAATACCTCAAACCAAAACCTTGGACCAATACCTCGGACTAAAAACCTTAGACCAAAACCTCGAACCAATACCTCGGACCAAAAACCTCGGACCAATACCTTGGACCAAAAACCTCAGACCAAAACCTCGGACTAATACCTCGAACCAAAAACCTTGCTTAGGATCTGTGGTATTCTTGGACGGGATCAAATAGTCGTTACTCCGCTCAATATTGTGGGCTAATACCATGGTATTGACCCTTGGTATTCTTTCACCTTAATTTCCTTAATTTTTCATCCCATAACGCTTTTTCTTCTATGAAAATTCGTGCATATGTATACAATATTTTTGTATAGTGAACCTGTGTGTACACGCTCTTTTTGTGTAGTGAACCCGCGTATACAACATAACATACCTGAAAATGTCCTTTTTCTTCAACTTCTTGATTCTGATCTATAGTCCTTTGTTCCTTCATCTTATTCATTTGTACCATTACTTTGTTCCCTCTGAATAGACCTGTCCTAATGTGATTTGCCATTATACATTACTTCTGAACTGATTCCTTTGAACTACCCTACATTTTGTCACATCTATAAACACAACTGCCATGCATTCTGTCACATCTGATATCTCTCCTGTAGATTCATCTAGTTACCATATACAAGTGAGTTGTTCTGCTACAAGTGGGTTGCCATCAAGTACAACACATGCATCATAATTCCAACAATACATAGGCTCATAATACGCACTGAGGATACTAGACTAAAGGTAGATATTAATTTCAAAATGAAAAGGGAAAATAACAATTTACACAATAAGGTACAATCTTCCCTTTGCATACAAAGAATTCAATTTTTCTCGAACTTCTTCAAAATCTCTCCTCCTCTCGATTACATTAGATAACTCTTTTAATAAAGTTCTCGTACAATATAAAAACCCAAATATGTTTCCTATAATTTCTAACTAAATCCCAATTTTGGCTAGAGTATCTCTTTAACATAAAATCCAAATGGAATTCATCAGTAACTTCCTAACAATTTAGATTCTTATAGACTATTAAAATATTAAATTATTTTTAGGGAAACAAACTTCCTTTGGAAAATAAATTAGTGAAACAAATCCTTTACTAAATTAGTTTTGACCTAAGGAGGTCAAAGGTGAATTGAACTTGTGGATGCTCCGGGATTATAATTAGTAAATTTGTTTAATAATCAAAGATTTTCCACAACTACTTATCTAGTTAGGGCTCATCTTATGCCATACCTTTTACAGGCTACCACTTAAAAGCAATTTAAATCAAGATGTGGAGCTAGTACAATTTTAGTATCCCATACTATTGAAGCATAAGGCTCCATTTCATTTTTTTCAAATTCAAGATGTATTTGTTAAAGAAGTCAATTAAATACGAACTCTGCGAGAACCCCAAAGAATTTTTAACGAAGCACATGTAGGTTTTAACCTCGTATAGAAATTAGCTGCATACGAATTCTAAAACACAGAAAATAAACAATGCGAGAGCATAACACATAAAACACATATACACAAAGCTTTTCCCTTGGATCCCAAAATCGGGACTACCAGCTTGATTGTTCATTATGTTCCTTTCAATGTTATAATACACATTTATACATGCCGAAGCATCCAATACCATGGACCGAAAACCATCGCGTCCAAAAACATGTGTGAAAATCATGCACAAAACCTTAGGTGGGTCTGCCCAACCTAACATAGGTTCCAAAACCAAAATTTTTCAGGGCGCTGCCCAGGACCCCATAGAGTGGGGTTACCTGCACCCCTCAAACCCCCTGTGACCCCCCCGCTATGCAATTGGCGCAACGAATGGGGGGCTTCGCCCCCCCTCTAACCTCCCGGTTAACTATGTGGGCTAGTCGTGGAAAGAATATAACACAACCCAACATTCTCCCACTTGTTGTTTTCTTTCCACAGGGGGCCACAAGAGAGCTTAGTCATTTATCGAGCCTTGCAACACCCATTGTTTCTATAAACCAAGAGAACTTCTTAGAGCTCACAGATTTTGTCAATGCATCTGAAGTATTCTTCAAAGTGTCCACCTTTACCAACAACACCTTTTTGTCTTCTATCATATCCCTCACAAAGTGATACTGAACATCAATGTGCTTTGTCTTTGAATGATATGCTGGGTTCTTTGTGAAGAAAATTTCACTTTGGCTGTCACAGTCTATCCTTATAGCTCCCTGTACTAACCCCATACTTGAACACAATCTCTGCAACCAAACTACTTCCTTGCTTGCATGAGTGACTGCCATGTATTCTACCTTTGTAATTTATAGTGGCACTACAGATTATTTCTTATTCATCCAATTGACTGCACCTCCAAATAGGTTAAGCACATACCCACTTGTAGATCTTCTCTGATCCAGATCTCCAGCCTAGTCTGCATCAACAAAGCCACGAATATTCAACACTCTGTCCAATCCTGGTCTTCCTTGGTAGCACAAACCATAATCACTAGTGCCATGCAAATACCTGAAAACCTGCTTCACTGTTGTCCAATGCTCCTTTCCTAGTTTTTACATAAACCTACTCAATACTCCCACTGCATGTGCAATGTCTGGTTTAGTACAGACCATTGCATACATCAGGCTACCAACTACACTTGCATATGGAACACGGGACATGTCCTCTTCCTCTTCTTGTGTCTTGGGACACTGTTCAACAGATAACTTTACACCTACAGGAATAGGAATGTTCACCGGTTTACTATCCTACATATTAAATCTCTGCAATATTGTCTCAACATACTTCTTCTGGTTTAACTAGAGCTTCCTCTTTGCTCGATCTCTTTTAATTTCCATGCCCAAAATATAGTTTGCAGCACCAAGATATTTCATGTTGAATTTTGAGGACAATTGGGTCTTCAAATCCTAGATAATTCCTTTGTCATTTCCAACCAACAACATATCATCCACATACAAGACCAAATAAATAACACGGTCAACAATTAATTTAAAATACACAAAGTGATCTGCTTTTCTTCTGGTGAAGCCAAGTCCCCGTATAAATGTATCAAATTTTTGATACCACATCCTTGATGACTATTTTAACCCATACAAAGACTTCTTTAACTTGCATACCAGTTCTTTCTTACCCTTCACCGCAAAGCCTTCAGGTTGCTTCATGTAGATTTCCTCTTCCAGATCCCCGTGAAGAAATGCTATCTTCACATCCATCTGTTCTACCTCAAAATCAAAAGCAGCAGCAACAGATAAAAGTAATCTAATAGAAGTTACCTTGGCATCAGGAGAAAAAATATCACTAAAATCAATTCCCGACACCTGGGAATAACCTTTTGCTACCAACCGAGCTTTGTATTTCTCCACCTTTCCTTCTGCATTTGTCTTCTTCTTGAACACCCATTTGCTTCCAATGGGTTTCCTTCCAACCGGCAACTCCACCAAATCCCAAGCCTCATTTTTGTGCAAAGATGCCATTTCATTAACCATGGCCTCTTTCTAGAGTTTTCCATCCTCTGAATATACTGCTTCCTTCACAGTTCTGGGATCATCATTAGTAATAGATAAAGAAAAATTTGAACAGAAAGCAGATGGACTATACCTTTCTGGCTTCCTTCTTTTTCGAACTAATATTCTCACACCCGGAGTTTGTGGCTCTTCATCTTCTGATTCCTCCTTTGTTGTAGAGTCTGATTCTTCCTCCTTTAGCTCAAACTCTATCTTCTCAGGTTCCTTTGGTTGGACTTCATGTTTAATAAAATATTTCACCTCTCTAAACACCACATCTCGGCTGTACACAACCTTCCTTGTTACTGGGTTCCAAAGCTTATAACCCTTTAAACCATCCTTATACCCAATAAAGATGCACTTTTCAGATTTACTATCCAACTTGGTTCGTTTCTCCTTTGGAACATGTACATATGCATCACATCCAAATACCCTCAGATGTGAAAGAGAGGGTTTCTTAC
The DNA here is from genome assembly GCA_031772625.1 of Pinus tabuliformis. Taxonomy (NCBI): domain Eukaryota; kingdom Viridiplantae; phylum Streptophyta; class Pinopsida; order Pinales; family Pinaceae; genus Pinus; species Pinus tabuliformis. The sequence continues at coordinate 1,127,874,094 of CM062804.1, read as the reverse complement.
CAGTCCATACCTCTTGTGGAGTTTTATCCTCCAACGTTGATGAAGGTGATCTGTTGACTAGCTAACATGGTGTCTCCACCACCTCTGCCCAGAATTCCTGTCCTAACCTGGCACCACTGAGCATGCTTCTTGCCCTTTCCATCAACGTCTTATTCATTCTTTCTACAACTCCATTTTGCTGAGTTGTATATGGAGTAGTCTTTTGCCGTGCTATACCACACTTCTTACATAATTCTTCAAATTCCTTACTGCAAAACTCTCCATCATTATCTGTCCTCAACACCTTTATCTTATTCTCTGTCTGGTTTTCAACTAGAGCCTTGAAATCTTTAAACCTATCAAAGACTTTAGATTTCTTCTTAAGGAAATATATCCATGTATTCCTTGAGAAGTCATCTATAAATGATACACAGTACACAAACTTACCCAGTGATGGAACCTTCACAGGTACAAACACATCACTATGCACAAGCTCTAATATATGTTTTGCCCTCTTACCACCAAAGGGGAAACTCACCCGATTCTGCTTCCCATATACACAATTTTCACAGAAATCAAAATCCAGAGAGCTATTACTCATACCTTCTACCATACCTTTACCATGAAGTATTCGAAGGCCCTTCTCTCCAATATGTCCAAGCCTTTGATGCCACCACATGGTCTTCTCTCTAGAGACCACTAGATTTTCTGCTCTACTTTTAGGAACCACAGAACTATTGCACCCATCAACAACCATGCTACCTTGCAGCTTGTACAGAGTTCCAATCCAAACTCCCTGCATCAATACCAGTGCTCCCCAAACCATCTTGCAGGTATCCTTCTCAAACACTGTTTTTACACCTGCATCATCCAACTTGCTTACAGAAATCAGATTTCTGGCCAATGTAGGAATATGCAGAACACCCAGAAGTGTTTTAACCCTTCCACCTTGCAACTTCAACTTTACTTTTCCACGAACAACGATTCTAGCCTTCCTATCATCCCCTAAGAAGACATCATCACCATCATATTTCTCATACTCGCAGAACCACTCTCAAGGGGGAGTGAAGTGAAAGGATGCACCTAAGTCAATCAACAATGCCTCATGATCTACATGTGTACTTGAAGAAGCCAAGTACACATCCCCACCCTCATCTGAGGTGGTTTTTGCCTCTGCAGAAGGAGCATCATCAGATCCCTTTCCTTTATTAGGAGTTTTAGATTTACAGTCCCTTTTGTAGTGCCCTTCCTTTCTGCATTTCCAGCACACCACCTTTACAGGTTTTCCTGGAGATTTAGATCTCCCACTCGATGACTTATTTTTGTTTCTGTTCTGGGACTGTCCTCATACAGACAAGGCATCACCATTTTGGCTCTCCATATTTTTCCATCTCATCTCCTCCATCAACAAGGATGAGACTATTTCATCAAACTGCAAGGCAGTTGCATTACTACCTATTGCAATAACTAGACTTTCCCATGAATCTGGTAGAGAACACAACAAACTGATGCACTTATCTTCATCTGAAATTTTAATATCAACAGATGCTAATTGACTTACCACAGTATTAAATGCGTTCAGATGCTCTGTCACCAAGTCTCCATCTTTCATCCTTAGGTTATACAGCTTTTTCCGCAGGAACAGTTTATTCACCAGAGACTTAGATTGGTACAAAGTCCCTAACTTGTCCCACAAAGCCTTCGTTGTAGCTTCCCCTGATACATTTAGCAATACTGAATCTGAGACACACAATCGTGTTGTGCTCTTCGCCTTCCGATCCAACTTCTTCCATTCTTCATCAGACACTTCTGTTGGTTTAGTACCCAAATCTACTGGGATCCATTGATCTTTATCCACCAATAAATCCTCCATCTTGAGTTTCCACAACTCAAAACTCTGACCATTAAATTTCTCGATCTCTATCTTTCCACTACTCGCCATCTTCTTTCACCACCAGAATCGATCTCGCAGATCTCCCACTGAACAGGGTCTACCACAGGCCCGAGCGAAACCCCTAAGCAACAAAGGCATCCCCTTGAATCCAAAACAACTCTGATATCAAATGTAGGTTTTAACCCCGTACACAAATTACCTGCATATGAATTCTAAAACATAGAAAATAAACAATGCGAGAGCATAACACATAAAACACATATACAAAGAGATGTTCCCCTGGATCCGAAAACCAGGACTACCAGCTTGATTTTTCATTATGTTCCTTTCAATTTTATACTACATATTTATACATGTCGAAGCATCCAATACCATGGACCGAAAACCTTTGCGTCCAAAAACATGTGCGAAAATCATGCACAAAACCATAGGTAGGTCCGCCCAACCTAACATAGGGTCCAAAACCAAAATTTTTCGGGGCGCTGCCCCGGACCCCATAGAGTGGGGTTACCTGCACCCCTCAAACCCCCTGTGACCCCCCCGCTACACAATCGGAGCAACGAATGGGGGGCTCTGCCCCCCCTCTAACACCCTGGTTAACTACGTGGGCTAGTCGTGGAAAGAATATAACACAACCCAACAACACAAAATTTCCTCTGGGGAAAGAGAATACATGAGGAAAAGGAAGACCACACCTTGGATATAATTTATGGATTTCAAACTAAACCCTTTTTACTACCTAAGTTTGTGCTTGAAAGATATTTTGTCGTTGAAATATGCCGAGAGTACCACTGATAGTTAATTATGTTCGAAAGAATGAAGAAAAAGTAGTTCATATTTTTACCATTCACCATTGGGTAGTTTTCTATAAGAAAATTTTCTCATCTAGAAGAATTCTCTGAGTCAGTAAATTTTTTAAATTTGGTTGAAACAAAACCTATCCAAAGAATTGAGCCTAAAGGTATATTTTCTAAGCATCTAGCTATGGTCAAATACAAGAATTTATTTACAAGGATTTCTGAAGAAAGTATTAAAAGTTGCATTGGCCTATCCAAAGAAAAGGAAGTATCCACCCCTACTTCACAAGTAATTATTGAAACCAACACCAACACAAGAGGGATAAATAAACAAAGAGGTAAAATTTTTATGAGTGTTCAACCAGCTTCAACATCATAGGCTTGGCCAAGTTCCTCTTCTAGCCATAGGAAAAGAAATATTTTCTATATTAGAGGAGAGAGTAATGATAGGTTCTCTAGTGGAGCATATGGAGGGGAGCCACTTCCTTGAGTGACTTTAGAAAAGTCACATATTAGTAGTTCATCCATGAGTAAGAGTTCTACCAATAAGTGGTCTCAAATTGTAGGACCCAATGACATGGAAGTTGGCAATAATACAATTCTTGATTAGGTCATGACACATAGGACTGAAACCCAAAAAATGATAGAAGAAATTACTACTAAAAAAACTAGTCGCTTTTGAGGACCAATCCTTGACTATATAGAATACCCAATATGAAATAACTAAGAATAACTAAAAAATAGTGATTTGAAAGAGTTAAGGTTTTGAAATAAGAAGGTGACTAGCCAATGGAAGTCTGAAGTTGATGTTTCTAGAGTTGGACCCACATGTGTTCTAAAATTGCATCAAACTACTAGTGAGACCCTTGTACACTTCGTTATGGAACAAGAAAAAAAATTAAAGCTTAGGAAGATGACAAATGAGCTTGAGAACCTATAAATTCCGCTGCACTATTCATGGCCCCATTGGTTATTCAAGGAATAAAAATCACAATTACTACCCCCAACAAACCTAAAATAATTAAGAGAACATCAAACCTATTGAACGATGTCAGATTATATGTCACAAATAATATTAATAAGCAAATGGAATTATTGAAGAAGAATGGGATATTGATTTACATCTAAGGAACTTATCCCAAATGATTCATTTGTTTGTTGAATATATAAAGAAATATCTCTAGGATGATTAACAATTTGTATATAATAAATTGTCTACTTTTGTGAATAAAGTCGATACTTTAAGTGATTTCCAAAGAGCACAACAAAGCCTTCCAAATATGAAGAGGATAAACAAAATCAAAGCTAGATGGTTTGATAGAATAAAAATGTTACAATATGCCATTAATGAATGTTCAAATGTTGATGATCGTAGAAGTAACACCTTTCTCAAAGTTGTTAATGTTGTCAAGGACCTTAAGGGCCCACAAATAATTAAATATTACATGACGATTCCCCAAGATATATTAAAAGGAGAATTACAGATTATTAAAACATTATTGGGTTTTGAATTTGATAACTTAACAAGTTTTCCAGAGGCCCATATTAAGAAGTGGTTGGTTACTTTTGTTAATGACAATGAGGAATACTTATTTATGGTTGGAAAACTATGATTATATTCATGAGAAATCAAGATAGAGATCTATGAGTTACGAGTAAAGCAATACATCATTGTTCCTCCCATGAAAGAATACATTAAGTAATGGTTACACCAATTGTTACAAGAAATCGTTCGTCCTCAATAACTTCCCAAGCACTTGGGATAACGATCTTTGCTATAGCCATATAAATTGGAAACTTCTTCAACAACAAGGGATCATTCTTTCCACATTTGGTCCTCATGCAATTTTGTGAGTGTTGTTTCTTCTGAAGCAATTCCATTCTATCTTCTCACTCTTGGATTAATCCCACTTTATTGAATTGTTGCATATTTTCTAAAGCCAATCCCTAAATGCATTTCCTTTTTTATTTTTCTTCCAAATACCCTTTATCATTACTATTGGTCCATGGGATCCTAATCCCAATCCTATTAGGGGGTGAATACATTTTATTTTTACAATTAAGTAACAAGATTTTGTGATTATACTTTAGGAAATTAACTCTATTCTAAAACTTCAAGTTCATATATTATTTTTTGACTCTCATAGAGAGCTTATTTCAGGAAATCATTTGTTTTGTGGTTCTACAACTTTAAATTCCAAATAAGTATGAATCTCATGGATGATTTCCTATGCCCTTGTGATTCCAAATGCATGACATCATGTCATAGTTATTTGAATATTTGGACCAATGTTTTTTATTTCCATTTATTGAATTTAATGCATATATGTTTAGTCAAATATGCTTATGGATGACAATGTGGAATGAAATTATTAAAATCTAATTTATTTATTTTATTTTATTTTTCTTTGCGAAAGAACACCAGCTCCACTCATATGTACACGAGTTGAATGTTTAATATTTGATATTCAAGTTTTATGTATGAGTGTGTTTAAATGGAGGAGAACCACCTCTTTAAAAAAGCACTAGAGGGATTTTGGAAATAAATGCTACGGGGTTGACCTTTTCCCCTGTCAGAAAAAAAAAATCAACATGGGCAACCTGGATCATCTCAGAAAGGTCCTCCAAAATGGCTCACCAAAACACTTGAAAGTGTTCATCCCGATGAGGTCAGAAAAATAGGAATTCACCAAATGAGATGGAGGTGATGTAGTTAATTTTGATTCAGTTGATGCAGATGATATGGATGTTTCATATGATTCTGCTTGAATTTTTCTATTAAATTTCAATCAACTTCCTATAAAGAAGTTACTTGTTATGATGAATGGAAAGAAGCAATGCAAAAGGAGTATGTTGCTCTCATAAAGAATTGAACATGGAATTTGATCCCTCCATTTATAACCAAACCAATTGTTGCAAGTGGATCTACAAGAACAAGTACAAATAATATGGATCGCTTGAAAATAATAGAGCAAGGTTCATGGAAAAAGGATTTTCATAGAAAGTGTGAAAATTAATGTAGTTAATTGGTAATTATTCCCTTATCCTTTTAAAGATTATTTTTCCCAGTGAAATAATTTACTACAAATATTGAATATTCACCAATTAAAATTCATAGGAACTCAGAAAACCACACACATAAAAATATACACTGATATTTTTGGACAAATGTCCCTGGAAAATCCTCGATGTGGGGAAACCAGTTCTGTAGATGAGGGTTTTATTATTCTTCAACAAATATATAATTGAAAATTACATAAAATATTTTCTATAGAATGACAAATCTCGGGCACAACTGACCTTCACTGACCAAATTAATTTGGAAAATCTAATATCTTCCTCTGCAAATAAACTCAACCTCACACATGCAATTTTCACTTCCTCCTAACACTCATACTGACCAACTGGAAATGTGCATTGTCATTCTGAACAACTCGCACTGCCTATGGGAAATCGATCCTATAATTTATACTACCACCAACAACTCGTACTGCCTCCAACAATTTACTCTGACAACTAGCAATACAACTGTTCCTTCAACAACTTGCACTAGTAAATTGGAAACTTGCACTGGCTTATTAGACCTCCCTCTACAAAGAAAATTCAACCTCTTTTTGTCTCTCAGAAATTAGAAATCATTGTGAAGAAATATCTCCTGCAAATCTCTCTTCAATCACTGTTGAAACCCTCACTAGTGTCAATCCCACTCTACCACTGAACCCTTTCTCAATTGAATCAAATGATCTCCAAGATTCCCATCAACTTCCTCTTATAATCACTTGTTGACAATTATGTGACCAAGATCTAATTCCGATTCATGGCTAAGATCATCTTGACTCCATCAATTTTTTTTTCTAGAAGTCACTAGAGAGAAATCAACTTGTCTCAATTAATATCAATTAATTAACCCGTTTTCCTAAGTTAGGAAAATAATTATAAACTAGTTAATAATCTAATTAAGAAAATTTCCCTTGCAAAAAATAAATTGGGCTTGGAGATAATTAATCCTCTTGTGTTAGAATTAAAAAACATTTGTGGTGAGAAAAAACCTAGCAGCTCCGCGCCATGGGAATGTCCAAACCCTAGGGCCTGAAACCTGCAAATTCTGACAAGCACAGTAGGAGCGACAGAACAAAAAACCACTAGTAAGAACGAGATGACAAAAATAGATTGTGGGGGGGGGGATCCCCTCCTACCAGAATGCAACGGCTGGAGAGTTAAGCCGAAAAACCAAAAATCAGCTGAGTTCCCAAGAAGTGTCCAATCCGACAAATGGCCTAGTCCTCAGAGCGCGATGGCAGGCAAGAAGCAGAGGGCAGTGTCTGCCATGTGCAACAGAGAAACCCAGATTTGTAATCCCGATGAACAAACTGGAAAGATACTACAACTTTATGAAGGACCACGTGATGATCTGCAAGTTCATAGGCGTTTGGTCAATGGAGAAGGACCTGATCAAGTGGATACAACATAAATGGCAACCCAAAGGCCATTTCGAGCTCAAGCTGAGAGCCAGAGGTTTCTTCACGGTAATATTTTCAAACTTGCAAGATAAGGAAATTGTATTTGAAAATGGCCTGTTCATGAGATATTGGGAAGAATGTTACAACCCGGATAAAGAGAAATTCCTGGCAGCCCCAGTCTGGGTACGACTCTTTGGGCTCCCAATGGATTTCTAGGATCCGGAAATATTGGAAGGAATCAGGAACACAATAGGAAAATTTGTCAAAATAGCTGAAACCACAAAAAGAGGTCGATATACTTCATATGCTAGAATCTGTGTGTATATGAATATAGCAGAGCCCATCCCTGAATCAATAGAGCTAGAATATCATGAAGACATCTGGCAACAGACCTTGGACTATGAGCATATCCCGTTCCGATGCCGAAGGTGCCATGAATATGGCCACTTATTCAAAGAATGCCCGTTGAACTAGGAAGGTCCGGATCTAAAAGAAAAACAATGAAACCCCCACAGGAAGGAAATGAGGGGTTCCAAGAAGTGAAGAACAAGAGAAGGCCTCCAAAGGGATCCCATAACCCAAAAATTGTCAACCAAACTCAGTCGAGCAGTAAAAATAGATACGAGGTATTGCAAGAGGAAGAAGAAACAAAAAATGAAGCACAACTCATGGATTACCAGGAAAAAGAAAAAGAAAGTAGCCCAAGTCATGCAAAAATAACACCAAAGAGGAAATCTCAAATAGATCTCACAGATAAAGAAGAACAGGCAGGAATGGAACTCACTACAATGGAAATAGACCCAAGCAAGGGGGAGGAGTTAAGCATGGAAGAGGAAGTTCTAAAGAAACTGTTAAATGAATGGAGACACTTAGATGAAAGATTTATCCAGAGGATCAAAAGAAACTATACAAGGAGACCTTCCAACAATATAAGGCCAACCAAGGACAGAGACAAGTAGAGATTGCAGAGCAACTGGGCATGCAACAAGAAAACCCCCAAGAATTTCAAAACAGAACAAAAGGAGGAAAGAAAAGAGGAAGGAGAAATCTACAGGAATCGATCCAGATAATGGGAGAGATGTTGGTAAACACTGGAAGGGTTGTACCACTATCAGCGGTCTACCAACAACTCAACAAAGTTACCCAATGATAGTAATATCCTGGAACATAAGGGGCCTAAACAACCGGGGAAATAGAGATATCTAATAGATCGATTGAAAAAGGAAAAGCCTCAAATAATGCTTCTCCAGGAAACAAAGATAACAGGAGAAAATCTAGAAGAGATTCTAAGGAGGATGAAACCAAGATATGAGGTAGTAGCAGTGGATGCGAAAGGAAGTGCAGGGGGCATAACAATCATCTGGAACCCAACAGAGGTAAAGGAATATTATTGGATAGGAATGCAGAGAATCCTCACAGGTCACTTTCGAAATATAGGGACCAAAGAATGGTTTATGATCTCAGCAGTCTATGGGCCGCATATTCTAGTTGAAAAGGAAAACTTCATACAAAACATAAGGACCCTAAACCAAATGCATGATGAAAAACTTTGGCTGATTGCAGGGGACTTTAATCTGATAACTACTTTGGAGGAAAAAAAAGGAGGGATTAGAAGGGAGGAACCCGAAATGGAACAATTTAGGGATATCCAAGAAGAGCTCCACTTGGTTGATATCCCGACAATCAATGGAATGTACACATGGAACAATAGAAGAGGAGGAACCCGGCAAATAATGTCTCGCTTAGACAGATTCTTGGCAACTGAAAACTTAATCAACAGAGATGTATACTATGAGGCATCCATCTTTCCATGTATGGGATCAGACCACTGGCTGATTAGATTAGAAGTGGATATGAAACAAGGGCAAACCAAGAGACCCTTCAGGTTTGAAGCATTCTGGTTGAGAGACCTGACCTTCCTAGGAAAATTGAAGGAATGGTGGAAAGCAAGTGAGAAACAAGGAAGAAACCAAATGCATACATTCCAACTCCATCTTAAAGAAATCAAAGACAAAATCAAAAAATGGAACAAGGAAGAGTTTGGTAATATCCAACAGGAACAGGAACTACTACAGGCAAAGATGAAAAAGGTGCAACAACAGATAATAAATAACGGATACACTGAAACCCTAGTGGAGGAAGAAGGACAATTGCTGAATAGATTGGAGGAAAGGAGGCAACAGGAAGAGATTCTGTGGAAACAAAAATCAAGAATTTAGTGGTTGAGAGAGGGGGAAAGGAACACTAGATTCTTTCACAAAGCGATGATTCAACATCACCATCATAACATGATCTTCTCCTTAGTAGACCAGGAAGGAAATCGCCTTACTCAAAAGGACGATATGGAGAACCTGCTGGTCCAACACTTTCAGAATTTATTGACAGAACCTAATTTAGATAGGACAGAAGATATAAACAGGATTACTCAGCATATCCCTCAGCTGGTGAGTAGGGATCAAAACTTGGCTCTAATGAGGGAAATCACTAAGTATGAGGTGGAAGAAGTAATCAAAGGGCTAGCGAAGAATAAAGCTCTGGGCCCGGATGGCTTTACAACAGAATTTTTCCAGGCAACTTGGACGATTATAGGAGAAGATATCGTGGCAGTAGTGGAGGAGTCAAGACGCACTAAAAGGATGCATCCGGCCTTGAACTCCATCTTCCTAGCTCTTATCCCCAAAACAGACCATTCGGAAGAGCCTCAGGGGTTTAGAACTATAGCTCTATGCAATGTAATATATAAAATTATGGCTACAATCATGGTAAACTACCTCAAACCTATCCTTCCTAGCTTAATCTCTCAAGAGCAGACTAGTTTTGTCAAAGGAAGGAAAATTGTGGATGGGATAGTCACGGCTCAAGAGGCAATTCACTCCATGAAGACCCAAAAAGCTAAAGGGATGATGATAAAACTAGATCTATCAAAAGATTATGATTGTTGTTGTGATGGGGTCCCCTAGGGTCAATTTTGGGGCAAAAGCCGAAGTTTTTTTGTATAAAATGAAAAGTCTCCACAAGTTGTGGTCGCAGAGCACATAGATAATTAAAGTGTCATAAAGGGTTTTTCCCTTCTTTTATGCAAGTTGAGTTGGCTTTTGAAGATCCACCCATGGTTCGCGGACCATGGGATTGTATAAATAGCAGAATCTTAGAGAGTCTAATATAGATATCGATGATGAAGATGTATGTAATGGGTCAGTAAGAGAAAAAGCGAAGATGACTTAGAGTAGAAGAGAGGCTCTGTAGATGTGTGCGTAGAGGCCTAGAGAAGAGTTTGCAGCTAAGTGTGCGGACCCCTGCAACTGAGTGGGTAGGGTAGTCTTAAGTCTGTAAGCAAAACTGAAGCATTAATAAAGAGATTATTCCAGGAATTCCCGTGTTTTGTCTGTTTAATTCTGTTTATATGAATGCGCCTTATGTTATAATGGGTTTATGAAATAATGGTGTATAAATGTGTGACTTTACATGATTGATGATGTTACATGAACACAATTATTGTCAACTGTTTATGCCAATATTTTCTTATTGTATGCAAAAGTTATTAACACTTAAGTTGATCTGAGTAATTACTGGGTTAAGAGTAATATTTGATGTGCGTAAGTAGCTGATTCACATATTCAGGATCCGCGAAAGATAGTCGTGAACATTCACAGATGTATAGAAGCTAATTAAGGGTAGTTATACCGATAAGACCTAAAGGCTTATCGACATGTGTGAAGGGAGAGTTAGGGAATAAAACAACATCACACCCATCTCTGGGTGCAGAAAATTGGTTCCAACATCCCCCCATACTGCTTCGGGTGAGACCTCAGTCCGCGCTCCGCGGATTGATGCCAAAAGGGCCCATAGTGTAGGGATTTGTTTGGCAAAACTAACTCTGAACCTGGGTCAGGACCCACTAAGCCAACAAATAGTTCCATTGCCGGGACTGGGATATGCATAAAAGAGATGTGTGATGTCGCATCACTGGAATCCAACAAAGAAAGAGATTGGTGAGTGGTTGGATAGAAGGATTCATGAATTTGCAGTGCAAGAAAGTAGAAATCCACGCCTAACGAAATAACAATAGATGGATAGATATCTCTACACAGAGATACACGAGATCTTCTTTTGCACCTTCCCGATCGAATTATACGAGTGGATTGCTAAATTGGCAGATGACCAAGGAAGTGTTAGAGAATTATATATTACAGAGCAATGGAACACATAAAATATTGTAGAAATATAAACGCAGAAAATGCATAAAACAAGAGAGACACAGATATACATGGTTCACCCATTTTGGGTTATGTCCACGAAGAAACAACCAGTCCTTCTTTTTATATTATCCAGCAAACTGAAGAGATACAACCTATAACAGATCCAATGTAATTCCCTCTTTGTTCTCAATCTCCTCTCTCTTCCTCACTTAGAATACAGATCTATATAGATGCAATACAATTCCCTCATATATAGCGAGGGGTTGCCTTCTAGGGAAAAAAACCATAAATTAAACATAACTTCTATCATCAGATCTCTGCTTAATGAACGACCCAAATTGACTACGAAATTACAACATTTTACAAGGCAATTTTACATCTATTCTTAGCTTCAGGGGTGCTGCCCCCGATCCCCCGGCCAGGGGAGGGCTCCCAAAGGTCGCAGCCACCCCCCCTGGACCCCCCCTACAACGAATATTTTACGGGTGGCGTTGCTGCCCCATTACAAACTGGGGTCCAATGTGGCGATACCTTTGAATACAGAAGATAATCAGGCTCCACACCCGATAGGAAGGTGGAGGCTTGATGGTCTAATAATGTGGACCCTTGAGCTAGTGCGGAGATTAGAAGCCTCTGAAGATAAGATCGCGCACTTTGTTGATCACTGGCTTGATCGCGTCATAGGAGGATTTGTGACAGAATTCGTGGTCAATACCTTGGTCAGCTATAGCAAAGCGGAGCGACGCTTCTTCAAAGGGCCATGAGGTAAGTATTTAAGATCTTTGAATACTTGGATTAAGATGCTCTAGTGTGAAAAGCAGGTTATGCCATTACCTTGATGTTTGGAGCTACGCGAAGTGGAAAGATCTTTAGGGATAGAGGGAGAACAGGCCCTGAATATAGCCTGCTGATTGAGCCTCCTCTGAGTGATGATGAGGGAGTAGCACAGGCTTCACCACAGAGTATTGTCTAGTTAATAAGACAAGGGTTCCTGCAAATACCCCATCCGCCCACACCACCTCCACCTTCACCTCCACAGAATACACCTTCGCCCACAACGCCACCACCTCCACCACCGTTCAACATGTTGAATATGATGAAGTTTCCTATTTTCAAGGGCTTGGGAAATGAGGACCCATACCAGTTTTGGTTTGTCGCGAAGGCTGTATGGACAACACAAAATATTACAGATGATCATATGAAGAAAGCACAGTTGGTTATTGCTCTATAGTATCGTGCGCTAACATGGTACATCAAGTACTGCACTAATCACCCGATGGCATCATTAGCAAACACTCAGACTACATTGAATAAGGAATTCAGTAGGCCCAAGTCTTAATCGCAATCAGTCATTAGATTCAAGGAAATCATGATGAGGCTGGGAGAAACATCTTTGGATCAGAGACTGAAGTGCAGATCCGTGAAGCTAACATGAATCTAATGAAACACCGCGAGTGATTTGTAGCCTCGCTGCTACCTTATGTAACGGTTGCCTTATCACAACAAAAGATAGGGACCCAGGCGGAAGCCTTGGAAATTGTGGTGAGATTGCATGAGACACCGATTCAAGACGCTACTTTGGGAGTTAAACAAATTCACGTGGAGTTGTAGAATCTTTGCCTCGAGTTTCAAAGCTTGAAGAAGGATAGAGCGGCTAGGCCAGAGTTGCGAGAAGAAGTTTGGTGCCTGAAGTGTAAAAGCCAGGGTCATGATAAAGATCAATGCCCTGTCTTCACGAATTATGTTGCAGGAGGAGGGCTAATGCCTCTGAGGCTGGAAGCTCAAGTAGGGCCAAGTATAGGGCCCGCGCTGTGGTGCGTTATCTATTAGGTAGCTGGAAAACATGTAACAAACAATTTCCACTTGCTGCAGAAATTTGTGCAGACACCGCAACAAATCTTCTGAAACTTCTGTAAATCGGTGGGTCACGATGAGCATAATTGCTGTAGCTATGAGCTGATGATGGAAAGAATGCCTATGTATCGAATGCAAACAGAAATTCGGCCTCCAGATGAAGGCACTTGGGGAGTGCGTGGAGCATATCAAGGGCGCAGACGAGGCCGAGGAGGAGGAGGACCCGGTAGAGGTCGGGGACAAGTTATTTGCTACAACTGTGGAGCGCCAGGACACTACACACAAGAATGTACGAGCCATACGCACCTGTCGTGCCGATATTGTACTCAGTTTGACCACGTGATAAAAGACTTCCCTGTATTAATAACTAAGATGCAGGAGAAGAGGGCGAAGCCTCAGCAGCCCACCTAAAACCTATAAATGATGAGGGCCGAACCGCGCGAAGAGGATCCCAATGTAAATATCATGCTGCAAAGTGGAATGACGACTGGTGAAGATAAAGAAAATCAACCTGAAGAAAGTGAGTGGATCTGCAAGGCTCTAGAAAAATAGGTTGGGTTTGACTTGGAGCATGCGAAAGAGACATTCATGGAAGCAAAGAAAATCTTCACTGAGGCTTCTACCTCAGGAAGTCAGGACAAGATGTCTGAAGAAGTTGACCCCTCCATGCTTAATACCTTCTTGGAGACATGTATGAAGTTGCTACGTGATAGTAAGGTCGTGAAAGGATTACAGGAGTTGATAAATAAGTGTGATGGTAAAGAAAATGCTCTTGAAGGACCTCGCGTAGTCAGAATATTTGGTAAGCATAAGGCAAGAACAGGGTGTGAGATGAGGCTCACTGTGCAAATAGGAGAGTATGAAATGTATCAAGTTATTTTGGATCTTGGGTCAAACGTGAATGTATTTCCTAAACAGACATGGGAAAAAATGGGGAGACCTGCATTGCAGTGGTCTCTGATTCAATTGAGGATGGCAAATCAATAGAAAATTATCCCTATGTGGAGATTGCAGGAAGTGACAGTAGATATTGAAGGCGCCAACGTGTTCGATGATTTTGAAGTAATAGAGGTTGTGGATGACAAAAATCCATGCCCCGCACTCTTGGGGATTGATTGGGCTATCGACATGAATGGGGTAACCAATTTGAAGAAGCAGACAATGTCATTTGAGAGGAAATTGCTCCGCGTAGTAGTACCTTTGGACTCTGCAAAAGGACCGCGCTACACTGAACTAGTCCACGATTATGAGGAAAGTGACAATGATTTGGACCAGATCTATAAGATAACAATGCGAGATCAAGATTGGGTTAATCCGACTACTGATGGACATATTGCATGGGATCGTGAAAGTTCCTGTACATCAGATTCAGATGAGGAATTAGAACACTGGCAGAATAGGTTGCACGAAGTATCTACGCTACGCTGTAATATGATGACTAAATCGTTGCGTTGTGTATCATCTGAGGTAAGAAGTTTTCCTTATTATGATGGCCTAACTAATGTAGATAAATTTTTGGATGCATTTGAAAGGGAAGTGCTGAAGAAGCATCACTTCCAAACACTGGATTTGGCACTACATGCTACGCTCGCAAGATGGTGGGGTATGCATAAAGACAATTTTGATGGGTGGCGCGAGTACATAAAAATGATGAGATTGTGGTTTGGTTGACCAAAAGTCCGGTTAATAGAGAAATATGATGGAAGGAATGATCTACACGATCATTTAGCAAAATGGACTGATGTTTATTGGACGAAGCTGCAACCTGAGTGGGTACATTTATGTTGTCACACTTTGGATGTAATACCCATGAATTGGTACTTGGAAACAAAGATCCGCCATGACATTTAAGAGTGGGACATTTTGAGACAGGGATTCTTGATGACATTCAACTTTGAAGATGGGTTTGAATGTATTGACAAGGCATTGCAGGAGGTCAAGGTAGTGATCTTTAGAATACCGTAGGATCCTTCGGATTTGATTCAGCCAGATTGGAGCACCCAACTGCGCCATGAACTGGAATGCTATAATGTGACTGCTGAAGAAGAAGATGAGGATCTGAGGAACATTAAAATCCTAGAGGCAGAAGGCCACCGCAAAGTGGAGGGACCACAGATAGAGAATCCAGATATCACTGTGCCACTTAAAACTAGACAAGTGAACATTGGAATAGAGGCGGAGCCAAAGTTTGCGAAGATTGGGAACTACTGGGATGATGCTACAGTCGAAGAAGTCGCTGAGTTGTTCCACAAATATCAGGATTTGTTGCCCACAAAGTTTTTGGACTTGAAAGGCATCATAGGCGATTTGGGAGTGATGAAAATAACTTTGAAACCAGACGCGAAGCCTGTTAAGCAGAAGCCCTATTGCCTTAATCCAAAATACAAGGAAAAGGTCCGCATGGAGTTGGATAAGATGCTTGTAGCGGGTATTATTGAACCAATGGAGGAATATGATTGGGTGAGTCCAATGGTAGTTCAGGAAAAGAAGCAAAATGATGAAATAATGATTTGTGTAGATCTCAGGAAGCTCAAGGATGCTTTCATCCATGATCCTTTTCCAACTCTGTTCACAAACGAAGTCTTGGATAATATTGGTGGGTAGGAGGCCTACTCATTCATTGATGGGTTCTCTGGATACCATCAGATAAAGATCGCGCCAGAAGACAGGAGTAAGACTACCTTCGCGACTAAGTGGGGATGATTTCAGTATATGGTAATGCCTTTTGGACTTAAGAATAGGCTAGCAATCTTCTCACACGTAGTCATCGTGGTGTTCAAAGAGTTCATTCACAAATTTTTGGAGGTATATTTTGATGATTGGACAGTGTTTGGACTGGTAAAGTGCCATGTAACTAGTTTGCGCTTGATGCTGGATATGTGCCGGAGGTATTAGATCGTGCTAAACTTGAAGAAGTGCTTATTTTGCATCCCTTTCAGAATCTTTCTGGGTCATGTAGTGTGCAGACAAGGATTAATGGTGGACCCTGCTAAGATCGTGGTTATCATTAATTTGGAGGCGCTAAGGAGTGTTAAATAGCTGCGCGCAACTCTAGGCCACACATGATACTATCAAAAGTTCATCAAAAGTTATGCTTAGATTACCACGCTAATGGAAAAGCTACTAAAGAAGGACGCTACATTCTATTTGATTGAAGAATGTCAGCGAAGTCTGGATGTATTAAAGGAGAAGATGGTCACCGTGCCGATCCTAGTCTTCTCGGATTGGAAGAATTAATTTCATGTACATGTGGATGCATCATGTATTGTGCTAGGAGAAGTACTGACACAGGCTGATGAAGGAGAACTGGATCACCCTATAGCATTTGCGAGCAGGAAGTTGTCTAAGGCTAAAAATAATTACTCGACGACAGAGCGCGAAGGGTTGGATATGGTGTACGCGCTCCAGAATTTTAGACATTACCTGCTAGGCGGACATTTTAAGATGTATACAGACCACTCTACATTAAAGTACCTAGTCAACAAGCCAGTGTTCAGGGGGAAAATATGCAGATGGTTGTTGTTGTTTCAGGAGTATGATTTCGAAGTAATTGTGAAACCTAGAAGGTTAAATGCAGGGCTAGATCATCTATCGCGCATTAAAACAGGAGAGAGCCCACCAATTTGGAGGAGGGGCTGCCTAACACGCAACTCTTTGCAGTGCACGTAGCAGATAATCACTTTGAAGGCATTATCCACTTCTTGACTACAGGAACAGCGCTAGAAGGGTACACAAGTCAACAGATGAAATAATTGGTAGTGCGCACAACAGACTTTTCAGTTATTGCACGACATTTATATAAGATGGGATCAGATGAAATACTGCAACGTTATGTGCCTAATTTTGAATGAAATAGTATACTTGTTGAAGCTCATGGAGGAGCTACAGGAGGTCACTATGCAGGGAAAGTGACAACGCAAAATATTTTACGCACTGGGTTGTGGTGGCCGATGCTGCATAAGGACTCGAAAGCATATTGTAGGGCATGCGATGCATGTCAAAGGACAGACAGAACATCGCGAAGGGATGAGCCGCCTCTGAATCCGCAAGTGTCATTGCAACCATTTGAGAAGTGGGCAATTGATTTTGTAGGTCCAATTCAGCCTCTAGGAAAGAAGATGGGTTTGCGGTATATCATCACCGCAACTGAATATTTGACCAGATGGGTGGAGGCACAACTTGTAAAGGACTGTACAGGGGCAACCACAACAAAATTTCTGTTTGAACATGTGTTGACCAGGTTTGGTTGCCTAAAGATTTTAATGAGTGATTATGGTACGCACTTCCTCAATGAAACAATCAGTGCGCTGACAAAGGAGTTTCGGGTTTATCACCAGAAGAGTACGCCATATCATCCTCAGGAAAATGGGATGGTTGAGGCATTTAATAAGATATTGGAGAACAAGTATTCCAAGTTGTATGTTAGGCAAAAAAATAGTGATAGGTATCAATTTTGATTAATAAATGGCTTTGGAAATTGACAAAGGCATTGGAAAAGGCAACGTGGCATTAATTGACATTTATTTATGAAAATAATGCAAAATAGGAGAAAAGGAAGATGAGAGGTCACATAATTTCATGTGAATAAAATTGAAGGAAAAATAAAGGAAAATGAAGAAAATAGAGACCTAAATGATAAAAAGGCTTCTGCTGACCAGTTCACAACCTTTTGATAGTTTTAGCTTGGAGCTCTTTTATTTTATATCTCTCTCATACTATTTCACAATCAGGGCATTATTGGAGGACTCTAACATACATTGAATTTGGAGAAAGAAGGCAAGGAAAAAGAAGGAAAGCATAAGGGGACAGTGGGATCAACAACAATAATGGAATTGCCTTACAGGTAAAGGTTGTATGTATGATTTCCTTGTTGATTTATGGATGCATGGTATATGAATGTGATTATTTGGTTATGATTTGTCATTGGCATGAAGGATTGTTTGGATTGACAATGGTTTTGGCCTTACCTTTCCATTTCCCAGATAGCCATGGTGTTGTGGGTTTTTCCATTTGATTGTTTTCTAGTTGGTGCTCATAATTCCTCATGGCTGTGTGTTGGAAGAAATGCTTTGGAAGCCCTGTAACAACTTGGCTTGAGTTACTAGTCTTGGATCCTAGGATGGAAAAGCACTTTGGAGCCCTTGGTGAGTGGAGTTACTAGTCCTGGAGCCAGGCTGGATAAACGTTTTGCAGCCTTGGAAGGCTGTGGGTTGAGTTACTAGTTCCTGTAGCCTTGGACAACTAGGTAGAGGTTGATCTGGTTGGTGTTAGTGATGTCCGATTGTGAGGTGGAATCACTGGTTGAGGTGGTTTGGCCTCTAGAACTCCTAGTTTTATTTTTCTTGGTAATTCCATGAGATCCCACATCCATGCTTAGAATATGGGTGATTGGATGGAAGAGAGATTTGGTTTAGCCCAATCTATGGTCGGGTGGTAAGTGGAAGTCCGTGACTTGGTTGAATCGATACTTGTACTTGAGATTATGTGGCTTTGATGGTTATTCTATCATTGTTTATATGTTGTTCATTTGTTGGTTATATGATGTATATTGTCTATGGATCTTGATATATTTTGATTAATTGATGAATGTTTAATGAATTCATGAGTTAACAGATGTTATTGCAACAATTATGAGAGGGCATTAGACCTTCTTGATGATTCTCTAGCGAGCTTATTAAATTAGTGAATATGTATGAATTTATAACCTACAGGTACTATGTACACAATGTTTGTATAAATGAGTAATTGGGGCCTCTAACTTCACGGGGTCGTAACTTTGGCATACGATTTCCATTTGACTATCATAATACCTCGTTTTGAAGATATCCATGAGGAAGCCGAGCCAAAATTGTGTGAGTCAAAATTTGGCACTTTTTAAATCTCTTTGTTTTCCTTGAAAATATTGTTTAGGCCCTCAAAATGACCTCAGAAGTTTAGAACCCAAAAACTGTTAAAAATAGAAAGTTGTGTTAAATTTAAGGAAATGAAATTGAAAAGAAATAGTGTTGGGTCAAATTAGGCTGATTACAATGTGATCATGTGTCACTGTGTATTTTCAGTTAGTTTTGGACATGCGGACCCCATTTTCCATAAGTGCATTTTAGAAATCAAGGCTCACATAGTAACTCTCATCTCGTGTCTACCCCTGCAGCCTGGTGAAACTAGGTAAATAATAATGTAAACTTTGAAATGGGAATTGTAAACACAAAATGAGAAATATAACTAAAAACCCCGAAAAAACATGAAAAAGACCTCGAAAATGAAAAGTGTTGATGTTGGAATAATAATAATTATTATTATTTATTTTTTATTATATATATATATATATATATATGAGTAAATTTTCAACATTTTTTAAAAATGATAGTAAAAACTAATAAAAACCATTTTTTGTTCAAAAAACACCCTGAAAAAAAAAAGTGTTGATGCTGGAATAACGTTTTTTTTTCAACATTTTTTAACAATGGTTTTAAGAATAAAATATCATGACTTCGAAAAACCTTAAAATTTCAACGATTTTCAGGCATGACATTAAAGATAAAATATCAAGTCTCTGAAAAACCTTAAAATTCCAACAATTTTCATCCATGATATTAAAGATAAAATACTTATAATTGTTTTTAATCATAACATTAAAGATAAAAATTCAAGACTCAAAAAAACTTTAAAATTTTGACAATTTGACAACCATGGAATTAAAACCAAAGATCATGACTATAGAAAACGTTATGTTTTCAACATATTTCAACCATGACATTATGGAAAAAATTATGACTAAAAAAACTTAAAAAATGAACACTTGAATGAAAGAGTCATCATACCAAGAGTAATTCATTATTTAAATGCTAAAAGTATAACTATTTTAAAGTCTTAGCCTAAGACAACTTGACATATTGTAACAAAACTTTAAAAAACAACCATCAAATTGACACTCATTGTAGGCAAACTTACCCATTGTAATAAAAACTTAAATAACAACCATGAAATTGAGACATTGTGGGGACATACTCGATCCATTATAAAAAAAACTTTAAAATCAACTATCAAATTTACACAATAGGATTGAGTTGCTAGTTGAAGATCGACACGGACCTTGCAAAATAAAATAAAATAAAACAAAATAATAAATAAATAAATGAAAATGAAAAATACAAAAGAAAACAAATATTAAAACATTGAAAAAAACAAAAACAAAACACAAAAAGTTTAAAAAATAATAACAAGTAAATAAAAATGTATATTAAAACATAAAAAACTAAAAAAACATGATCAAAAAAATAAAACAAAAATTTAAACATTGACAAAAATAAAAACTAAAACATTAAAAAAAATAATGAAAAGTAAAAAAAAAGAAAAAAAAAAGACATGTTATAAAAAAAACAATTTTTTTTTTTTTTTTTTTTTTTTTTTTTTTTTTTTTTTTTTTAATATTAGAAAAAAAAGGTTTAAAAAAGATAATAATAAGTAAAAAAAATATATACTAAAACATAAAAAAGTTAAAAAAAACATCACAAAAAAAACAAGGGCTACATAGTAGCTAGTACCTATCGCTTAGCTTAAATATAGCTTAATTAAACTAAAAAACAATAGACATAAAGATTTCATAACAAAAATAAAACAACTAATTAAACACTGTATTGTTGAATGCTATCACCAAAAATTAAGAAATGTTATTAGCTAATATTGTTTATATTAACAAACATACACTTTAATATATATGTGTGTATATTTATTTTTTATATATATTTACGTGTTTTAGTTTTTATTAATGTATATAATTTTTTATAATTGAATTTATTAAAATATGCTTTTAATATAATAATAAGTCATATATGGAGAAAAAACTAAAAGTTATGGAAATGGAGTAGTAGAAAAAGGAAAAAATTAAAAATAAAAAGTAAAATAAAAAAGAAATAAAACTAAGAACAAAAAAATAGTAAATAAAAAGGAAATAAAACTAAGAACAAAAAATTAGTAGCTAATAGAAATGGAAGTTACTAAACAACCCATAATAAGACCTCAACCAATCACCTTACAAATAAATAGATTTAAATGACATAAATTTAAATGAAAGACAAACTAATGCACAGTCAAAGCAAAACTGAATGCTAATACCATGATTGCTAGGTACAATTTAACAAAAAAATAAACATTGATAAATATAAAAAAAAATCAAAACAAGTAAATAAACACTTATATTAAAACAAAAAAAAAATAAAAAACATGATTTTTTTTTTCAAACATTGAGAAAAAAAAAAACTAAAACAAAAAATTTGAGAAAATAGGAACAAGTAAATAAAAATATATATTAAAACATTAAAAAATTAAAAAAACATGATTTAAAAAAAATACAAATAAAAAAAACTGAAAAATTAAAAAACAAAATTAACACATAAAAGACAATTTAAAAAAAAACAATAAATAAATAAATATAAAACTATAAAATTAAAAAATTAAAAACCCAGAAAATATTTCCAAGAAATCTAGTTTAAGAGAAAAATTTAAAAATAAATAAATAAAAAACAGTATTAAATAATAAAAAAACAAAAAACAAAATAAAAATCATTAAAATAAAAATAAAAAGTATGAAAAACATTTTAAAAAAATACAAATAAAAACAATTAAAAAGACATTAAAGAAAACTCGATCCATTATAAAGAAAACTTTAAAATCAACTATCAAATTAACATATAATGGGATTGAGTTGCTAGTTGAGGATCAACACGGACCTACAAAATAAAATAAAATAAAACGAAATAATGAATAAATATATAACGAATGAAAATGAAAAATACAAATGAATATATATATGTGTGTACATACACACACAAACACACACAAAAAAAAAGAAGACAATTTAAACAAAAAAATAAAAAACAATAAATAAATAAATATAAAATAAAAATAAAAAAAAACCAGAAAATATTTCCAAGAAATCTAGTTTAAGAGAAAAATTTAAAAATAAATAAATTAATAAATAAAAAACAATATTAAATAATAATTAAAAAAACAAAATAAAAACATTAAAATAAAAATAAAAAATATGAAAAACATTTTAAAAAACACAAATTAAAAACAATTAAAGAAAACATTAAAGAAAACTCAATCCATTATAAGGAAAACTTTAAAATCAATTATCAAAGTGACACATAATGGGATTGAGTTGCTAGTTGATGATTAATAGGGACCTGTAAAATAAAATGAAATGAAATAATGAATAAATATATAAATATATGAAAATGAAAATTACAAATGAAAGAAATATTAAAATATTGAAAAAAAAGGAAAACAAGAACCAGAAAAACACAAAAAGTTTAAAAAACGATAACAAGTAAATACAAATTTATATTAAAACATAAAAAAAAACCATGACAAAAAAATAAAACAAAAATTTAAACATTGATAAAAATAAGAACTAAAAAAAACTTGATTAAAAAAAAACATAAATTTAAAAATTGAAAAAAATAAAAATAAAAATAATAATAATAAGTAAATAAAAATATATACTAAAAAATCATGAAAAAAATAAAACAAAAATTTAAACATTGAAAATAAAAAAATAAATATAAATATAAACAAGTAAATAAAAACTTATATTAAACATAAAAAATTAAAAAACATGACCCAAAAAACATTGAGAAAAATAAAAACTAAAACTAAAGCACACAAAATAAAATAAAATAACAAGAAATAAATAAAAATACATGTTAAAAGATAAAAAAAATTAAAAAACAAGAATTAAAATATATATATATATATATATATATATATATATATATATAAATAAACTAGAAAAAACCAAACATAAAAGAATATATATAAAAAGGGGCAAAATTAACCTATAATATACACAATTTAAACCAAAAACAATAAGTAAATAAATAAATAAATAAAAACAAAATAAAAAACATGGAAATAAAAATAAAAAATATGAAAAATATTTAAAAAAAATACATTTTTTTTTTTGTAAACTTGGTAGTACTTTCTCTATTAATATTATCCAACTATAATCATGTTTTTCCAATAGTATCAGGTGGTCTCAACCTGCCCATAGAAAACTAGGTTGCCCACTTGTCAGCGTTAAAAGATGTCCAAAATTTAAATAAGTCTTTTTCTACCATCCATGCAACATTTGCTATTCTATCTATAATAAGCATCAACTTAGGAAAGTAAAGGCTATTCGTCATAGAAACAAAATTTTATCTAGCACCCTGTTTTACTCATCATCCAAGGACTCCACCAGGGTTGGGGCTTTAGCGTTGGACCCCGGCATCTCACTTCTCCTCATGTCCTGCAGACTTTGCTCTATCTTGCTCAGAGCTAAGTTGTTGCGGTAGACTTGAATCTGGACTACTGCTATCTCCTTGTGGAGATCCGCCCTACTGGGCTCCTTCGTTTTGGTTTCCTCTTGTACCTCCTATCCCTTGTTTAGTTCCTGTTTCTTGTTGAGTGTCATAGCTCGGGCCACTATGTTCTTCATAACCTAGTATTGTTGGATTATTTGTCAGAATAGAGTATGGCGGCTGTGGGTGTTCCCCAGATCTTGCACCATGGCTTCCCACTCTTCTGTCTCGATGTCCTGGTTGGTGATACTGTCATTGAGTTCCCTCTCCCATCCATCTATTTGTGCTCTTACCTCTGGAGTGTTTCCAGCCATGTACGCACTAATAAAAGTCTTCATATTCTCCTTTCCAGTCATCCTACCTCGCTAGAATTGGCCTCTTCTAGAGGTTGCATCCCCTCCAGTGGTCCGTTTCCCTGCCTTTCCTGTTCCTTTGCTGCCTCGTTTAGCCACCTCTTTTCCTTCTCTAGCCATACTTTCTTTGTCCCAGCTACAATTTTCTTCACCCGATTCTTTCTCCTCTGTAGGATTACTTGCTACAGTGCATTGCATGATCCATGCCTCCTCACTATGCTACACTTGGATTATAATTAAACCTAAAATAGTAACATAAGAAATATTAGAATTATGTATGTATACTCCCCAAACTATCTTATTTTTATATGCTCCGGGTTTGGCCTCTCACCCAAGTCCTGGCAACTTGGTTTTTCCCCCCTTCTCCCTCAGATCCCCCCCTGACGGCTCTTGGGTTAACATTCTTCAGCCTCTCAAATCTTCTCCTCTCTGATTCATCCCTCCCCGACTACCCGCAACCTGCTGGTCTACCTTTGTAGTCCTACAAGAGTCCCTACATTGGTTAACCTTATTCCTGTTCCGAGTTTCAAAAGGGTTCCCCTTCCCAACCTCTCTCCTCTCTGGTATCTCCACTCAAATTGTGCCCCTGGATAGCCCCTAGGTCTTATTCTGGACAATCCGGTTTGGTTTCACCTCAAGCCAGGCTATCCATAACCTTACTTCATTAGCCTCTGAGAAATCCTCCACTCTGTCTCAGCTACCTGATTTACCCCTTCCATACCTCAGGTACCACCTCGCCAGGGCTATTATCTTTCTATGCTCTCCCTTAATGGTATCCCCATTGCCTCCCCGACCTCCCTCATTCCCTCTCTGTTCATCTTCCCAAGGCGACCCTCTAACTTTACCATATCTCTCCACTTCTTTATCATTCCAGACCAGGTTAGAGTTCCAGGACCCCCTGGGCTCGACTCGTTCCGAGTCCTGGCTTTCCCAAGCCCCCTTCTCCAATACCTCTAAATTAAACATTATTGCAATTCTATTGTTTAGGGAATAGAGGATGACATACCTTCGATTTGTGTTGATTCGTCTGCCTCCATCAGCCTGGGTCCGCCTTTTGCATCCACCACCTTTCTTTTCTCGTTCCCTCACCTTCGTTCTCTGCATGCAACTATCCTCTTTCTCAATTTCCTTTGCCTCTTTTTGTTTTTTCTGCTGTCCCTGCTATCTTCCGTCCCGCCTCCCACATGTCCTCCTAATCCTCCCACCACCCATTCTTTCATTCCTTCTCCTCGGAATGATGAACCTCTGACGCTTCCATCTCTGTCCTTCATTAACTCCCTCGTGCCTCTGGCTACTCCTGTCGTGGGTACCTCTCTATACTCATACCACTTGCCAGCTCTGTTCTGCTCGCCCTCTTGCTTGCCCCCAAGCCTTCCTCTCTCCCTACCGTTATCAACCACACCTGTCCTCGTTCTGTGCCTTCCTCCTCCCCACCCTGTCCTTCTTTCTTCCCTTCCTACTGTAGCAATCTCCCACCTCCCGATGTCCCCTCTGTCCTTGGGCCCAAGTGGGTGGTTTCTGGCACCTCCACCTCCCATCCCCTCTGGCCCACCTTGCCTTCACTATCACACCCCGATCAGGGGTTTTCCTCTTTCTCCTTATCTTTTTCTAGGATCTCCCTTAGTTTCCTCATTCCCTCCATTTGTAATAACTCTTCTCCTCTTATATCCAGGTTTCTACCTACCCGGACGCATCCCAAGTTAGTGAGATTGTCCGCTGCGATGTTGCCCATCATGCGAACATGTGTTGGAATGATGTACCCAATCTGTCGAATTAGCTTCCTGATCTCTTGGACAAGCCTTGCCATCCTCCAGCTTTAGCTGATTTTTTCATAGTGAGTCCCTTGTTGGAGCTTTTTCACCATGTCTATTTCCATTTTCGAATATCCTTCCACCTCCAGTCTCTGAAACCTCTCCCTTAAAGCAAATTTCCAGTCCCCTCTTCAAAGCATGAAGCTCTGCTTCATTGTTGCTCGCAGTGCCGCAGTCCATAGCGAATATTCAGATCGTTTTACCTTTATCGTCTCTGAATACTCCTCCTGTCCCCACCGCCCCAGGGTTCCCTTTTGTAGCTCCATCAAAGTTAAGTTTGATAAATTATTTCTGAGGCCGTGTGAAACAGTTCACAGACTCGCCATTGGGGGGATGGTGCTTCCATGAGGAGGCGTTTAGCATACTGGGCTTCAAGTTTAGACCTATCATTATTCTTTTTTCCTGGGGATTTATTTCCCAATCCTCTGCATACCATTTCTCAGCCAGTATCGTTTCTCGTATGTTCTAGAGTATCTTTTTCCATCTTTCTTCTTCTGTTCTTTTTTCATCTTTGAAGATCATATTATTTCTTTCCTTCCATATTGCCCATAGGAAGAAACCCAAAGAAAGTCTCCAGACTCGATTTAGGATTGGGTTTTGGTAAGGATTTTTCCGCCAATTATCCATTGTTGCTTTCATGCTATTTGGATTCTGTCACTTACTCCGAAGAGTTGATTATGGTTTCTCCACAAGTTTTCACTGTATCTACAGGCATTGGTCATATGTTCCATTGTTTCTACTTGTTCATTACATAAGCTACATATCGAAGGTCCCTGTAGGCCTTTTTTCTGCAGTTGGTCCCAAGTAAGTGCTCGCCCATGTTGGAGGATCCACATGAAGAAGGTGATTTTTGGCCATGTCTTTTCTTGCCATATTCTATCCCATATCTGTGTCCCCTGTTGTATGTGGTGTGTTGCTTGTAGTTGATAGCCCTCTTTAATTGTGAACATCCCTTTAATCCTATATCCCCATCTAAGAATGTCTGACCCCTCCGCTTTTGCAATTTTCTAGGTTGCCATCTCTTTCTCATATAACTTCCATTGGGGTGTTTCTGGGGCATCTGGCCAATCCTATTTTTGTTTCCACTTTCTCCAGTACTCTCCAGGTTCCATGTTCCAGAAGTTTTTTACTGTTTGTTCTTCATGGATATTAGTATATTGACATACTATTTCTAGCTCAGGTTTGCTGTTTAGTTTTTCTCTCTGTTGCCACGCTTCTTCCCAAAATTTGGCTTTGTCTCCTCCCCTAATTTCCCAGAAACTATGGGTTCTGATCAAATTTCTATTGTTTGAGGCTAAGTTCTAGATGGATGATCCTTTCTTATTGTCCTGGAGTCTCAACTTTCCTTTAGTTGAGCTCGGCATGCCATACTTCCTCTCCCATAATTGCTTCCATAGGTCTGCTCCTCCCTGGATCCATCTCCACCAGAGCTTTGCCCCCATGACCTGATTGAGAATGTATGGGTCTCTAAGTCCCAACCCCCCATCTTTTAGAGGTTTACTGAGCTAGTTCCACGATAGTAGAGCCCATTTATTTTTTTTTATTTTTTTTTTTTTTCCGTTTTGGGCCCTTGCCACAAGAACTTTTTGAAGATGTCTATCATCTTTTGGCAAACTATTTTTGGCATCACTTGACTGGTTAATTGGTAAATTGGGATAGATTGTAGCACTGATCTCAGTAGTATTACCTGACTCGGCATATTCAGTGATCTGAATGTCCAATTCTGCATTCTCCCTTGGATTTTTGCCAACAGGGGTTTCCAATTTGCCACTTTGTTTTGTTGATCATTTAGCTGAATTCCTAGGTATTTCGAGGGGAGATTACCAATTTGGAATCCCATTATTCTTGCTAAGAAATCTTGTGATGGTGTTGTTGTGTTGAAGAAAAATATATCAGACTTTTCCTTATTTATCTTTATCCCTGAAGCACTTGTGAAGTCAGTAAGAATCTCCATTAACCCTCTAGCTTCCTTGAGAGATGCATGCCCATACATCATTATGTCATCTATGAATTGTTGGTGAGTTAACGGTAAATCATTTCCCCACAGTCTAAGACCAATGTATTGTTCTCTTTGAACTTTCTCTTTTATATACCTTCCGAGTCCTTCCATGGCCAGTATGAATAGAAATGGGGATAACGGATCACCTTGCCTGAGCCCTCGGGTTGCATTGAATGCCTTTGTGGGTGATCCATTAAGTAAAATTGACAGGACTGGAGTTGATATCATCGACATTATCCAGCTTATCCATCTTGCATCAAAGCCAAATGCCTTCAATATTCCCTGTAGGTATTTCCAGTTCAAATGATCGTAGGATTTTGATAAGTCTAGTTTAACCAGCATACCTTTGGTTTTTTTTGTCTTTAGTGAATGTATTGCCTCTTGTGCCATCACTATGCCATCTACTATTTGTCTTCCTTTAATGAACCTTGTTTGTTCCTGAGAGATTAGACCAGGTAATATAGGTTTTAGGCGGTTTACCATAATTGTAGCCATGATTTTGTAGATTACATTACAAAGCACTATTGGTCTAAACCCTTGCAGTTCTTCCGAATGATCCGTTTTCAGAATAAGGGCCAGAAACGTGGAGTTCAGGGCCAGATGCATTCTTTTAGTGCATCGGGACTCCTCGACGATTTTCACTATATCTTCTCCCATGAATGGCCATGTCGCCTGAAAGAATTCTGCTGTGTATCCATCTAGGCCTGGTGCTTTGTTCTTCGCCATGCTTTTGATGACTTCTTCTACCTCTGCTTTAGATATTTCCCTTAGCAGGGCCATGTTCTAATCCTTGCTCACCAGATTGGGAATGTGTTGTGTGATTTTGTTTATATTCTCCTCCCTGCTTATATTGGGTTCCGTCAGTAGCCTCTGAAAGTGCTGAACTAACAGGTTCTCCATGTCTTCGTTTTGGGTAAGTCGGTTGCCTTGCTGATCAACTAGGGAGAATATCCTATTCTGCTGCCTATGTTGGATCATAGCTTTATGAAAAAACCTTGTGTTTCTTTCCCCTTCCTTTAACCATTGGATTCTTGATTTCTGTTTCCACAAAATTTCTTCTTGTTGTCTCCTTTCCTCCAATTTATTTATCAGCTGCCCTTCCTCCTCCACTAGCAACTCACTTCTACCCTCATTGATGATTTGCAGTTGTACTTTCCTCATCTTGACTTGGATCAATTCCTGTTCCTAATGTATGTTGCCGAACTCATCCTTGTTCCATTTCTTTATTTTTCCTTTTAGTTCTTTGATTATGAGTTGAAAGGTATGCATCAGATTTCTCCCTTCTTTCTTACTCTTGTTCCACCACTCCAATTTTTCTATGAAGGTCGGTTCTCTTAGCCAAAAGGCTTCAAACCTAAAAGGTCTGTTTCGATTTCCTTGTTTCATTTCCACTTCTAATTTAATAGGTTAGTGATCCAACCCTAGGCATGATAGAATTGTAGCCTTGTAGTAAACATCTTTACTAATGAAATTTTCTGTAGCCAAGAATCTGTCCAAATGAGAAGCTATTTGTTTGTTCCCTCCCCTTCTATTATTGCATGTATATTTTCCATTAATTGTTGGGATATCCACCGGGTGTAGATCTTCTTGTATATCCCTGAATTTCTCCATTTCTGGCTCTTCCCTTCGGAGTCCCCCTTTTTTCTCCTCTAGCGTTGTTATCAAGTTGAAATCGCCTACTAGTAACCAAAGCTTTTTCTCATGTAGTTGACTTAACGTCTTTATCCTCTGGAGAAAGTTTTCCTTTTCCACTGGGATGTGTGGGTCGTAGACTGTAGAGATTAAGAACCATTCTTTATTTCCTATCAGGCGGAACCGCCACGTGAGGATTCGCTTCATGCATATCCAGTAATCAACTGTGACCTTTGCTGGGTTCCATAGGATTGCAATCCCACCTGTGCTACCTCTTGCATCTATAGACATACATTCATACCTCGGTTTCATCTTTTTTTTTTTGCATGTGGTTTGCGAGCACCCTGGTCAGTGAGTGATCGCTACGTCCATGGAAAAATTTGGCGATAGCTGGGCTAAATTGCCCCTCGGCCTACTGCAAGACCTGACCCCAAGGGCTTTGGGTGGATTCGACCCTGTGACCTCCCGATGGCGAGGCACGGTGTCATGTGGAAAGAGTCGATAGTGCGGACACAACTGACCTCCCTAGAAGCAAAAGATTTCTAGTGACAAACAAGACAAATAAACACTACCTTTCTCTAAACATGCATTGAGAATACAAGTAATCAGGGGATCTTAACATACCTTTAGTCCAACGCTTTGTAGTAGTCCAGCCTCGCCGATCCAGATGAGCTCCTCCTTCTCTTCGAAACCTGCATTCACTAACAAGCCAAAAGATTAAATAACACCTGATAAACTCATAAAACAATACATATCCATCATACAGACCAAGGAGTATATGAAACAAATCATGAATAACAATCTGTTGAGAAAAATGAGTTCATTTGTATTAGGAGGAAACAAAAGGAACCATTACAACCTGAGCCTTGGTGTTGTTCAAGTCCCTCCTAGGGTCCAGCAAGAGTTTTCCTTTACTTTGATCAGCTCACCCACTCTTAAATAAGGCTAGGAAAGGATGGGAATCTCTCCTCTCAAGCTTTACAAGGGAGTCCTAATTCCAGCAGCATCTACCCTTAGGAATATTCAGCTTTCAACCTCCCCTCCCTTTGGTCCAATGCCTGTATTTATAGTGCTCTAGAGGAAGTTATTCAGGTCCACCATCAATGGGATAAACCCCTCTTTGGATGGGATAGCTCCCCTCTTGATGGGATAAGTTCCTCTTTGGTAGGGATACATGAACCATCTAGAGGCGCTTCATACACGTCAAGCAAGCTTCTAGAATGCTCTAGAAATGACCACAAGTAACTTTTTTGGAGTGAAACTTGCGCCTTTTGACCTTTACAGGAGTACGCACCCATTGCTTTACAGATAGAGCGTACAAGTACGCAGGTATTGTGAACTTGGGGTGCGTACACGCAGGTAAGGCTAAGAGAAACTGCATACCCAGAGATATATAGATTTTTAATGAATTTCTCTCTTTCTTGGAGTTTGACATGGAGAGCAGAGGTATGAGGCTTGCCAAGGAGGATAGTACGACAGTTGATGGAGCCATACTAACTGCAAATAGTCATGGTGACAAATTTTAGTGTAACAGATTGCCCCCTAAAGTGCGAAGCCTGTAGTAGATAAGGGTTTCATATCATCTAGGAAGGGTGAAGTACTTTATCATTTCAAGGATTGTCTTGTGGAGAGCCCAGTCGGAACCTGCAAGTATTCAACACAAAATACATATATATGATCATATCATCGCTGAGGTAGGCATTCCCATACTCAGATTGAAAACTTTAACTAATTGACTATCTACTGCTCTGATACAGGAATGATTCTGCAGTATATCATAATCATAGACTTTTGTAGACACAGTATGGACGCAGCCATCTGTTTATAGTTAATCTACTGTATAATGAATACAAAACTCCTCACAGCCTGGATGGTGGAAACTAGATCCAGGGTCTTCATTTCTACTTCCCTAACAGGTACGATTCTATCCATGCGAATACATGAGTTGATGTCGAACATGGTAGAAACCACTTGATTACCAGTCAATGATGTAAATTGTTAACAAGCGTGAGAGAGACCACCAGTGATGTCAATGGTTCTCAAAGTACCCAGTACAATCCATGAGATGTGAATGAATGAGTTGATGTCGAACATTTCACGGAATCCTTCGATCGAAAGTCAATGATGTAAACTGTCGTCAAAGGCGAGAAACCTGCCATTGATGCATGCAGACTTCAAGGTACTGACGATTCCTAGGTCATCTTTCTAGATAATGTGCTGATGTCGATAGAAAGTGACCCGTTGCAGGCAAGCCCACAACACGAAATCATAGATCAAGTTGAAGAAATGTAGCTGTAAGGACTGACTCAAGGATGGTCAAAATGGATGACGGGTATTTTGCAGATGAATTTTTATTGCAGAGACCTCTTGAACACATAACGACACGACAGATGGCTTGGTGAGATTTGACCCAAAGTTAATACCCGACTGAAGACTTTCAATGTGGTTTGATCAACTGTGAGGCAAAGGATTTCCCAACCCAGGTGAATGAAAAGTGTCGTGTTCAAGAGTGGTAATAAGGCTTCTTCTGAGACAAAGGATAACAAATGGGCTCATTTTTCTCTCTTTTCCCCCACCATTTCTGGCAAGTACCTCTTTATTTTTTACAAGCTTGAGGAGGATAACATATGCTTTATTATAAGCTCATCCTTCGGATGAGTCCAACTTAGTTTTGATTCGAACCCTAAGAAGGAGTGGTCCATTCCTGTTTGTAATCGAACAAGTCCTTTACTGTGAAATTTTAACGAGTCCAGTATAGGAGAAACTCGGCGTTTTTCATTTTTAGAGAGTCTGAAAAAACTTAAGAAGACTCCAAGTTGAACTTTTTCGTAAAGTTGTGTCTCCCAAGTCCGAAAAAGTGTAAAATAATACTTGAGAGAACCGCTTAGTCTTGCGACCAAGGAGTACTTTCATAATTAGTGCCTCTGACCTGAAAAGTAAAAAGCGATCAAGGACACGTCGTTTTATTTCCAGTATCGAGTTTGAAACGACAAAAACCCGGCAATCTTTTCCTGTTCTTACGGTCAGAAAAGAGCTACAAGGGGATCGTCTTTTAATTCCGTTTTAACGAGTGTAAAAGAAACGCTCAGCAATCTTTTCATGTTTTAGGAGTCAGAAAAGGGCTTAAAAGATGACTCTGATGTTTTGGTTCGTGAAAAATGGTAATTTTCTCTGAAAGTCCTTTTTTCCTGCACAAAAACGACACATTACTCATACCTGTTTAAGATAAGAAAAAATGCATTGAAAAATATCCTTCCATGGTGAAAAATAAACAAACTTAGCATTTATTTATCCAAAAAACCTATAAAAAGACCTTTTACCATGTCATTTTTACCATTTTACTGTTGAGGGAGAGAAAAAGGCTTTTGGCAAGAAACTTCCCGTGGACTTTGCGAAGAATCCGACCGTCGGAATCGAGCACCGTCTCTTTCAGGTATTTCACAACATCCTCCTCTTTGTTTTCATCCATTTAGAATTTCATTTTAAGCCCTAGTTTGATTTTTTGGGGGCTTTGGGGTTTCAAGATCCGCTTTTCGGGGTACGCAGGTGCCCCATGGGCGACCTGCGTACCCCGACATTTTCGTTAATGGGAAAATGGCAGGAGTACGTAGCCTACCTTCAGAAAATCTGCGTACCCATGGTCTGTTTTCTGAAAACGGGGTGCGTACTCCGCGCAAAGTAAATTTAAAACCCCAAATCTCAAAACTAAACCATTAATTTTTGATTCAATGAATTCTAATGAATGTTTTCTGGTGTGTAGATTGCCCACCATGCTTGATTGGCGCGAAAGAGAACACGAAGATGTCGATTTGGCCGCAATAGATCATCAACCTTCCATTGATGCTTTGAAGGCATGCGGTCTCTACAAATACTGGGCCATACCTGGCATGAGGGCCCAGGTGCGATTCTTAGAATGGCTGGTTGAAAGGTGGAACGTTCAGGATCAATGTTTTTACATTGGAGGGCACCAGCTCGAGATAGAGCCCTCCGACACATATTTTCTCACTAGTTTGCCTAATAGGGGCGAGCAACTGACTCTGTTCGGGACTAGGCCGGGTGGCCAATCCCTTGCTAGCCTCCGGCTAGAGTGGTGGAATAATCAGCACCAGGAGAAAGGGATAGAAATCAAATACATATCCCTGCTTGAACTTATGGTAATTGCCTTTACAGTTACCAGACTCTGCGGCGCAGCTGCTTTGCATATTGCCACCGGGTCCCAAATGCGGATGGCGATAGATTGCTACCGAGGCACCATTTTCAACTGTGTGACGCTGTGTTGGCCAATATGAAGGGCCAACTGACTAGGGCAAAGAACGGGCAATTAAAGACTTTTGGGTATGGGCCTTTAGTTGTGAGCTTTGCCCTATAGAGGGTTCCGATGCTGATCCAACAACATCTCACTGTTGCAGCTGGGCCTCCTCGGGAGCCAAAGTTGATGCGATGGGTTGCGGTGATGGCCCGGCATCCTGATGAGGGAGCGGGAGTTTTCCGATTTCCTGCGGGTTACTTTCACTGGTTGGAGGACCAGGTCTTTGCGATCCAGGATTTTCCTTATGCCGGAGTAGATTTTCGCGGTGATCCAGACATGGTTCTTCCACAGGGAGAACAATGGGATGACAGAGGTACTTCATTTTTCACAAGTTTTCAAATTATTTACTTTTTTTTGTTTTTTATATCGTCTCAAAACTGACAGTGACAATTTTCAAAATGCAGATGTAGGTCCACAGCGTCCAGCCAATCTCTGGCCATTCGAGAGAAGAGTACCAGTTGCACTAGCACCGGCCCACAGGATGCGGCCGCAGAGACCTTAGCCGAGTTGGAACAGGACCTAGAGCGTCTCACGGTGGACATACCAGAGACGACTATAGACGATATTCCTATTCGACTTCAGCGCTATGTGGTTGCAGTCCCAGGACCTTTCAGGAGGTTCCTGTGTAGGGTAGCGTGGGCAGTGGTGTCGTATAGAGAGCACCACCAGTGATTGGCTAGTCACTTTTTGTAGACACAAGTGACATTTTGGTTTTTTGTACTTATCATTTTTGTCGATCATAAGGTGTTTTTCAACCTATGATCGAAGACGATGTATATTTTTTGACACACTCCTATCTATATATATCATTATTACCGGCTTATTTTGTTAAACATGTATGATAAATTTTTTTTAAATTTACATGTATGATTATCGCAAATGTCTATCTAACATTCAAGAAGCAATTGCATCTGCTAATGTATTTAATGACCTTGGAATATGCTGATATTCAATGTAATCAAATTCACGTTCCAAGAGGCGCACTCTCAAAAATAACCTTAATAACACTGGATTTCTAATGGCATATACTCTATTAAGCTGTAATACAACGAGTTTAGAATCTAACCTCACTATCAAACTCCGAATCCCAAACGAAATAGATTCAGATAATAACTCAATCACTGCACTGTATTCTGCAATGTTGTTTGTTGTTTGACCGAAGCTCACCCCATGCATAGAAACTAACTCGTCAGAGGGCGAATAGATAACCCAAGCTGCGGAAGAGATATTCCGTGTACTACGACAAGCACCATCAGCGAATCCAATGTACGTTTGGAGAGGCGTCGACATCTGCAATATCAAGAGTAAAACCAAGATAAGCCAGAATAACGACTAAAAAAACACTCTCTAAGCTAAGCACACTGTCTATACTAACAAACACACCAGCTAGAAAAGAAAAACTAACCTAACTAAATCTCCATACCCATCATTTAAGCATAATATCTCTTTAGGTAAAGTCCATTTCTGGGCTTACCCAAAGAGTCCCCATCAAAATCTACCAGCTCATAGGCCCCTTTTTCTAGCTTTCGCTTGACAATGTAGGGCCCATGCCACATAGGAACGAATTTGCCAGCACCTAATTTATCGTTAGCTTGATCATATAATAGCACTAGGTCTCCTTCCGAAAAATTACGAGGGGTCACGTTGCGATCATACTGAGCTTTCATCCTTTTTGCGTGAGTCTCGATTGCCAGTGCAGCGTCACGTCGAGTCTCATCGAATTTAGCTAAGTATAATAGACGATTCTCCTCTTCGGAAGTAGCTGGAAGTAATTCGACAGCCATTTGAAGTGACGGGATTTCGTATTCAATGGGCAACACTGCTTCCAAACCATAAACTAGTCGGAAAGGAGTGAACCTTGTTGATGTTTTCACTGAGGTTCGGTACGCCCAAAGCGCGGAAAATAACATGTTGTGCCAATTCGACCGATGAATACCAATGATTCGTCGGATCATGATAACTAGAACTTTGTTGATGGACTCAACCAAACCGTTTGCTTGGGGATAATAAGGAGTAGAACTATCATGACGTAAACCAAGCTAGCCTGTAAGTTCTGTCATCATAATGTTTCGAAAATGGCGCCCATGGTCAGTGATTATCGCTTGTGGGACACCAAACCTAGCAATAATGTGATTGAATACGAAAATCGCAGCTGTCTTGCCGTCTGCCTTGAATGTAGGCATCGCCTTGGCCCACTTAGTAAAATAATCAACCGCAAGGATGATATATGCATGCCCCCCGACTGAGTGAGGGTTACATGTAATAAAATTGGTACCCCATTTAGCAAAAGGACCAACGGCAATTATAGGGTGGAGAGGAGCAGGTGGTGCATCTTGCGATCAAACACTTGACAGTTGTGGCATTTTCGGACCGCAATGATACAATCTTTAAACATGGACGGCCAGAAGTAGCCAGCACGCAACACCTTCTGGGCTGTGGCATACCCAGACATATGACCGCCACACGCTCCAGAATGACAGTCATTCATAACCCTTTCTGCCTCTTCATGAGTTAAGCAACGACGAAAAACCAAATCTGCCCCACGACGATAAAGAGTATCTCTAATAATTGTGTACTGTTGAGACTGGAATCGAATTTTCCGACGTTCCGATTTTGAAGCTTCGGGCCGAAAGGATTGTGTTTGGAGATAGACGATTATATCCCCATACCACGGATCTAAAGTGCTAATGAGAAACAGAGATTCGCCTGCAATGGGTTCCTCTGCCACAGTTTCCGTGTCAGCATGCGGGAAGTCACACATCAACTCTGCAAAAACTAAAGATTTCTTAGACTTAGATTTTTCAAACTCCAAGTCGAACTCTTGCAAGATAACAATCCATTTAGAGTACTTGCCCCCTAGCAATTGTTTAGTCAAAATGTAGATCATAGGGTTGCAATCCGAAATGACTGTAGTTTTACGGAGAAGAATGTAATGACGAAAACGTTGGACAACTTGAACAGCTGCCAAGGCCAATTTCTCCACATGTGAATATTTGAGCTCAGTGGGATTTAACGTCCTACTAAGATAATATATCACATGTTCCGTTTCGAATTCATCTTCCTGTACTAAGACCATTCCATTGGTGGAATGAGCGGCGGCGAGGTACAAAAAGTAATCTTGGTTGTAGTTGGGAGGATGCAGCAACGGTGCATGGGTCAACGCGTGCTTTAGCGCATCAAAAGATTTCTGAGCTATCTCATCCCAAGAGAATTGAGCATTTTGTTTCAACAACCGGGTAAAACCCTTGGTAATCTTGGCGTAGTTAGGAATGAATCGGCGTAAAAAGTTTGCTTTCCCCTGAAAACTTTGGAGTTGGCGCAGACTTGAAGGAGGAGGCAATTTGATGATAGCTTCGACCTTCGAGGGATCGACGCGAATGCCGGTTTTTGAAACTAAAAATCCCAGCAATCGTCCCACTTCTATGCAGAAGACACATTTGTGTGGGTTCAACCGCATACGATAATGCCTACACCTCATAAAAATTGCTCGTAAATGGACAAGGTGATCAACTCGATGTAAGGAGTGAGCGTGCAAATCATCGAGATACGGTTGCACAATGTGCTTGATGTCATGAAATGCATAAGACATCTTTCTTTGAAAAGTGGCTCCGGCATTCTTAAGCCCAAAAGGTAATTTGAAATAAGCAAATGTCCCCCATGGACAAATGAAAGCTGTTTTTGGTTGATCGGCAGGTAGAATATTGATTTGGTTGTAACCGGAAAAACCGTCCATAAAGGAAAATATTTCACTGCCGGCACAATCATCAATTATTTGATCGATATAGGGCGTTGGATAGTTGTCCTTGGGACAAGCACGATTGATATCCCTATAGTCGATACATATTCTTATTGTTCCCTGTTTCTTGTTAACTGGAACAATATTCGATACCCAATCCGTTAACGGGATCGGATAAATGAAACCTGCTTTCAACAGCTTCTCAACTTCTGCTTTAATTGCAGCCGCTTTCCGAGGGTGTATCTGACACAGATGTTGCCGAACGGGTTTAGCGTCCGGGTAAGTCTTGATCTCATGAACAATAATGGAGGGATCAATTCCTGGCATTTCCTCATAGGACCAGGCAAACACGTCACGAAATTCTTGAAATAGGGCCTTGTATGTTTGAATTTCGTCATCTGAACACGAGGCACCTATATGAATGTGTTCAAAAATTCCGGGCTTCACTGAAATGTCAATGCGAATAGTGCGAGAAATGTTTCCCAAATTCAGCTCTGAATCAGGATGTTTCATTGGAATCTGAGCGTCTTTGACATATTCAGCTGTAAAGATTGATGAGAAATCGTTTTCAAAACGATCATCCTCAGGTAAAAACGAAGATCTATGATGGAGATCTTCCCATGGTAAATCGTCTACACACAGGACTTCACAAAGTTGTTTGTCAGATGACACAACTTCAGGAAACGTTATTAACTCCGAGGTTGACGCGAAAAGGGATTCCTCATGGACCACATTCATTTGGTCGATTTGGGTTGAACTTGGGTCGGAAAAAGACTGCACGGCTTCATAGGCAATTTCATATGGACTCAAAGGCATTGCATCACCGAATGAGTCTATCTCAGATTCAGATGGGACAATCCAAGGATCATCGTAAATAATAGTATCTGATGTAATAATATGAATGAATGCGAATGAAGGGTCTGCGTTGATTGGAGGAAAATGAAAGTTCCCAGTAAGCCGGAATCTTTAACTAATCCTACGCCAACATCCTTATAAGGGATAGTCGTTTTACCGACATGCTGGATACTCTCTGAAGAGGCTAGGTCGGATGAAAAATAAGCCAACTGGTCTATGGTTATGATCTTGCCATTATGTGGAAACTTTATTACTCTGAAGACCGATGAAACGTCCGCTGTCATAGCGTAAGACCAACTTCGACCCAAAAGAAGGTTGTAGTCCAGAGGGGCATCAACCACCTCCACATCCAGACTAACGGTTTTTCCTTCAACCCCTATAGGCAAATCCTGTAAAATGCCAAACGGATGGAACCCACAGCCATCAAAGGCCTTAAGAATTGTCGGGGATTGGTTCAGCGAAGGAGAACCAAGCAATCTCCAACACTGAATCGACATAATACACGTGGAAGCTCCTTCATCAATTACAGTCCGATGAATAGGCCTGTTTTTGACTATCACTGGAATCTGGAAAGCCATCTGATGAGGGAGACGCGGTGTACTATTTTCTAGATCAAAGATTATCAGGTTCGAGTCCTGAACATCAACAGCTCCTATAGTCGACAAAAGTAATTTTCGCTGTGCTGGGCATGATTGCAGCACTTCTAAAGCCGACATTGCTGAGGGTGAAACAGCTAAATCCTCAAAAATGTTGTAATTCTGAGTCGCTCTCGCATGTGGATTGAAAGCAGACCTTCGAAGTACACCCTTGGCCGGCGGTTTTATTACTAAGTCAGGGTTAGGTTTCTCGATCTGTAGTGGATCGGGACCGGGAGCTGAGGTTAATGGATGTGAATGAGAAGATTCTGCTTCTTTCGATCCATCAACAGGACTTTTACTACCATAATCGTGTGATCGAGTCGCAATCCTTACATGAGACATCATCAATATGGGTTCTTTAGTGGCACTCGAGGAAGAACCTATCATCTTACTCTCCTGCTTTGGAAATGGATCTTTCAAAACAGCAGGAGTTGAGGAACCTTTGACGATTTTCACAACCTCGGCCCGATGGGGGCAATCTCTCGTAAAATGATCCTCTTCACAAATTAGACAAGGATATCGAGGTTTGCGCTTTTCGTCATTGGTTTCCGACTTTTCTGTTTTCTCCTTTGGAGTCTTGTCTGCTTTACCCTTCTTCGTACCCTTCTTCTTCCCACCGTTTTTTGATTTAGCCGTAGATGACTCTACAACGTGAATATCGGCGGAAATTTCAGGAGAAGACTCTCCTGTCGGGGAATCTGGTAAGGTTATAATGGGCGAAGAATTCTTTGAAGATTTATTCTTGCTTTTAGTATTTACCGAACCAATCATGCCATCAGCAGCATGAGATCCCGAAGGAGCAGCAACGATTTGATTTGACTTTGGAAGATCTGGGATCTTTTCATGTAACGTACCTGACTGAGTGTAAACTAAGTCAAGGTACTGCGCTTGAGCAATTACTTGCTCCTCAGTAACTACTCCGGCCTTAGCTACATCTTCAGTAATCTTCGGTAATAATGATTTAACAAACCATTCAGCTAAGATTTAGTCTGGAATAAAAACTTTCACTAATCGCCGTCGACGTCTCCATTCATGTATATGATCGGAAATATAAGTGGACGTCCACTGTTTTAATGAAGTTAGTAGCTCCGTGCCATTATCATATCTGACCGGCAACTGAAAATGAGTTAGGAACGAGGTAGCTAACTGACTAAAATTGTAAAAAGAGGCCCGTGGTAACTCAATGTACCACTTGGCCGCGAGACCAATGAGCGTACGCTGGAAAATACGTAAGCGGATCGAATCATCCGAGATGGAATTTGAAGCACACCAGCGGTGGTAAGTCATCACACGATTGGACGGATCCTCTCCAGACTTACCTTCAAACTTGGGTATATCGCTGGGCAACTTATTTGGCATTGGCGCCCAGAACGGAAGATAATTTATTGGATCATTCGTTAGGCGTGACAAGTCTGGTAAATCTAAAGTTGCGATAAATGGTAATTGCCGATTAGGATCCCTAAAACTCTGGGTCACAAGGCTAGTCCCAGGAGGAGGATATCCAGGATAACTTGGAATAGGAATCGCATTCGAGATATTATATCCTCTTGGAAAACCAGGATTAACCGGACCGTACTGGGGTTGCTGAGGTTGTTGATAAGTGTACCCAGGATACGGTTGATACTGGTAAACCGACTGTTGGACAACAGGCTCGTATTGATACTGTCTCTGGTACGGTTGATAAGCAAATTGTGGTTGACTAGTGACAACCGTACTTAAACCAGGTTGTCCTACAGGCATCTGAACCGTAGTTTGAATCGTAGATCCAGACAATGGTAAAGATGTCTGAGGAGTAGTTGCAGAGACAGTAGAAACCGGAGCTGTCGATACTCCAGAAGCAAGTGTGGTGTAAGGAGCAGATGTTGCCGTAGTTGCAGCAGTCGTTTGAGATGGAGTACTAGGTGCAATTGGCGGTTGAGTAACTACCGAAGGTACAGAAGTTTGAACATTAGACTGGACTGGTTGCTGGGATGGACCAGCAACTAAGGGTTGTCCAGCTTGAGATGACAACTGTACACTTGGCTGAAATACCTGTTGAACTTGCGATGGATCCCACACTATGTTCATTCCGGGGTATTGACCCATGACAGGTTGAGGATATTGAGATCCATAACCGGATTGAGGGTAGGATTGATAACTGAAAGGCACAGTTCCCGTACCTTGAACATATGATTGACCTTGAGGTGGTTGATAACCTTGACTCGAGTATTGACCTTGAGGTTGATAACCTTGAGGTAAATACTGATACTGGGGTTGACCTTGACCTTGAGGTAAATACTGATACTGAGGTTGACCCTGGGGTACATATTGAGGCTGGGGTTGACCTTGAGGAATGTATTGTACTATGGGTACATACTGTCCTTGAGGTTGCCCCCCAGACGCAATTTGTGTACCTTGAGGTTGCCCCCCAGGCGGTAATTGGCCACCTTGAGGTTGAGAACCGGGAACTGAACCTGACATCATGTAAATGTCTCCTACACCCAACGGTTTATTACCATTGTTTCCAGCTAATAACCCATGTTCAATGGGTTGAGGAGATGCTCCCGCAAAAGTACCAGAAAGTGACTGATACCCGGAGGGAACATAAGGACCGCCATACAAGAAAGATTCAGGAGATTGAGTGAAGACGGACGACTGACCAGACATATTTACAGGAGTATAAATACCTCCAGGTGGAAAAGGAGTACGAGGTGGAGAAAAACTTATCCCTGAGTTGTCTAAATAATGGTTAACGAAAGGTACCAAGTAGTACTTCTAGGAGGACTGTAAAAGATAGATTCACGCTCCCTTAGATCAATAGTAGGTTGATCTTCAAGGATAGATACGTCAAATTCTTCCTCTGGAGCAAGTTCTTCAATAGCTATCAAACCAGTAGGAAGATTTTCGGTGATGACTCTTTCTACCCTAGGTGAATCAGGTGCACTAGAAGTTGGAGTAACAGGTTCAGATACTTCAGGTTCTTCGCCTATATCACTAGTAGATGAAAAACTACCAGCAAGCTCGGAAACTGCAACAGCTTCGGGATTATAACCTGTTTCTAGACCTTGGTAATCTGGGTGGACTACCAACGACGATTCTCCTTCTTCAGGTGAACCTACTTTACTGCCACTAGGAGTTACAAGGACCTTCAAACCTTCGTATTGACTCGGAACTTCTTCAGGAGGTTCGCCCCGCAATCTACGGGACTTCCTCAACAAATCAGCCACGGTAACAATCTCAGGAGACTTGCCCCGAAGTCTACGGGACTGTCTCGGTAATTCAGCCACAGTTAAAAACTTTTAACTATTGCACACACAAACAAAGTAAAATCTCAAAGCAAACCACCTAAAGTCTCTAAAGAACCAAACAAATTTGAATCACACACTTAAAGAATCTACGGCGTCAAACCATACACAAACAGTAGCCTTCCGGACCAAAAACACTAGTTGGAGATGAAACCCAACATCGCCGAATTTAGTACAGAAGTGGTGGGCGGAACAGTTACCCCGGCAACCTGCTTAATGAATAGACCGACACAAGTTCCTCCACTTTAACCGTCTCGAGTGAAGTGAACCCCCCGAAAAATCCAAGTGAGTCTAGCTGACGTTTGCTCCAGGTACAGTGGGATCTTCCCTCCACCGTCACCTCGGTAGAATCCTAAAGATAATGGTCACTAAGGTTACCAACAGCAACAAATGCACCTGGGGGAACAATCTACAACCCGATAGCACGCAAGGGCAGAGTAACAAGCTCAATCCCCTTGCCGGCTCCTTGACAATAATCCAAGGTTTACCGACAAGTGACCCCAGGCTCCTCGACAATAATCTGAGGTTTACCGTTTGTAGTACGTGCGTATCTGGCGTCTTTCCCAATGAAGGAGGATTGATCCCCTCACTGGTTCGGACACGGTCTCGTGCTTCTCCTTTAAGAGGAGCTTTCCCAGAGTACAAATGAAACAGTTGGATTTATCCTACCACAAGATGAGCTACTTGTTTGGTTTTGCTGTCTTGGAGAGTTAATTACTCTCATACTCCAAGACACTAGCCTAATCTATATTGGTGTTTCAGAGCCCTAGTAAATAAAAAGTTACTAAATTGATTTTACTTTAAGCGTTAATTTTATGGATTTTCTTTAAGACAAAAGGTAGTGGAAATGAAACTGATGGTGTGTAGACTCGACCGAAATCCACTAAAAAGATGCACGTAGGATGATTTATACTAATTTTTCCTTTTTCAATGAATTCCCTAGCTAAGAGAGTTGGAGAACGAAAACTTGATATAAAGACAACTTTCTTGGCAATGAAAATCAAAGAAACAAACTCTTTATCTTTTCAAAACACACGACACATGACCACTAATCACTTCACGAAAATTCCTTTTTCTTTCAAAGACTCAAATGATACCAAAGCAAACTTTCCTTCAAAAGATATTTTTGTATTTTTTTAAAGATTAA
The DNA here is from genome assembly GCA_031772625.1 of Pinus tabuliformis. Taxonomy (NCBI): domain Eukaryota; kingdom Viridiplantae; phylum Streptophyta; class Pinopsida; order Pinales; family Pinaceae; genus Pinus; species Pinus tabuliformis. The sequence goes on along the minus strand of CM062804.1, from coordinate 1,127,830,804 downwards.
TAAAGCATGTAAAACTTACTTTAACAAAAATCAAAGTTAAAAAAGCTATGGCAATCAAATCAACTCAAAAGCAAATCTAAGAGAAATAAATCTAAAAGTAAATCTAACGAGGCAAAAGCCTACTAAAGATGATTCCTGGATGTTTTACTCAGTCAAAATGTAACTAAGGACTAGTTAATGCAGAACCAAAAACCAGTCAAAAACAAAAATCAAAATCTTTTGTTCTTTTTCTCAAGAATAAAATTCAAAGTCCAAACAACAAACTTTTTCGAGATTCGCAAAGAGAAGATGCAAAGGTAGGTCTCTCACAAGGGTGAATTCTATGACAGGCTCGACTCCTAAGAGGATTGAACAAAACCAGGGAGATCCAAAGTTTGACAACCTCTAACGCCAAAGTCACTACAGGACCAGTTAAAAATCAAACCCTAAGGCAAAACCTCTATGAATTTTACTAAAACTCTCGACACTGACGAAACAAGCTTAGGTGAAGATTTATGGCAGAAAACCAGTGGATCTGGGCAGAAAAAAAAATTAAAAACAAAAACTCAAAGGCAAAAAGAAGAAAATTGAAATTTTCTTAATTTTGACAGGGTACGCAGGCGACCTGTTTGCACAGGTGCGGGTACGCTCTGTGCAAAAAGCGACAGTGCGTAAAAGTACGCATTGTGCTCAACGCAGAGGTTGCGTACTTCTAGCAAAACAAAGAAAAACTAAAATCTAATTTAACCCTGAGCTAGCCCACCCAAATACACAGTCAGACAGCCAAAAAACCAGAAAACAAACGAATTCTCTCAGATCAAAGTTTGATACAAAGGAAAAAACATTCACATCAATGGATTCCCCAGTATGGTCGCCATTTTGTCATGCGGAAAGAGTCGATAGTGCGGACACAACCGACCTCCCTAGAAGCAAAATCTTTCTAGTGACAAACAAGACAAATAAACACTACCTTTCTCTAAACATGCATTGAGAATACAAGTAATCAGGGGATCTTAACATACCTTTAGTCCAACGATTTGTAGTAGTCCAGCCTCGCCGATCCGGATGAGCTCCTCCTTCTCTTTGAAACCTGCATTCACTAACAAGCCAAAAGATTAAATAGCACTTGATAAACTCATAAAACAATACATATCCATCATACAGACCAAGGAGTATATGAAACAAATCATGAATAACAATCTGTTGAGAAAAATGAGTTCATTTGTATTAAGAGGAAACAAAAGGAACCATTACAACCTGAGCCTTGGTGTTGTGCAAGTCCCTCCTAGGGTCCAGCAAGAGTTTTCCTTTACTTTGATCAGCTCACCCACTCTCAAATAAGGCTAGGAAAGGATGGGAATCTCTCCTCTCAAGCTTTACAAGGGAGTCCTAATTCCAGCAGCATCTACCCTTAGGAATATTTAGCTTTCAACCTCCCCTCCCTTTGGCCCAATGCCTGTATTTATAGTGCTCTAGAGGAAGTTATTCAGGTCCACCATCAATGGGATAAGCCCCTCTTTGGATGGGATAACTCCCCTCTTGATGGGATAAGTTCCTCTTTGGTAGGGATACATGAACCATCTGGAGGCGCTTCATACACGTCAAACAAGCTTCTAGAATGCTCTAGAAATGACCACAAGTAACTTTTTTGGAGTGAAACTTGCGCCTTTTGACCTTTACAGGAGTACGCACCCATTGCTTTACAGACAGAGTGTACAAGTACGCAGGTATTGTGAACTTGGGGTGCGTACACGCAGGTAAGGCTAAGAGAAACTGCGTACCCAGAGATATATAGATTTTTAATGACTTTCTCTCTTTCTTGGAGTTTGACATGGAGAGCAGAGGTATGAGGCTTGCCAAGGAGGATAGTATGACAGTTGATGGAGCCATACTAACTACAAATAGTCATGGTGACAAATTCTAGTGTAACACACGGTTTTTGACCAACTGAGCTAACCCTTGGGGCTATACCTCGGTTTCATCTTACTTAGGATCTCTTCCATTTTCCCTCCTATAATCTTTGTTTCTTGTAGCAGCTAAGTATCTCTATTTACCTCGGCTGTTTAGGCCTCTTATGTTCCAGGATGTAACTATCATTGGGACACTTTATTTATTTATTGGTATACCAATGAGAGCGGTACAACCTTGCTTGTGTTCAGCATCATTTCTCCCATAATTTGTATAGATTCCTGTAGGTTTCTCCGACCTCTTTTCTTTCGTCCTTTTATTTTGTTGAATACTCGTGGGGGTTTTCCTGATGCATCCCCAGTTTTTCTGTAATCTCAACCTACCCCTAGCCCTGCTTAGCTTGATACTGTTGGAATGTCTCTCTGTATAATCTTTTTTGATCTTCCGGAATAAATATTTCATCTAAATGTCTCCATTCATTCAACAATTTCTTCAAAACTTCTTCTTCCATGCTAAGTTCCTCTCCTTTGCTTGGGTTGATTTCCATTGTAGTGGTTTCCATCCCCTCCCTTTCCTCCTTATCCTCTTTATCTGCCAACTCTCTTTGAGCTTTCCTCTTGGGGTTTGGTTTGCCTTGACTCGAACTGCTCTCCTTTCCTTTCTCCTGATAATCCATAAGTTGGATCTCATTTTCTTCATCTTCTTCTACCTGTAGCACTTCAAAGCTATTTGTTCCACTCAGCTAAGTTTGGCTTTCTTTTTTCTCTGTGTTATGGGTTTCCTTTGATTGTCTCCTCTTTCTTTTCACTTCTTGGAACCCTTCCTTATCTTCTTGAGGTTTCCTCTATTGCTTGTGCATATTCTCCCCTTCCTCTAGGTTCAGTGGACAGTCCTTAAATAGATGGCCATATTCATGACACCTCTGACATCTGAACGGGATATGTTCATAGTCTAAGGTTTGTTGCCAAACCTCTTCATGGTATTCTAATTCCACTGAGTCAAGTATGGGTTCAACTATGTTCATGTACACACATATTCTCACATAGGATGTGTATCTGCCTCTTTTTGTTGTTTCTGCTATTTTGAAAAATTTTCCTATCATATTTCCAATACCCTCTAATATTTCTGGGTCCCAGAAGTCCATTGGGAGACCGAATAATCTTACCCATACTGGGGCTGCCAGAAATTTTTCCTTGTCTAGGTGATAACATTCTTCCCAATATCTCATAAACAAACCAACATTATAATGAAAGTAAGGGCCATTTTAAAATACTTTTTCTTTATCTTGCAGGTTCGAGAATATTACTGTGAAGAAGCCTCTAGCTCCCTTCTTGAGCTCGATATGGCCTTTGGGTTGCCATTTTTGCTATATCCACTTGGTAAGATATTTCTCCGTTAGCCATACTCCTATGAACTTGCAGATCAACGCATGGTCCTTCATGTAACTTCTGTATCACTCCAGTTTATTCATCAGTATGATGAATCTCGGTTTCTCTGTCGCACATGGTAGACATTTTACTCTGTTGCCTGCCTGCCATCGTGCCCCGAGGACAGGCCCTGACATTTTGTTTGTATCTTGTGTTTGCTTTTGATTGCTGGTGTTCTGGCGGGAATCCCCTGCTGCAACGTCTCAGTAGGAGGGGATCTCTCCCCTCCCTTCTTCCTCTGTCATTCTGACCTTAGAAACGACCTCCTGGTAAGCAGCTTTGCAGAAGCTGTCAGAGGGTTAGGTCGCGGTTGTGTTTAGTTCATGGCTGTTGTAGTGTTGTTAGGGTTACAGAGCTCTTTTTTCCTCCTCCGATCTTCCGCATGTTCCCTCTAACGATATTTTAAATCCTTTGGAAATCATGAAAAACAAAACAAACAACCATAAATAAAATAAAAAATTATATATATATATATATTAAAAAAGAGAAAAAAGAAGTAATTAAAAAAAATAATAATTAAAATTAAAAAAAAAATAATTAATATAATTGTATTTTTTTTTATTGCTTTTCTTCATTATATGTTTTATTTTATTTTTAACAATTTTTTTTGTTATTTTTACTTTAAATTTTATTTGAATCATTTTTTTTGCAAAAAAAACTTCAAATGTCATCATCTTTGGATATAAATTCCATAAAATTTGCTCTTTTCTCTTTTTTATTTAATTTTTTTCATTATTATTATTATTAATATTAATATTATTATTATTATTATTTTTAATTTAACATGTTATTTTTAGCCAAAAGACTTTACATTTTTGTATTCAAGCTTCTGTGATCCATAATGAATTAAGCAAAGTCTTTCGGTAGAAATCACATAAGAGAATTTTTTGGCCGACGCATTTCGAACCAACAAGCGTGGTTCATCATCAGAACCAGATGAAGAGGCAGACCATGGCAAAGGCTTAAATAGAGAGCAATGTAGAGACATAATTTTAAGTAACGGCTATATTTGAACAATAATATTTAAATTATAATATTAATTTATTAATATATTAAAAACAAATATTATTAAGTAACGGCTATATTAAACGACTAGTTTTTTACTATTTAAATAATATCATTATTTAAATATTTTTTTCAAAAACTAGCCATTTAATATAGCCATTACTTAATAATATATTTTTTTAATATATTAATAAATTAATATTATAATTTAAATATTATTGTTCAAATATAGCCGTTACTTGAAATTATGTCTCTACATTGCTCTCTATTTAAGCCTTTGCCATGGTTTGCCTCTTCATCTGGTCTTGATGATGAACAACACTTGTTGGTTCGAAACGCGTCGGCCAAAAAATTGTCTTATGTGATTTCTCGAAAGACTTTGCTTAAGACTTTACATACATATTTTTTTAATTATATCTATATGCAAAATGTGTATTTTTTTGTGAAGTGTTGAAAATTATTATTTTTTTTGTGACAATTATTTATGTGTATTGAAGTATTAATTAACGATATATAAATATATGAAATATCATAACCTCAAAATATTAATGTTATTATTTTTTTAAACCTTGCAAAAACAAAAAAAATAAAATTCCATTATAAAAAAACATTGCAAAGAAAAACAAAAAACACATGTTTGGAAAAGCCTTAAAAAACAAACATCTTAGGATGAAGAACAAGAAGAGGAATAATACAACTTGAAAAATAGTTAAATAGTCAACATTTATAAAAAATTGTGCATACTTAGGACATAAAGAAAATTTAAAGTGTCAAAGATATGCCTTAAAAAATGTCAATGCTTTTCAAAATCCGCATGAAAATCACCAACATTTGATTTTTTTTTATCCGGACTTAATACAAAAAAAATTTTAAAGTGTAAAAATAAGCCCTCAAAAAAAACGGGTTGATGCTGCATCACCACTTTTCATAATCAACATGAAAATCACATTTTTTTTTAAATGTTCATTCTTGATACATAAGAAAATTTAAAATGTCAAAAATATGCTAAAAAAAAGGTGTATTCTTAACAAACACTTTTCAAAATCAAATGACTTTTTACTACCTAGAAAAAAGCGGGTACTCGATATAGTTCTCGTTTCAAAGTTTACATTGTTAAATGTGGGAGGGGTGGTTATAGATTGGTATAGGAGCTCTCAAATTCAACACTTGGAGAAGATGGGTGGAATGTGTTTGTCATGCATGCATGTTAGTTGTATATATGTTCGTTATGCATGCATTGTGATTGTCACTGTTGTAAGTAGTGTCGTCATGTAGAGGTTGATGATGTCGATGTTGAGATTATTAATATGTTCATTTCATTATATATATATATATATTGTGCTAATTTGGATTGATTTTGTAGTAGAGATAACCTCCCCTGAACTTCACTAAGGTATGTTGATTATGTTATATTTGGTTATCTAATGTGGTATGTTTGCAGGAAGTAGAGGACCAAAGATGATAAGAAAAATGGTGGACTATAGTTCACGTGATTCTCACTATAGATCAGATGAACAACATGGTGATGAGTACTCCCCTAACATAATAGATATATTGAGAAGTTTGAAGACAGAGATTAGAAGTTGTAAGGCAAGTAATGAAAGAATCGTTCAGTCATAGGAAATACTTGCTAGAGCACAGAAGATGCAAGCAGAGGTTAATGCAATCATCCTTCAGAGTCTATCAGATTTGCAGAGAGAGGGACCACTTAGGATCAGTCATCGATAGGAGGAAAGGACCAATGGAGCATATGAAAATAGGTCTCAATCAGGATACGTGTTTGATAGGGATGACATAGTCAAAGATGGTAAGTTCTTGGATACACCTGACAAGAGGGGTAATGCCCGTGGGTTTTATTCGAGTTCTGGTTCAGAGAGGCAACAACATCATCACCGTCACCATCCGTATAAGAGGAGTGAGAAGTTGTACTTTCTAGAGGAGTTCAAGAAAGCAAAGCCTCCTACATTTCAAGGAGAAATGAAGAATTCACAAGATGCAGAAGCTTGCTTGCTTGGGATGAATAAGTTTTTTTCAAATTGCATGATTGTTGAGTCTTGAAAATGTCATTCATTTCCATTACACTTTCACTATTATGTCCATTATATCACCTCCATTTCACCTCCATTTCACTACTATGTCACTACATTCATCCCACTCTCATTATCATTGGGCCACATTTATGTTTTTCCAATCTTTATTAATTCTAAGCCTTTTAAGTGAATTTGTGGTTAAAAATTAGAAAATAATGTGCATATGCCTATACCTAACAAATGGGTTGAGATTGTTGACATGTGTAGGTTGAAAGGAGGCTTCTAGAAGACCCTTATGTGGCACTCTAAGGCCAAATTCGAATTTGAGTGGAAAGAATCATGGGATCATGAGGATATGTGTCACATCTCCTAATTGCATTGTAACTCTAAGAAGACATGTGTCTTATCAGTTCCTATTTTGATTAGGACTCTAGAGGTAGAGGGAGAGATTCATGGACTCTCATTAATGAGATGGCTCTCATCTTTTTGTATAAATAGGAGATCTCTCTCCTTCATTTGTTAGCTTGGCTTGGATTTTAGTTATTTAGCTTGGAGTTTGTAGTTCTTCCTTGATGGCTTTTGAAAGCTTTGGAGAACTTTGTTGTACTTTGTAATTTTGAAGAATTTGAATAAAGCTTTGATGTTCTCAACATGGAAGGAGATGTGAAGTAGATGTCATGGAGCACATTAGAATGTAAAGTAGAGTAGATTTCATTTTGTAATTTTGCTTTGATTTCACTATGTCATTTGATTGATTTCAAGTTTGATAGATTAGATTTTCCATTTATGCAATTTTAATTCATGTAAGTGTGTTCAACCGGTTGATTGTAGATTAGTTTTTCTTTACATGTTTTTGCATCAAATAGTGACATGAGATTTACCTCTCTGCTGACTTTGTTTTTTTAGCTTTTCAATTTCAGTTATGCTTTGATTTCAGTCTTATTCATTTGCTTTGTTAGTTAGTTTAGATATCAGATTGCTCAAGTTGTTGATGATTACCTCCAAAAGCCATAGCGAGACTAACTGGCGAGGGGTCAGACTATGAATTGATGTGATTTGATTTTAAGTTTACTTTTCTGCAATTAGATATCAGATTGCTCAAGTTGTTGATGATTACCTCCGAAAGCCATAGCAAGACTAACTGGAGAGGGGTCAGACTATGAATTGATGTGATTTGATTTTAAGTTTACTTTTCTGCAATTAGATATCAGATTGCTCAAGTTGTTGATGATTACCTCCGAAAGCCATAGCGAGATTAACTGGCGAGGGGTCAGACTATGAATTGATGTGATCTGATTTTAGTTTTACTTTTTTGCAATTAGATATCAGATTGCTCATGTTATTGATGATTATCTCTGAAAGTCATAGCTTAGACTACCTGGCGAGGAATCAGACTATGAATGATGTGATTTGATTTTACTTTTTATTGGTTTGCAGTTTTTGATTCGTTTGAGTGCAATAGCTTAACTTTTATTTCTGTATTTAGACAAGCAGCAAAGACAGTGATTTCATGATCAGTAGTTCGTCTTTTGCTTGATTAAAGTAGCTGCATACTTACACTTTTGTTTAAGTACTAATTCCATCAATAACATGTTTTAAGATCTTTTGAAGTGCTAAGTTTTGGAAGTTACCATTAGGGACATAGACCTTGTCTTGAAATCTACATCCATACTTGACCTTTAAAAGTATTCTTAAGACCTTAGAATAGGATTTCCATTTGCTTTAGATACTTTAGGAGATCAACACGAACAAAACCCCAAAACAAAATAAAATCTATAAAACAACGAAGTAAGAAAAAGGTTAACTAAGCACATATGGTGCACCACACTTCATCAGTTTACGATACCCGGATTGATAATTTATGTAGAGCAATTTAAGACGTTAAATTGACTAGACAATGATTATTCAAAAAATATGAAAGCTAGGATAACTACTTTCTGCCTTAAAGGGAAAGCAGACATTTGGTGGGAAGATGTAAATAATTTTAGAAGCATTCGAGAAGAGGAGTTGACTTCGAGTGAGTTCGAGAGATTTTCAGAAAGAAGTATCTATCCGAAAGTTACTATGATGACATGGAAAACAAATTCTACGAGTTGAAGATGGGATCTATGACCAATGAGGAGTATACTAGTAGCTTCTTGGAGTTGTTAAGATATGTGCCTTATCTTAAAGAGGAGAAAGCAAACATTCAAAGATTCATCAATGGGTTGCCGATATCATTCAAGGGAAAAAATGAGTTTGATGAGCCTAGATCGCTAGAGGAAGCCATAAAAAAGTTGAAGCACTTTTATGAGCATTCGAAGTGGAAGACTAAGTCTAATTAGGATTGGAAAATAATGAAAAGAATAAAGGAAAGTGGGTTAAGAAGAGAGGAAAACCTTAGGATATAGATGAAAAAGGGAATGCAACATTGTACAAGAAGTCCAATGCAGTTGGCAGAGGATAAGGATTTCAGTATGAGGAGAAGAAAAAGGGTGATGGCAGGGAGCCTTTGCGGTTTTGGACTTGTGGAAAGGATCATCATAGGAGAAATTCTCCATAACATCAGGGTGGCAAACCAAAAATTTACAGTGCTTAAGAGGCACAAACAGTTGGGGGTTTTGGACTGAGTATCCCTCAGATTTATGCAACGTTTGATAATAGGCAGGATGATCATTAGGCATCTATTATCGATATGGAAGGTAAGATTTGTGATCAATTTGTTTATATTTTGACTGACCCTAGATCTAACTATAGTTATACCAATCCTGAACTAGTGGATACATGTTGCTTGAATAAAGATGTGCATCTAGAGTCTTGGTTGGTGTAGTTCCCTACATGTACTAAGAAAATAGTTCATCATTGGGTAAGATCTTGCGCATTTGACATGAACGATATGTCTACATTAGCACATATAAATGTACTTCCTTTGGGATCATATAGTATGATTTTGGGTATGGATTAGTTGTACATTCACAGGGCTAAAGTGGATTTCTATGATAAGGCTGTTGAGTGCTTAGATGATGATGGAGAAAGGATAATCTTGTAGGGTAAGATAAGCATACAATAATGAGAATGGTTACAATTATGCAGGAAAAGTGCAGTAGTAGGAAAGGGTGTGTGTTGTTTGTAGTTAATATTTCTAGTGGAAAAGATAAGGACATTGAGGATGCAGTAGTCTTGAAGAGGTATCCAATTTTGCAACAGTTTCAGGATGTATTCCCAGTAGATATTTCAAATTTATGCCTCATAGGGAAGTGGAATTTTCTACTGAGTTGATGTCAACAATAGCACCGACATCTAAGACATCATACATGATGAGCACTCTAGAGTTGGTGGAATTGAAGTTGTAGCTTAAGGAAATGCTTGACAAGGGATACATTAGATCAAGTGTGTCAAATTAGGGTGTACCAATGTTGTTTTTGAAGAAGGATGGTGCTCTCTCGTTGTGCATTGATTACAAGAAGTTGAACAAGGTGATGATCAAGACCATGTACCCATTGTCATGGATTGATGACCTGTTTGATTAGTTGAAGGGAGAAACAATGTTCTTGAAGATTGATTTTAGATCAAGATACCATCAGGTACACATCAAAGAATAGGAAATTTACAAGACTACTTTTGGGACCAGATATTGGCATTATGAGTTTGTTGTGGTTCCTTTTGGTTTGACTAACACTCCATGTACTTTCATATGTTTGATGAATAGTGTGTTGTGTCCTTATCTGGACAAGTTTGTGATAGTATTCATTGATGATATATTGATATATTCTAAGAATGAGGAAGAGAATACAAAACATTTAGTAGTGTTAATATTTCTAAGAGAGTATCAGTTATATGCCAAGCTTAGTAAGCACAATTTCTTTCAAACAAAAGTTCATTACTTTGGACATGTTGTTTCCAAGGAAAAGTTCATTACTTTCAAACAGAGGCCTTGCTGATAATTTCTACAAAATTGTTTAAGGCAGTGTGGGGCAGGCAACAGGGGAATTAGATGGGCACGTCTGTGCAATTTTTGAGAGTAGTGCAACCCCAGGTCTTAGTGCAGTGAAAGTTTCCAATAGGTAAGAAGGGATGCTTGATGATTGTGCTTGAGAAAAACGCAGTTCAGTTAGGCTGTGAGGCAATTTTTGCGCAGTTCTGGGAAGGAAGACAACTGCTCATTTCCAGGATTGTGTAGTGCAACTGGCCCAAGGGACAACCTCAAGCACTGTGTAGTTCCAAACAACAGAGCAAGACCACTAAGGGCTGAGACTGTGCAGGGCAACTCGGTCGGGGTCTAGGGAAGTGAGGTTGTTTCGTTGAGAGGTTTTTTTAGGAAAATGGCTAAGTGTAAGAGGCAAGTGAACTTGTGATGGCTTCGTCATGGTGATCACACACTTAGCATACTTTGACAACAAAATGAAACTAACCACCAAGACAACATAGCAAAGTGTGACACTCTGTGGGACTTTCTAATGGTTAAAGTGACAAGCGCAACACTTTGGATAGACCTTCGGATGATGTGATGACACTTGCGTGACAATGCTTACAACATTATGTGTGAGTGCGACGTGTTCACATAGCTAAGACAACCCAAACACACAAAGACAAACCTTCGACATCACCAGAACAATATCACAAGCATGGCACACCAATCAATATGCCAAAGGTGACAGTTTTTCCAACAAGCGAAAGGGAGCAAGACATGTAGAGGAAACACATGGAATGACTTTCAGTTTTTGAAAACATGCATGTTATTGAAGACAGAATGATATGACGATGGCCAATAGTACTTCAAGCTACACTAAGAGATGTACATCAAAAAGGTGTACTTTACTTACCATACTTACCCTTTAGATGGTTATGCATCCGACGGAGTTTGCTTGTGGTCCCAATCTTTATCATAACATGATTCATTGGTCTTTCTCCTCAACTCCTTGAGAGTCATATAGCATGTCATCTTTCCTTGTGGTCAGTGAGAGATAGATTTACCAAGTTTTAGTGAGAATTGACTGCTACAGGGATGAGGCCCTTGGAGGAACATTTGCGCTTTTCTGAATGCAAGGCAGACTAGACATCTAGGACAACAATGCATAGTTTTTAGATGCAAGACATTGATGTGGGATGGGGTCTTGGGAGGACACCTCTGAACAGTTTCTGAATGCAAGACATATTGGGAAACTAAGGGATAATATTGCACAATTTCTGAATGCAAGGCACCATTGCGGGATGAGGTCCTGGGAGGACATATCTACACAATTTCAGGTTGCAAGATAGACTAGGCTTCTTAGGGACAAAACTGTACAGATTCTGTAGAAAATGGGTTCCAACTGAGGGAAGGACACCGAAGGAAACCACTACGCAATTTTGGATGCCATGGGAGGCTAGGGTTCCTGCGCATTGCATAGTTCTAGTAGGCAAGGGAAAAAGCTTGAGGGTTGCAGAAGCAAAGTGTACAGTTCCAAAAAGTTGGATAAGGATAGGTTGCTCGAGAAACTAGATAAGTGTGAGATCAGTGAAACTAATGTAAACAATGATAGAAATTGACTATGATCACACACTTGAACACTTAGTGATATGACATAGAAGTTGAATATCACCTTCCCTAAGGCCTTCATGAGAATTTAGGTTACCTATTTATCTATAAACACATACTATAGTTGAATCATCTTGAATTATACACAATCCCTGATGAAATGATATCTGATGTCTATATGCTTTGAACTGTTAGGAAACATGGGATTGTCATAGTGTATCACTGTCACCACCACCTTCTAACCAAGCAAGGATACTAATAGCTTCCAAATCCAAATGGCATCACATGTGGCCATGGTATCTACTATATACTCTACTTCTACAAAGCTTAGTGCCACAAACTTCCGCTTCCTACTGTACCAAGAGACAACTCCCGATCCCATGTTGAAGCAACACCCAAAGGTGCTTTTCTTATCCAATATATTTCCTTCCCAGTCTGCATAAGTATAGCCCAATAACCTGAAACCATCTCCTCGAGTATATATTATCCCATGATCGATTGTACCTCACAAATAATGTAGCACATGTTTCACTATTGTCTGGTGCACCCTCTTTTGTTTAACCATGAATTGACTCAAAGAGTTTACTGCAAAGGATATATTTGGCCTAGTGTTGACCAAATACATAAGATGTCCAATCAACTTCCTGTATAATGTAGGTTTGACATCCTTCTCCTTAGATGTATCTACCTTCCTCCAATTGGTTTTCATGGGTGTATACATGGCTATGAAATCTTCTATCCTGAATCTTCTCATCATCTCGATGCACTATTTCCCTTGTCCAAGGAAAATATCACCATTTTTCTGCAACACCTCCATGCCTAGAAGGTAGTGCATTAAGGGCCCAATTCTTTCATCTCAAACTCTGTTGTAAGATCTCTCTTGCATTCCCATATGATCCCTAATGAAACTGTAATTAAGAAGTTTTCCACATACAAGATAAGAATGAGTACCTCACCCCAAACCATCAAATTGTAGAGGTTTGCATCTACCTCACTTTTCATGAACCCATCCTTGCAAGTATTTTTAGATGCACTGGTACCACACCCTAGGAGCCTACTTTAGCTCATACAAATCTCTCTTCAATCTTCGCATGTGTGTCTCTCTATTGTGTGCTACAAAGCCTTCTTGTTGTTCAATGTACACTTCCTCTTACAATTCTCCATTAAGGAACATTGTCTTCACATCCATTTGATGGATCTTCCATCCCATTTGTGCTACAAGTCTGATCACAACCTTAATAGAAGTATACATGGCCACAGGAGGAAATGTATCCTCATGTAATATATTTCTTATTTTGAGAGAAATCCTTGGGGATAAACCTAGCCTTGTATTTATTGATGCTACCATCTACACCATGCTTGATCTTATAGATCCAACAAGATTGAACCACTTCCCTATCTGTCAGTCTAGGCACCACCTGCCAAACATTGTTCCGCATGATCAAGGTGCACTCGTCAACCATGGCATCCCCCCAAACCTACTATTATGAAGCCTCCTGATAGCTGGAAGGCTTGCTATCCATGATATGAATCACCAATTCCATGTAGCAAGTGTGCCTGTCTAGTTATCTCCACTCTCTCTTTCCCATCCTAGGAGTCCCCACAAATTCCTAAGCATCCATGAGTGTCTGTTAAACCTCTCGGTTCCTCCTGCCAACTATAGAAGGTGGAATTTGGACTTCCACATCCCCTTGATGCATCTCCCGTATCTACGGTATCTACTGCTCCATGCTATGCGAACTCTCTGGAACATCTGTACCTGAGCCTGTGCTCATACTAGTAACAATACTCGTACTATCATGTCCATGATTCTGCTGTTCTACCCTTGGAGATTTTATTGGCAGCTCATTATTATCAACTATTACTGGCAAATCTCTGGAACTCTGATATGCCTTGTCCTCTATGAATCAGACGTCTCTCCTAACAATAATCCTCTTATTCCATGGAATAAATATCTAGTATGCCTTTCAAGTTTCATTGTACCTGAAAAAGTACACCCTCTCTACAATTTGATCCAACTTGGAATGTGTTTCCCCTAGAATGTGAAAATAAGCCAAGATACCAAATATTCTAAAGTGTCTAACATTTGGCTTCTTCCCTATAAACACTTCCTCTAGTGTCATCTTTCCAATGGATTATGTGGGACCCTATTATAAATCTACATCGTAGTACTGAATGCCTCTACCCATAAGTATCTCAATATATGCTCGTCATATAGCATGGCCCTCACTACCTCTGATATGGAATAGTTCTTTCTCTCAACAACCCCATTCTATTGTGGGTTGTAAGGAACCATCCACTACCTCTTGATGCCCTCCCTAGTATATAACTCTTGGAAAGTTTTTCCTATGTACTCTCATCCATTACTTGATTGAAGAAAGTTCACTTTTCTACCTGTCTTATTCCCCACAAGAGATTTAAACTCTTGGAAGTGACTAAAGACCTCATCCTTGGTCTTCAAGAAGTAAATCCAGGTCTTCTTAGAGTGATCATCAAAAAAGGTAATAATATGTGTACCCTCTAAGAGACTAAGTCGACATCGGACCACATATATCAGAATGAATAAAATCTAATGCACCTTTAGATCTTGTGTCACTCCTTGGAAAAGTTGCCTTAGAAAACTTCCCCAATACACATCCCTTGCACACATCCTCATGCTCCATTCTCACCTGTCACTATCTCCCTAATCAACTTAAGTTCACCATGATTGATATGGCTAATCCTCCTATGCCAAAACTCTCCCTAATCTTTGTGATCACTTCTACTCGCTAGTGCCTATGGATTTCCATATGCAACTTGTAAAGTTTATCGCTCCTAAATCCAATTACTATGGGTGAATTCCAATTTTGGCACTTAATAAACACCTTCTACCCTCTAAAGAATACATTTTACCCCTTATCTTGAAGAATAGAAATGAAAGTCAAATTCATCCCCATTCCTGGCACATGCAAAATATTGTGGATTAGAATAGGCTTGCCAAAACCCCCCCGAAATAAGACTATCCCCCTCCCAATTGGAGAACACTTGGACTTATTACTCATCTCAATCTGGAATCTTATTTCCTCCTCATTGTAGCTAGAAAAGTACTCTCTAACTCCTGTCATATGGAATGATGCCCCACTATCTATATACTAAATACCCTGTTAGGTTGAGCTAGTCAGGAAAGCTATGAGTGAAAAATCCTATTCCATATGACTAGAAAACTCATTTGCATTCATTGAGGTTGTCATCTTCTTCTTGCCCTTCTTGTCACCTTTATTTCTCTGCGGTAAATTACTGATATAGTGGCCAAATTCATTACAACCATAGCACTTGACCTTCGACAGGTCCTTCTTCTTATCCCCCTGGAGTTGGATCATTTGTTGGACCACTTCTTCGCTTTTTTCTTCCATATAAGAGCCACATTTTCTTGTTCTCCCATCCTTCTGGAAACTGGTGTTGGTTTTGTTGACGAGACTCCTCTTAATCTCTTCCTAGGTAGAATATGACCATAGTATTTCCCAAAATGGAAGATCATGCCTCCCTGTAATAACCTATACAAAGACATCCCGCTCCTTAGAAAACCCATTAAGGGTTGTCCTAACAAGCTCATTGTCTTCAATTTTCTCACCAACACTTACCAATTCCTCCTTGACACATTTCACCCTGGTAAGGTATGACACAATAATTTCTCCCTTGCTTTGATTCATGGTTCAAAGTTTCTTCCTCGGGATCAACTTCATGTTCACCCTGCAATCTTGATGGCGTTTGAAAGCTTCATCCCACATATTCTTCCCCTTCTTCATCTGCTATAGAGGCATGTTGTTATTCTTGACCCCATCCAGAATAATGCGCCTGGTTTTGGCATATTTCTTCTTATAGGTGAGGAGTTGTGCTTCATCTGTCAATATGACTACAACACTAATCACATAATCCTTTAGACCATTCTCTTCCAAGATTATTAGGATTATGGATTTTCATATGCCAAAGTTAGATGCTCCCTCTATTTGTCTTAGCAAAATAATTTACTACAAATACTGAATAAAAACACTACTACATTGTTCACCAATTAAAATTCATAGGAAATGAGAAAACCACACACATAAAAATAAATACTGATATTTTTGGATAAATTTACCTAGAAAAACCCCAATGTGGGGAAACCAATTCTGTAGATGAGGGTTTTATTATCCTTCAACAAATATAATTGAAAATTAGATAAATTTCTTGTCGTAGAATGGAAAAGCTCCAACACTACTAATCTTCACTGACCAAATCGATTTGGAAAATCTAAGATCTTCCTCTGCAAATAAACATGGCCTCACACAGGAAATTCACACTTCCTCCTAGTACTTGCACAAGCCAATTAGAAATGCACACCACCCTTCCCAACAACTCACATTAATTTTGAGAAATTGATCCTGCAAGTTATACTGCTTCCAAAAACTCACACAGGCTACTCGCACTGCCTCCAACAATTCGCTCTGGCAATTGGAAACACAAACTTTTCCTCTGACAACTCACACTAGCAAAATAACAACTCACGTTGGCCCATTTGGCCTCCCTATGCATAAATAATTTAGCCTCCTTCTGTCTCTCAAAATCTAGAAATACTTTGAAAAAATATCTTTGACAAATCTCTCCTCATTCACTACTGAAACCCTCAATGGTCTCAATTCCATGTTATCATTTCTCCCTTGCTCAATTAAATCAAATGATCACCAAGATGCCCACAACTTTCTCTTATAATATCTTATTGAAAATTCAATGATTAGGATCTAATTTTGATTGATGGTTAAGATCATCTTGACTCCATCATTTTTTTTTTCTAGAAGTCACTAGAGAGAAATCAACGTGTCTCAATTAATACTAATTAATTAACCGGTTTTCCTAAGTTAGGAAAATAATTAAAAATTGGTTAATAATCTAATTAAGACAATTTCACTTAGAAAAATAAATTGGGCTTCGAGATAATTAATCCTCTTTTGTTCCTAGCCTCATTGACACCTCCTAAGACTAGAATGCCTGTCTAAGCTACATAATCTAACATAGAAAGAAGGTGTTGATTATGAAGAGACCTTTTCCCCATAGAAAAATGGGACACCATTTAGAATCTCTTTGAATTTCAAACTCATAATGGATGGAATGTTCATTAAATGGATGTGAATACTACTTTCTTAAATGAATACTTGAAAGAGAATATCTCCATGGCTCAACCAAAAGGTTTTGTTGTGAAAGGAAAAGAACAAAAAGTATGTACACTCGTAAAAAACTTATATTTCCTTAAACAAGCACCGTGAGCTTGGTAAGAGAATTTAATTGAGCATATTGTAAAATTAATTTCAAACACTTTAATCTTGATGATGAAATATTATTTGTCAATAAAGTTGGATTTTTTTTTTTTTGTATATCTTGTGGTAGCCGTAGATGATTTGTTGAAAACAAGGAACAATGAAATACTATATTGCATCTATAAAGAAAGAGTTGAAGAAGGGTTTGAGATAACAAATTTGGGACACCTTCACTACTACTTGGGCATCGAAGTGACTCAACATCCAAAGTGTATTTTCTTCTCGAAAAAGAAGTACATTGGAAAACATTTTAATAAGTTTAGCATGGATGAATGCAACCCACTATCTACTCCAATGGAACAAAAATTGAAAGTATTATCTACCCCACTACTACTAGGCAAAATATTTCATTTGTTGTTGGAATTCTTTCTAGATTTATGCAAAAGCATTATGAAGGAAATTGTTTTGCTGCAAAAAGATTTTTGAAATACGTGGAAGGAACTCAATGTTCGAAATGTAACTAGTCGGACTTCATAATGTAATTCAATTGTAATATTGATGTATTTATTATGTTTCATTATTATTATTTCTACTCAAAGCATTTTCTTTAATCTTAAAGGGTCAATTGAGTCAAAAGAAAATTTATTATGAGTCAAAGAAATGTAAACTAGTCAAAGTCCCATTTTCTTGTAAGAAAAAGGGAAATTATTTTTGTCGACTCAAAGAGTCAAACTATCAACCACAAGACCAAGTCGACCCTCCTCAAACATATTTTTGACTTGATATACAACTATAAATACATGATAGTTCAACCTCTTGGAAGTTCATTCATACACACACATGATCACATCAATTTTTGTGCTAGTCAAAGAAGAAGAAGACAATTGAAGTCAAAGGAGAGAGAGGAAAGTCAAATAAGAAAGAGAAGATGAGTTTTTTGCCCTGGATTTTCTCACACATGCAAGTTTTCCTGAAATACTACATGCTTGAGATTTTAGGGGCCAAAATTTCAAGAGTTGACTAAATTTCAAAAGGTTGACCAACATTAAATTTTACTTGATTAGAGGAAACTTGGAGGTGGTTTGACTTGGATCTTTGTGACAATTTTTGGTCTTGGGTCTTGGATATCTCACTTTGATTTGATTCTATAAGAAGATGATTTTTTATTTTCCCCCTTGTGGAGTTTTGCCCTAGCTTGGAGCCTAATTTATGGTGTTCTCTGTCTCTTTGTGATCCTTTTGTTTTGAACATTTGTATAATTGTTTAATGAAGAGAACATAATAAATAATAAGAAAGGAGATAACATCCACATGTAATTATCAAGGCAAAGAAATCAATTATTATCTACCAGTATGTTGGTTTATCAACATGGTATCAAAGCTATGGTGAAGGAAATAACACTTTTAAAAAATCCCTCATCAAGGTCAAGTCTAGTGTGCTAACAAGACCAAAGGACATGCAAATTTGTTGTGACAAAATTATGTGGCATAATTTCTAGATTTTGTAAGTCTTAAGTACCTATCCAAGTTCTATGAATGCATGAAGTATGTAATCAAGACCAATCATAAGTCACATTGCTAAGAAGGCTGACGTTTGCAGTTGATAAGTAAGAATAATTTGGGTCTGTATCTATGCCATTAAAAGGGTGTATCTTCAGTGGCATCATATATTCCTAAAAATACAAGTTTCAAGACATGTTTTATCTTTGTAATGCAAATTTCTTGTGGCATACTTTCTCTCTGTGATACAAAGACTCCCGAGGTAGTTGTACGAACCATTCTGAGGCATACATGCGAGTTATTTGAGGTACTAATGATGGCATACATTTAAATTCAGTAACAACAATCGATCAAGTCTGTAGCATGGTTCCAAAATATGTGACCATGTTTTAAGTCTGATATATTGATCCGAAGTCTATAACATACGTCCAAAGAGGTCCGAAACTTATTCTTGTTTATGATCTAAATTATCTGTTTGAAGTTTGAACTCAAGAAAGGAATGTCCAATATTGTTTCTTATGATATGTAAGAATATCAGTTTCTATGTGAAGAAGCATCTATTCACCTATAATACAACTATAATTGGAGCACACCAACTCATTTTCTTCTAAGGGGCCCTTTCTTACAATAGACAGTCCGAATCTCTGTGATATATGAATCCAAATTTTTGTGACATCATACTTCTATGGCATATGAATTCTATGACATAACATTATTCACATATCTAAAGCACTCAATGTTATATCCAAACGTGAAGTATCCAAGGTACTACTATATCTTATCTCCTTAAAAGAAGAACTATAATTCTAAGATCAGGGAAAATTTGAAATAGTAGGCACATGAAAAAGTATCCAAGGAAAATCAAGAAAGATTCTGAAGCATATATCATTTATAATACATGAAGACTCAAAGCTAAATTTGATGCAATTTATGTTCTTGTACATGATACAAGTTTTGATCCTATATATATGATGCAAGTTTTGTGAATTTTTTGTTCATGTGGAGATACAATGCAATTTTTGATAACACGAGCCCTTGTGGAAATTTCCTATGGTGACACATTTTCTATGATGAGTTCTTATGTACATTTCATGTGGCACATTTCATTGCATTGAAGCAAGATTCCTATTATTCCTATGTCTCTTTGACGTGGCATTATTCCTCCACCATTATTCCTTAAAATTCTATATTAAAGCTCACATCATTGAATATATATATACAAATTCATGAGAGATATCTGGACTATCCAAAGCTCATATGAAAAATCAAACCTTTTGTGGAAGACATCCAAACAATATACTAAAGACACATGAGTCATCTAAGATATCATACTACTAAGATATTCGATTTATCAGTAAAAAAATTCTCTGTGATAACACTTCTCTAAGGCACCCAAAATGATGAAGAATGCAAACTCTAAGGCACTGTGTATGAGGACCCGAGGGATATTTATGGCATTTTGGTTTGGCTCATTAAAAGGAAGAAACATAATCATAGGATACGACCTTGAGAACTCTATGGAAGAGATGTGACAAGATATGTGAAGTTTTATGAAGCACAAGTATGAGAAGCAACTACGTTACCTCCCTTCCAATACATAAATTAAAAGACTAACCACATCATCAAAGTCGACCTTACAATATGCTAAAATCTGCTGAGGGACTGAAGATTGGTGGAGGGACCATAGCATCCTCTATAGACGATATACATGGAAAGGACATTGAAAGAAGCCCTATCAACTGAAGAAACACGACAAAATCTCTGCAAGGATTGATAGGTAAGGTTGAAAAGGTATGTATAACTTTTTTGCATCTCATAATCTATGTCGATTATATTAAGTCCTCTAGGTCTTGGTGACGATCTTTTGAAAGATAGTAAAAGGGTCTACATATATATATATATATATTAGAGGCCGTAACATAATTGATAGGTTAGAATTAAGATTATTTCTGTATGAAGACTAGGTCAATGAATGAAATCTCATCTATAGAAGGCATGAAAACAACATTGATAGGGTTTTGTAACTAACTAAATAGCATGCTTGTAGAATTTTCATTTCCTAAAATGGAAAATCTTGAAGACCTTAAAGAAACTAGGGTTTGTAAACCCTAGTAAATATTTGAGTTAGAAAACCCTAGGAAACAAAACCCTGACTAATCGTTTCTATTGTAAAAATAAAACCTAGTTCTTGATAATGACATGAATGACATCATGTTGATGTGGGAAAAAGATGTAAGATTAAGAGGAAGCTAATCTTCTTCAAAAAGGATAAGTACTCCTTGATTACTACTATTTCTATTATCTTTGTACTTTTCCCTTTTATTATTTCATAGTATTCTAATAAAGGTTGCAGGTCAAGACAATATCTATCTAAGATTGATTAATAGATGGAAGAATTGGAAGAACATTGAAAAGCATGGAGATTAAGAAGCGGAAAGAAGAAGTTGATTAGATGGAAATACAAAAGAATAAGTTCACCCACTTCCGCCAGAAAGAAGGAGATCTGATTGGATCAAGAACAGATTGATTAGGTTGATAATATTGATGTTGATATAGATACTACTAATGATTGGAGTTTATATTATATCGTGGAAGATCATGAGGCAAAATTCTATTGCAGTATGAAGAAAGAAGATGTAAAGGCTTGTGTAATCAATTGTGAAGAAGTTTGGCTTCATAAAAGTGCTTTATGAACTACATGGTGACACATTGGATTTGATATTAGATTGTCAGAAAATAAAAGTAAGGTCAAAGCTAGTTATGATGAGATGCATATAGGAGCCGAGAAGCTACAAAAAGATCTCCACGGAAGAATAGGTAGTAAATGCGTTGATGAGTATTTTTGAGACAATCTTAAGCTTGTGGTTATTTCTCCTTGTTTGAGAGGGAGAGGTTGGACACCATATTCTCCATGTTTCATGCACTATGGCCAGGGATAACAATTATAAGCCTAGTGAAGGGTTTGGTAAGGAGAATGGTGGATTAGATAAGCATCTGGGACCGATGTTATTTGAGAATTTTTATCCAAGATAAGAATAGTCCCGAGGACCAATATTCTTTGAGGATGTGTATCCAAGAAAATAATAGTCCTAGTGAACATCCATATATACCTGGTGAACATCAGGATAGGGTGTCTTCCTAGAGAGGGTGGTGGCCAAATTTATGCCTCTCAGCATTGTGCTCTGATCTAGTGGAGATATAGCTTGTTAGTCAAGGCATTGACATTTTTATAATGCAGGTTATGTTGATTCTTATTAATCCTAACACTTCTTATATGAATATTTCAACTTGAGAGTATCATGATGCGTCATTATGAATACCTCCTTAGTTAAGAGGGTGTGTTGTAAATGTAACTAGTGTTAGTGTTCATAATGTAATTCAAATGTACTATTTATGTATTTATTATATTCATTATTATTATTATTTCTAGTCCAAGCATGTTCTTCATGATTATAGATTCAATTGAGAAAAGAAAAATTATTATGAGTCAAAGAAATGTAATTGAGTCAAAGTCCAATTTGGACTTCTTGTAAGAAAAAAGAAAATTATTTTTGTCTTGAGTTAAAGAGTCAAATTTTCAACCACATGACTAAGTTAGTCCTCCTTAACTATTCTCCCTAAGACATATCTTTTCGACCTCTTGGAAAACTATAAATATAAGACAATTCAACCTCTTGGAAGTTCATTCATACACGCACATCATCACATCGATTTATGTGCCATCCAAAGAAGAAGAAGACAACTGAAGTCAAAGGAGATAGAGGAAAGTCAAAGAAGAAAGAGAATACAAGTTTTTTCTCCCTAGCTCTACTCACATGTGCAAATTTTCCTGAGTTACTATAGGCCCAAAATTTTAGGGGCCGAAATTTCAGGAGTTGATTAGATTTCATAAGGTTGACCAATGTTGACTTTGATTTGATTGGAGGAAACTTGGATATTTGTGGTAGCATTTGGTCTTTGTCTTGGGTCTTGGATATATAACTTTGATCTAATTCTATAAGAAGAGGATTTTTGGGTTTTCCCCCTTGTGTTGTTTTGCCCTTGCTTGGAGCCTAATTTCTAGTGATCTCTGTCTCTTTGTGATACTTTTGTTTTGAAAATTTGTATAATTTCTTAATGAAGAGAACATAATAAATAATAAGAAAACATATAACATTCACAATTAATTATCAATATAGAGAAATCAATTATTATCTACTAGTATCTTTGTTTCTCAACACTCAACACTTTAGAATCAAATATTCATAGGTGGATGATTTCAATTTGATTAGATATTTTGATTCATACTTTGACGGAGACAAAGAAAATGGAGTGTCAACTTTAAGTTATCTCATGAGTCCTGGATCAATAAGTTTTTCCTGAAGGTCATGAAAACAATTAGTTCAGACATATTCCACGATAGAGGAAAAATATGTGGCACTTTGTAGGTTTTAACCCTGTACAGAAATTACTTGCATACAAATTCTAAAACATAGAAAATAACAATGCGAGAGCATAACACATAAAACACATATACACTAAGATTTTCCCTGGATCCCAACACCGGGACTACCAGATTGATTTTTCATTATATTCTTTTCAATGTTACAATACATATATATACATGCCAAAGCATCCAATACCATGGACCGAAAACCATCGCGCCTAAAACCATGTGCAAAAACCATGCACAAAACCATAGGTAAGTCTACCCAACCTAATATAGGTTCCAAAAAAAATTCCCCGGGGCATTGCCTCGGACCCCGTAGAGGGGCGCTACCTGCCCCCCTCAAACCCCTTTTCACCGCCCCGCTGCACAATCGGTGCAATGAAAGGGGGCTCCGCTCCCCCTCTAACTCCCCGGTTAACTAGGGCATATAGTAGTGGAAAGAATATAATACAACCCAACACACTCATAGAAGCAACAAAGGAGATGTGAGAAATTGTAATTAGGTTCAGTCTTCATAATTGCATTTGAAAAAAATATTTATTTTGCAATATGTCCCATTTGGACACTTGAAAGGAAAATAAATTTGAATTTTTAAAATTATTATTTATTTTTCCAAGTAGCTAAGTCAACCCTTCTGGATGATAGGTCGACTCTATTTAGAGAGGCATCTTTTTGTATGTGGAATCAACTATATATTGGTACCCATGCTCCTCCATTTGGAAACAATTTCATGGAACTTATGTGGTAATTTTTGGATTCCTATAGAAGAAGGATTCAAACCTTTACTGTGATTTGGACTAGTTTAAAGGAAACAACTCTCCATAGTTAGACGTGTTGGATATGACACATCTTTTGTGAATGTGATCTTCTATGATGGTTTTCTATGAGGAAATGTGAGCTTCTATGATGTTTTTCTGAAGTGGAATGTGTGCTTATGTGTTAATTCTATATGATGGAAAGCAAGCTCTTGTGATGGATCCTCATGATGACACACAAGCACTTGTTGACCTATAACTGTGATGGCATATGACCTTTGTGATGTATCCCTATGATGACCCATGAAGGACTTTATGGACATACCTATGAAGGAAAATATGAAAGTAAATGTTTTATGGTGGAAGGGATTACTTGGAACTTTGGACAATGGTTATATGACTTGGATTTCTCTTGATTCTATAAAGAAAGGATTGATGGGTTTTCCCCCTTGGTGGGGTTTTACCTTGGCTTGGAGCCTAATCTATGGTGTCATTTGTCTCTTGTTTTATTTTCTTGAATTCTTATGGTAATTTATTGATTAAGAAGAAGATTAATAACTAAGAAGAATAAAAATAATGCTCACAAGTAATTATCATGTTAAGGAATTCACTTTTCATTGGAATTCCAACAGGAGATTGCGTGGCACAAGAAATTACTTGAAGATTTGCAAGAGAAATATAACAACCCCAAGTTAAAAGTTCATGAAATAAAGTTAATAAAGGAAAAAATAATAACCAAGGTCACGAGACAAGTATTCCAAGTTGTATGTTAGGCAAAAAAATAGCGATAGGGATCACGTTTGGTTAATAAATGGCTTTGGAAATTGACAAAGGCATTGGAAAAGGCAAAGTGGCATTAATTGACATTTATTTATGAAAATAATGGAAAATAGGAGAAAAGGAAGGTGAGAGGTCACATAATTTCATGCGTGGAAAATTGAAGGAAAAATAGGGGAAAACAAATAAAATAGAGGCCTAAATGATAAAAAGGCTTCTGCTGAAAAGTTCATAACCTTTTCATAGTTTTAGCTTGGAGCTATTTTATTTTCTATCTCTCTCATACACTTTCACAGTTAGGGCATTATTGGAGCACTCTAACATACATTGAATTTGGAGAAAGAAGGCAAGGAAAAAGAAGGAAAACACAAGGGGACAGTGGGATCAACAACAATAATGGAATTACCTTGCAGGTAACAGGTTGTATGTATAATATCCTTGTTGATTTATGGATGCATGGTATATGAATGTGATTATTTGGTTATGATTTTCCATTGGCATGGAGGATTGTCTGGATTGACAATGGTTTTGGCCTTACCTTTCCATTTCCTAGATAGCCATGGCGTTGTGGGTTTTTCCATTTGATTGTTTTCTAGTTGGTGCTCATAATTCCTCATGGCTATGGGTTGGAACAAACACTTTGGAAGTCTTGTAACAACTTGGGTTGAGTTACTAGCCTTGGAGCCTAGGTTGGAAAAATTCTTTGGAGCCCTTGGTGGGTGGAGTTACTAGTCCTAGAGCTGGGTTGGACAAACGCTCTGCAACCTTAGAAGGTTGTGGATTGAGTTACTAGTTCCTGTAGCCCTGGAAAACTAGGTAGAGGTTGATCTGGTTGGTGTTAGTGATGTCCAATTGTGAGGTGGAATCACTGGTTGAGGTGGTTTGGCCTTTGGAAGCCCTAGTTTTGTTTTTCTTGGTAATTCCATGAGATCCCACATTCATGCTTGGAATATGGAGCGAGGATGATTGGATGGAAGAGAGATTTGGTTTATCCCAATCTATGGCCGCGTGGTAAGTGGAAGTCCATGACTTGGTTGACTTGGTACTTGTACTTGAGATTATGTGGCTTTGATGGTTGTTCTATCATTGTTTATATGTTGTTCATTTGTTGGTTATATGATGTATGTTGTCTATGGATCTTGATATATTTTGATTAATTGATGAATGGTTAATGATTGGGCTAACAGATGTTATTGCAACTATTATGAGAGGGCATTAGACCTTCTTGATGATTCTATGGTGAGATTATTAAATTAGTGAACATGTATGAATTTATAATCTACAGGTACTATGTACACAATGTTTGTATAAATGAGTAATTGGGGCCTCTAACTTCACGGGGTCGTAACTTTGGCATACAATCTCCATATGACTATCATAATACCTCGTTCTGAAGATATGCATGAGGAAGCCGAGCCAAAACTGTGTGTGACTAGATTTGGCACTTTTTCAATCTCTCTGTTTTCCTTGAAAATATTGTTTAGGCCCTCAAAATGACCTCAGAAGTTTAGAACCCAAAAACTGTTAAAAATAGAAAGTTGTGTTAAATTTAAAGAAACGAAATTGAAAAGAAATAGTGTTGGGTCAAATTAGGCTGATAATAGTGTGATCATGTGTTACTGTGTGTTTGCAGTCAGTTTTGTACAGGTGGACCCCATTTTCCATAAGTGCATTATAGAAATCAGGGTTCACATAGTAACTCTCATCTCATGTCTACCCGTGCAGCTTGGTGAAACTAGGTAAATAATAATGTAAACTTTGAAATGGGAATTGTAAACACAAAATGAGAAATATAACCAAAAAACCCTAAAAAAACATGAAAAAGAGCCCGAAAATGAAAAGTGTTGATGTTGGAATAATTATTATATATATGAGTAAATTTTCAACATTTTTTAAAAATGATAGTAAAAGCTAATAAAAACCATTTTTTTTTGTTCAAAAAACACCCTGAAAACAAAAAGTGTTGATGCTGGAATAACGTCTTTTTTTTTCGAGGTTAATTTTCAACATTTTTTAGCAATGGCGTTAAGAATAAAATATCATGACTTTGAAAAACCTTAAATTTCAACGATTTTCAAGCATGACATTAAAGATAAAATATCAAGTCTATGAAAAACCTTAAAATTCCAACAATTTTCATCCATGGTGTTAAAGATAAAATACTTATAATTATTTTCAATCATAACATTAAAGATAAAATATCATGACTCAAAAAACTTTAAAATTTTGACAATTTGACAAACATGGAATTAAAACCAAAGATCATGACTATAGAAAACCTTAAGTTTTCAACATATTTCAACCATGGTATTATGGAAAAAATTTATGACTAAAAAAACTTTAGAAATGAACACTTGAATGAAAGAGTCATCATACCAAGAGTAATTCATTTTTTAAATGCTAAAAGTATAACTATTTTAAAATCTTAGCCTAAGAAAACTTGACAAATTGTAACAAAAATTTAAAAAACAACCATCAAATTGACACGCAGTGTAGGCAAACTCGACCCATTGTAATAAAAACTTAAATACCAACCATGAAATTGAGACATTAAGGGGACATATTCAATCCATTATAAAGAAAACTTTAAAATCAACTATCAAATTGACACATAATAGGATTGAGTTGCTAGTTGAGGATCGACACGGACCCTGCAAAATAAAATAAAATAAAACAAAATAATAAATAAATATATAAATAAATAAATGAAAATGAAAAATACAAAAGAAAGCAAATATTAAAACATTGAAAAAAACAAAAATAAAAACAAAACAAAAAAATAACAAGTAAATAAAAATGTATATTAAAACATAAAAAATTAAAAAAACATGATCCAAAAAAATAAAACAAAAATTTAAACATTGAGAAAAATAAAAACTAAAACATTAAAAAAACAAAAAATTTAAAAAAAATAACAAGAAGTAAATAAAAACATATATTAACACATAAAAAAATAGAAATAAAAACATGTTATAAAAAACAAAAAACAAAATTTTAAATATTGGAAAAAAAAATTAAAAAAAGATAATAATAAGTAAAAAAATAATATATTAAAACATAAAAAAGTTAAAAAAATATGAAAAAAAACCAAGGGCTATATAGTAGCTAGTACTTGTAGCTTAGTTCAAATATATCTTAAATTAAACTAAAAAACAATAGACATAGAGATTTCATGACAAAAATAAAACAACTAATTAAACATTGTATTGTTGAATGCCATTACCAAAAATTAAGAAATGTTATTAACTAATATTGTTTATATTAACATATATACACTTTAATATATATGTGTGTATATTTATTTTTTTATATATTTTATGTGTTTTAGTTTTTATTAATGTATATAATTTTTTATAATTAAATTTATTAAAATATGTTTTTAATATAATAATAAGTCATATATGCAGAAAAAACTAAAAGTTATGAAAATGGAATAGTAGAAAAAGGAAAAAAATAAAATTAAAAAAGTTAAATAAAAAAGAAATAAAACTAAGAACAACCGATAATAAGACCTCAACCAATCACCTTACAAATAAATAGATTTAAATAATAATAATAATAAATAACAAAAATTGAATTCTCAATGTTAAACTATGGATAAATGGCATAAATTTTTGGTCAAAGTCAAACTAATGCACAATCAAAGCAAAACTGAATGCTAATACCATACAATTTAACAAAAACTAAAACATTGATAAAAATAAAAAATCAAAACAAGTAAATAAAAATTTATATTAAAACATAAAAAATAAAAAAACATGACAAAAAAATTTAAACATTGAGAAAACTAAAACTAAAACAAAAACGCGAAAAATTAAAAAAAAAGCAACAAATAAATAAAAATATACATTAAAATATTAAAAAATTAAAAAACATGATTTAAAAAAATACAAAAAAAAATAAAAATAATGAAAGACAAAATTAAAGACACTATATATATATATATATTAAAAAAATTTAAAAAAACCAGAAAATATTTCCAAGAAATTTAGTTTAAGAGAAAAATTTAAAAATAAATAAATTAATAAATAAAAAAATAACATTAAATAATAATAATAAAAAAATAAAAAATGTGAAAAACATTTCAAAAAAATACAAATTAAAAAAACATTAAAGAAAACTTTAAAATCAACTATCAAATTGACACATAATGGGATTGAGTTGCTAGTTGAGGACCAACAGGAACTCGCAAAACAAAATAAAATAAAATGAAATAATGAATAAATATATAAATAAATGAAAACGAAAAATACAAATGAAAATAAATATAAAAATAAACTAAAAAAATAAAAAATAATATATATACACACACAAAATTAACTCATAAAAGACACCATTTAAAAAAATATATATATGTAAAATATAAAATTATAAAATAAAAAAATAAAAAACCAAAAAATATTTCCAAGAAATCTAGTTTAAGAGAAAAATTAAAAAATAAATAAATTAATAAATAGAAACAATATTAAATAATAAAAAAAACAAAATAACAAAATAAAAAACATTAAAATAAAAATAAAAAATATGAAAAACATTTAAAAAAATACAAATTAAAAAGAATTAAAAAAAATTAAAGAAATCTCGATCCATTATAAAGAAAACTTTAAAATCAACTATCAAATTGACACATGATGGGATTGAGTTGCTAGTTGAGGATCAACAAGGACCTACAAAATAAAATAAAATAAAACCAAATAATGAATAAATATATAAATAAATGAAAATGTAATATACAAATGAAAAAAAAAATTAAAATATTGAAAGAAAACGAAAACCAAAAAAAGAAAAACACAAAAAAGTTTAAAAAACAATAACAAGTAAATAAAAATTTATATTAAAATATAGAAAAAAACGTGACAAAAAGAATAAAACAAAAATTTAAACATTGAGAAAAATAAGAACTAAAACATTAAAAAAACAATAAAAACAAAAAATAAAAATAAAAATAAAAATAAAAATTAAAAGTATATAAAAATATATAGTAAAACATAAAAAATAATAATAATAATAAAAACTTGATTAAAAAAAACATAAATTTAAAAATTGGAAAGAAAAGATTAAAAATAATAATAATAAGCAAATAAAAATATATACTTAAAAAAACATGAAAAAAATAAAACAAAAATAAAACAAAAATTTGAACATTAAAAATAAAAATAAAAATATAAACAAGTAAATAAAACTTATATTAAATATAAAAAAAAAAAACCTTGAGAAAAATAAAAGCTAAAACTAAAACACAAAGAATAAAATAAAATAACAAGAAGTAAATAAAAATACATGTTAAAAGATAAAAAAAATTAAAAAACAAGAATTAACCTATAAAATATACAATTTAAACCAAAACCAAAAAATAAAATAAATAAATAAAAAACTTAAAAAATATAAAGAAATAAATAGAAAAAACCAGAAAATATTTAAAAAAAAATGCAGTTTAAGAGAAATTTTTAAAAGTAAATAAATAAATAAATAAATAAATAAATAAATAAATAAATAAATAAAAAAACAAAATAAAAAACATTGAAATAGAAATAAAATATATGAAAAACATTTAAAAAATTACAATTAAAAAGCAATTAAATAAAAAAAATTAATTAAAACAAAAAACATATATATATTTTTAAATTCATTAAAAAAACATTTAAAAAAACAAAAAGAAGTAATTAAAAAAAATAATAATTAAAATTAAAAACAAAAAAATTAATTAATATAATTGTATTTTTTTATTGCTCTCTTTTTTTATTTTTATTTTTATATTTTTATAATTTTTTTTATTGTATGTTTTATTTTATTTTTAACAATTTTTTTGTTATTTTTAGTTTAAATTTTATTTGAATCATTCTTTTTGAAAAAAAAATTCAAATGTCATCATCTTTGGATATAAAATTCCATAAAATTTGTTATTTTTCCATCCTTTTTATTTTTTAATTTTTATTTATTTTTTTAATTTAACTTGTTATTTTTAATAAAAAGGACTTTATATATATATATATATATATATATATATATATATATATGCAAAATGTGTATTTTTTGTCAAGTGTTTAAAATTATTATTTTTTTGTGACAATTATTTTATGTGTATTGAAGTATTAATTAACGATATATAAATATATAAAAAATCATAACCTCAAAATATTAATGTTATTATTTTTTTTAAACCTTGCAAAAAAAATTTAAAATTTCCATTATAAAAAAACATTGCAAAGAAAAACAAAAAACACATGTTTGGAAAACTCTTAAAAAACAAACATCTTAGGATGAAAAACAAGAAGAGGAATAATACAACTTGAAAAATAGTTAAATAATCAACATTTAAAAAAAGTTGTGCATACTTAGGACATAAAGAAAATTTAAAGTGTCAAAAATATGCCTTAAAAAAATGTCGATGCTTTTCAAAATCCACATGAAAATCACCAACATTTAAATTTTATTTATTTATTTATTTTTTTAATTTTTAATTTTATTTTTATCCAGACTTAATACATTAGAAATTTTAAAGTGTAAAAATAAGCCCTCTAAAAAAAGGGGTTGATGCTACATCAACACTTGTCAAAATCAACATGAAAATCGCAAACATTTTTAAAAAATGTTCATTCTTGATACATAAGAAAATTTAAAGTGTCAAAAATATGCAAAAAAAAGGTGTATTCTTAACCGACACTTTTCACAATCAGATGACTTTTCACTACCTAAAAAAAAAACAGGTACTCGGGATAGTTCTCATTTCAAAGTTTACATTGTTAAATGTGGGAAGGGTGGTTATAGATTGGTATAAGAGCTCTCAGGTTCAACACTTGGAGAAGATGGGTGGAATGTGTTTGCCATGCATGCATGTTAGTTGTATATATGTTCGTTATGCATGCATTGTGATTGTCATTGTTGTAAGTAGTGTCATCATGTAGAGGTTAATGATGTCGATGTTGAGATTATTAATATGTTAATTTCATTGTATATATATATATATTGTGCTAATCCGGAATGATTTTGTAGTAAAGATAACCTCCCCCAAACTTCATTGAGGTATGTTGATTATGTTATATTTGGTTATCTGACATGGTATGTTTGCAAGAAGTAGAGGACCAAAGATGATAAGAAAAATGGTGGACTATAGTTCACGTGATTCTCCATATAGATCAGATAAATAACATGGTGATGAGTACTGCCCTAACATAACATATACATTGAGAAGTTTGAAGGCAGATATTAGAAGTTGTAAGGCAGATAATGAAAGAATCGTTCAGTCACAAGAAATACTTGCTAGAGCACAAAAGATGCAAGCCGAGGTTAATGCAATCATCCTTTAGAGTCTATCAGATTTGCAGAGATAGGTACCGCTTAGGATCAGCCATCGACAGGAGGAAAGGACCAATGGGGCATATGACAACAGGTCTCAATCGGGATGCATGTTTGATAGGGATGACATAGTCAAAGATGGTAAGTTCTTGGATACACCTGACAAGAGGGGTAATGACCGTGGCTTTTATTCTAGTTCTGGTTCAGAGAGGGAACATCATCATCAACATCACCATCCATATAGGAGGAGTGAGAAGCAGTACTTTCCATAGGAGTTCAAGAAAGCAAAGCCTCCTACATTTCAAGGAGAAATGAAGAATTCACAAGATGCAGAAGCTTGGTTTCTTGGGCTGAATAAGTTTTTTCAGAGTGCATTATTATTCAAAAAATATGAAAGCTAGGATAACTACTTTCTACCTTAAAGGGAAAGTAGACATTTGATGGGAAGATGTAAAGAATTTTAGAAGCATTCGAGAAGAGGAGTTGACTTGGAGTGAGTTCGAGAGATTTTCAGAAAGAAGTATCTATCTGAAAGTTACGATGATGACATAGAAAAGGAATTCTATGAGTTGAAGATGGGATCTATGTCCGATGAGGAGTATACTAGTAGATTCTTGGAGTTGTCGAGATATATGCCTTATCTTAAGGAGGAGAAAGAAAAGATTCAAAGATTCATCAGTGGGTTGTCGGTATCATTCAAGGACAAAAATGAGTTTGATGAGCCTAGATCGCTGGAGGAAGCGATTAGAAAGTTAAAGCACTTTTATGAGCATTCGAAGTGGAAGACTAAGTCTAATCAAGATTGGAAAAATAATTAAAAGAATAAAGGAAAGTGGGTTAAGAAGAGAGGAAAACTTGAGGATATAGATGAAAAAGAGAATGCAACATCGTACAAGAAGTTCAATGCAGTTGGCAGAGGACAAGGATTTCAGTCTGAGGAGAAGAACAAGGGTGATGGCAGGAAGCCTTTGTGGTTTTGGACTTGTGGAAAGGATCATCATAGGAGATATTGTCCATAACATCAGGGTGGCAGACCAGAAATTTACAGTGCTTAGGAGGCACAAATAGTTGGGGATGTTGGACTGAGTATTCCTCGGATTTATGCAATGTTTAATAATAGGCAGGATGATCATCAAGCATCTATTATCGATATGGAAGGCACCCTTTGTGATCAATTTGTTTCTATTTTGATTGACCCTAGATCTAACTATAGTTATATCAATCCTGACCTAGAGGATACGAGTTGCTTGAATAAAGATGTGCATCTAGAGTCTTGGGTTGTGAAGTTGCCTACAGGTAGTACGAAAAGAGTTCATCATTGGGTAAGATCTTGCGCATTTGACATGAACGATATGTTTAAACAATATAAACTTTGAAACGAGAACTGATACTGTTACCCGTTTCGTAGAGATAGCTAAAAAGTGACCTGATTTTGAAAATGGGTGATGCAGAATGCACATGTTTTTTCTAGAGCATAGTTTTTGGCACTTTAGTTTTTTTTATGTACATCACGTTTTAGAATGGTAGTGATTTTCATGCTAATTTTAAAAAGTGAGCATTCTGCATCACACTCCTTTTTAAAAGCCCTGTTTTTTGGCTTTAAATTTTTTAATGTATAAAATGTAAATAATTATTTAGTAAATTTGATAATTTTTGAAGTGGTCATTTTCTTCACATTTTCTTGTTTTTTATTATAAATTTAATTTTTTTTTTCGTGAGGTTTTTACTGTTTTGCATTTTTAAATTAGAAGGTCGATATTTAGACTTTTCAATATTCTACATATTTATACATCCTTAATTAATTTTTCAATCGACATGAAATAATTGTTTCTAAAAAACAATATTTTTTAACAATGGACATAAAAATAACCATTTTTAACATAAATATAACTAAAAAACTACACGTTTTGATAATTTTTTGTTAGAATTGACATGTCAAAATCACAATTTTTATACGATAATTTTAACTAAAAATGGTTAAATAATAGCTTTTTCTATGAATTTCATGTCAAAAAAATAATAAAAATCATTTTTTTTTTCAAAAAATAATGATTAACTTAAAAATCAATGCAAAAATCACATATTACCAATATTGAACGTATAACAACCCTAATTGAGTGTTTATTCTTCTCATAAAATGTCAAAGTCAAAACATTGCAAAGCTTGATTTACAAGCATAACTTAAATTTAATCAACAATGTCACGTAATCCAAACTCTTCGTCCTCTAGAGTTTCATCATTGTCCTCTTCCACAATATTTTCTGTTTCATTTTGCTCATTTTCCTCTTCTAATGGGTCTTTGATGTCTGCGAAACTCCCAATGTATGTGTTTCTGGTTCCTTTGCCTTTTTTGCCACACGTGATTCACTAAAGTCCCCTTTATTCAACCCAATTTCTTGCATTGCATCTGGAAGAAATTGAAGAGCATTAATTCTTTGCTGAATGAAATTGCACTGTACTGGATCTTTTTCAATTGCAATGCAATTTCTTCCTTTTTGAAGGCAACATGCTAGTGTTGTACCTAATTTTCAAGCACAAAAGAAATAATGAAATAAATTAATACAATGACATATTAATTAAAAAAATAACATATTGAAATTCAATTCCATATAATAAAACTTACCTGAGCTAGAAAATAAATCCAAAACCCAATCTCCTTCATTTGAACAAATGTCTATAAGATAGTTAATCAATAACTGTGGTTTTTGATAAATGTTAACTATCTCTCCTTTTGCTTCTTTGTCTTCATATGTTAGTTTTCTCACAACAACATCATAACTCAGTATTTGGCTATGACTCTTTCTGTCTACCCGATTAAAAATCATAGACATATGACTATCATCTTTTGCCCAACTATCAATATGAATGAACTCACAATCATTTATAAATTGTTGATCTTCATTGTGAAGAAGATTTGACTTTTCCCTGTAACATGAAATAGTAAAAGTTAAATTAACTTGTACATAAATAAATTTTTCAACATTAATCAAATATACATTTTAAACGTCTTACCATGTAAGCTGCATCCTTGAATTTGTTTTCCCCTTGAAGCTTGACAATATCGTTGCCAATTGTGTGTCTGAATGAAATGTCACAAATCTCCATAATGGTGATGACGTGACTTCTACAAATCCCGCAACCACTTTACTAAAAACTTGATAAGTATAAGGGTCACTATCATAGTCAATGTTTGGAATATTGAAACCATGGGGAATATCTGCAATGACTAGGGCATAATCCCTTTTAGGTATGAGTTTAGCAATGTCTTCAAAGTCGCCTTGTATTACTTGATATTGAATAGTGTCTAGCCCATTCCAAATGAAATGATTAAGAGTTGGATCAAGTTGAATATCCTTAATACGTTGCTTCCTCAGTCTTTCGATCTTTATCTTTTCGATAAAGGTTTTGAAACTATCTGGCACTCCATTATCATCCTTCCTCATCTTTTATAAAATAAACAAATATATGTGTAAGTTATAAATTAAAAATAGTACATAGGTGAATAAAAATGAATGTATAAATCAAGATACCTTTTTAAATGCAAGATAAAAAGATTTTAATGTTGATGTAGAACTTGAATCTGGATAGTTGCGTACGACATCATCCCAACTATCTTCATTCAACAATCTAACCATTTGTTCTTGAATTTTCATGTAAACTTTGTGACTGCATAGATAAAGTAACAAAAAGTTAATATAATGATATGTATAACAAATACTACCAAGAACAACATGTTTTATTTAAAATATAATTATAATCTAGAAATAAATAAAAATATTTCAAGAAACTTACTTTTGAAATTCTTCAGACATTTCCTCCAATGATAATTCCCCTGACCTCACACGAGATAATATTGTTTTGACAATTTTCTCATCTTTCACTCCTTGCATCGCCCTCCAAGGTGTGATAGTCATATCGTCTGGAAGATGCTTCATTTCAGGAGCTAATTTACTGTTGCCACATATGAATGGCTTAGACTTTTTGACCTTCTGGTTTTTAATGGCAATGTCTTCCCACATGCCAAAAATCTCATCAATCAACCTCCAAACATCTCCAGTTCTAAATGCCAATTGGAAAATGTTATCAACACCTTTGAATAAATCACTATGTTTGTTGCCCTTTCCACCTTTTGAATTGGTTTTCTCTTCAATTTGATATCCTATTTCCATACAACATTCCTTTCGGAACTCTGCAGTAACTTTTGTCCTATCCCCACCACATTTTTCTTCAAATTCACTATGAATAAATCTAACCCTTTGGATGAAAGTCATAGACATCCTATATTCATTATCTAAATTATGATCCCATGCCACTAACTTTGCTTCTGTATCAGATAAACCAGCGTAAATGATACATTTCATTGTTTCAAAACGTGATTTATTAGGATATTCCTCCATCAATTGTCTTTGAGCTTCTACAGAATGGTTCCCCCCAAGCACATAATAATTGTATTCAAAACATTTTGACTTATCAAATGCTTCTTTGTTGGGAACTTGAAGTGGATCAACAAGAAGCACATAACTAACCACATGAGCATATGGATTGTACCTCATCAATGTCTTCAAGTTGTGAACATGCAGATGATGTGGCTTTCTAACTTGATATTGACATTGTCCTTCACTTGCTTTATAGGTTTGCTTGACATTAAGCTGAAATGTGCGACCACCATCAATTAAGTTTCTCTTTGTCAAATTCTCTCGAATGACATTTTGTTTTGTTTTGATAATGCCATCTTCTAAATCAGCTCCTGGTGTAATGATTTCTCTGCTTTCTTTTGAAGTTTCACTAGGTTCTTGACTGCTGGTAATGACTGCTTCAAAATCATCAACTCTACTTTTCTTGGTCATAACATTCCCACCAGAGTTATTCTTGGGCATTGTTACTTTTGGATTTTTATGGCTCTTCTCAGTTCCAATGTCATCTTCAGTAATGACAACATATGTTTCATCGTCAATTTCAACTTCATCATTCTCAAAAGTAACTTGTTTACCCTTGCTAGATTTATCCACTAGAGACCTTTTTTTCCGATTCTTTGGATGTAGTTTTGTAGCATTATCAATTACTTCATTTTGCCTTTTTTCCATATTTTCTTCTGACACTGAGTAAAAACTGCTGACAACTTTCATGATATCATTCTCAATGAAATGAATGCCTCCCAACCTAATTGAACAACTTTCAACGAAATTCTGCCAAACAAAATATCATATGTCAATAAAAAACAAAGTTAAAAAATATAGTGAGACACTTTAAAAAACGCAAAATACAAATATAAATAATAATACTTACGATGTTTTCTGTCATCTCATTTACGATTTGACTACACAACTTTGTAGATACCTCGCTCGTGTCATACAATGAATATGATAGTTGGTATTTAACCCTTTCATGTGACTTGGGAGCTTTTGTAAGTATGTAAACAACTTCAGTGTCCGGTACCGAACACATATCTACGACTCTTCCCATCACCTAAAAAATTCCATTATCATTCGGTATATCGATATATAGATATATATTCACATTTGCGCTTTCTCTTTCTTTCACATACCACATTCTTGATGGAAATTTCACCTCTTTCGAATTCTTCCAGTCTGAAATCATCTTCTTATCACTTGAGGCACTTGAAAGATTTGTAGTCATGAGCTCAGGTGGAGTTCGTTCACCAATGTTTCTTTTAGATGCACCTTTATGAGTCTTTGGTCCAGAAAGATTCACTGAAATTCTCTTTGATGCCATTTTCCTGAAAAATAGAAACACATAAATCAGTAAATAATAAAAACATATTAACTTAAAGTAACAACGAAAACATATCATAAATTTTAATCAACAATCGCCCCACCCACCACCCCTCATATTCCAAAAGGACATGCATTAACATTCCAGTGTAAAAAAGTAAATCATGAATAAAACATTTTGCTGGGGCGCCCTCACCGACCCACCACCCCCCCCGCATGGCATGGGAGCCCTCACCCACCCACCCCCCCCAAGCATCCCAACCCCCCCACCCCGGCGGCCCGGGCGCCCCGGCCCAACCCCCACAACCCTCTCCAGCCCGGGCGCCCTCACCCGCCCGCCCACCCCAACTCTCTCCCTACTCAGCCCGCCCGACCGACCGACCCAGGTGCCCTCACCCACCCCTCTGGGCGCCCTCCCTACCTCTCCCCCAACCCGCGCGCCCCGCACCCCCTCACCCGCCCGCTCCAACCCTCCTGACACCCCACCTGTCACGCCCCCAATTCTTTTTTTGTTTAATTGGGCGGGTGCGGCACCGCCTAAGTTATTAAGATGTTTCATCATTAATAAACTTTGCGAACTACGCCTTAACAATTCATAACCATTATGAATTAACATGTGGAAACCATTAATATTACACAATAATAAATCAACACATCAACAATAATAATCAACACGACAATATAATAATAATCTTCTTTTATTATATTTGTAAAGTTTACAAAGTCGGGAGGGCGCCCGCCCGTGCACGACCGCACGGCGGTCTTGCCAAATCTCCACCGAAACCAAGTTACAACATATATCGCCCAACTCTTGTGTCGCCAGGCAGGCGGGTGCACCGTGCACGAACCCACCGCCAATCACACAACGAGCCAATATAAAGTTCAGTCGCATGAACCGGCGTTGGGCGGGCGGGCGCACCCCGTGCACGACCCACCGCCAACACACAGCGTGCCAATATAATATATTGCCACATGAACCCGGCGTTGGGCGGGCGGGCACACCCCGTGCACGACCCACCGCCAACACTCAACGTGCTAATATAATGTACAGCCGCACAAACCCGACGTTGGGCGGGCAGGTGCACCCCGTGCACGACCTTGCCCTCGCCTCAACCCAAAACTAAGTGCGATGTAGTGTGGGCGCCGTGCGCACCACCGAAACCCAAACCTCGACCTCGTCTCGTCCTTCGCCCGGCTCGGCGGGCTCATCCATCGACTGCGGTAATCTGCGCTATCTTCGAGTGCTTTACCCCTTTGTGCGATGAGAGATGATCGATGTTCGATGCCTCAAATGAACCGCAGCTCGTCCAAGTATATACGCCTCCCAGCTCGTGCGTTTAACTCTTGGCCGACGCTACAATATGTTATAACTCGCCACCATTCGCTTCTATCAACTGTCGGCCTGCCCAACGATGACTCGCCCTATGGTCGGCTTTAAACATAAGGCAAGCTGCCTTATAAGTGGGCGAGCTCCCCATTACTTCACGCATATTTTACCATCGCATTTCATGGATTGCTCGCACTTGTGCTTCGCTGTTTTCACGTGTTGGAGGAGCGCGCGCCCGGGCAGAGCCGCAGGGCGTTACATCCTCCCCCACTAGAAGTCATTGTCGTCCTGACAATTCCTGCTCTCCTCTTCAACTTCCTATCATACTTCGCAATCTTGTCCTTCCATCTCCAAAGTGAATCCTCCGTCTCCCAGCTCTCCTCCTCCGGTGCATCCTTCCATCTGCAAAGAAATTCCCGTCGTCGGTGGCAACCAACACCAGTAGTTCTGAGACTCACAATCTTCTCCAACTCTAGTCCTGGTCTGTCCACAATCCCGGCTGGTCCTCTCATCGGTTCAACTCTCTCTGGATGGTCTGAATCAAGTCGACATCTCTTCAACTGACTCACATGAAAAACTGGGTGTTTCATGTTCATATGGTGTGGAAGCTCCAGCTCGTAAGCAACTTCCCCCACTTTCCTCTTTACCGGGAATGGTCCCTCATACTTCCGTGTCAGTTTGCTCGTCGTCCCCTTGGCTGGCTGAAACTGCTCCCCGGTAATCCTGAGAAACACCATATCCCCCTCACCAAAGTGTGCTTCCCGTCTTCCACGATCAGCATACTTTTTCATCCTCCTTGCAGCATCGTGCAAGCGTAACCGTGCTAACTCCAAGGTCTCCTCCCAAGCCTTCATGAATCTCTTCGCATGAGGACTTATCAAGAAGCCTCCCGTCACTACAGTATGTGGTGCAACCAGCATCTATCCATTTACCAACTCAAATGGACTATACCCCGTCGCAGAACTCTTTTGAATATTGTAGCTAAACTGAGCAATATCCAAGAGTTCAGGCCAATTCTTCTGATCAGCCGTCACATAATGTCGCAAGTAGTCCTTCAGCAATGCGTTGATCCTCTCGGTCTGCCCATCTGTCTGCGGATGGTAACTCGAACTCATCAACAACTCTGTCCCGACCAACTTGAACAATGTGGTCCAAAATCTCCCTGTAAAACGCGGATCCCTATCCGACACAATACTCAACGGCATTCCCCAATACTTCACTATGTTCTTAAAGAACAACTCCGCTGTTCGCTCGGCTCCACAAGGTATCTTTGTAGGAACAAAGACAGCATACTTGGAAAAACGATCGACCACGACCATAATCCCATTATACCCCTGCACCTATGGTAACTGAGTGATGAAGTCCACCGAGACACTCATCCATGGTCTCTCTGGAATCGGTAAAGGCTGCAATAGTCCTCCTTGTCTCTGAGTATCCGATTTGTCCTGCTGACAAATGATGCACGTATGTACATACTCCTCCACATCCTCTCTCATCTTCTCCCAAAAGAATCCCCTCTCCAGCAATGCCAAAGAACGACGCTGCCCTGGGTGCCCAGCCCACGGAGAATCGTGGCACTCCTTCAAAAGGTGTCTCCTGAGTCCAGATGACTTTGGAACATAGAGTCGGTTTCCAAAGAACAAGAACCTGTCTCGCAGAAAGAACTTTCGTGTCTTCCCTTCCTTTATCTGCTTCACTATATTCTGCGCCAAAGTATCGGTTTCAATACTTTCCCTGATCTTATTCTGCATCTCTTCTGACATCTGAACTCGACTCCTACTCCTTGCTGCCCAGTCTTCTTCCTCCTCCAATGCTGCAAGTTGTCCTTTCCTGCTAAGGGCATCTGCTACCGCATTGTGTCTACCCGGTCTATACTCGATAGTCATGTCGAATTCTGCCAAGAAGTCCTGCCAACGAACTTGCTTCGCAGAAAGCTTCGGTTGTGATGCAAAATAACTTGCTGCAACGTTGTCGGTCTTGACAACAAACCGCTTCCCAATGAGGTAATGCCTCCACACATGAAGACAATGGATGACGGCAGTCATCTCCTTCTCATGAACCGGATACCTTTGTTCTCTATCCTGCAACTTCCAACTCTCATACGCCACTAGATGCCCATCCTGCATAAGAACCCCTCCTATGGCAAAATCTGAAGCATCAGTGTGTACCTCAAACGGTCTCTCGAAGTCAGGCAACTTCAGTATCGGTGTTGTAACCATCCTCTTCTTCAAGTCATCAAATGCCTCTTGACATTTGCTCGTCCAACTCCACCTCTTGTCTTTCTTCAATAAGTCTGTCAGTGCCGATGTCACCTTGGAGTACCCCTCTACGAACTTCCGTTGGTAGTTGGTCATGCCCAAAAACACCCTCATCTCATGGACATTCTTCGATTCAACCCAGTCCTCAATCGCCTTCACTCTGCTCGGCTCCATCCGTATGTACCCTTGACCAACAATATGCCCAAGGAACGGAATCTCGGTCTGAGCAAACACACACTTAGACTTCTTCAAGAACAACTGATTTGTCCTCAGTGCCTCGAATACCATCGCCAAGTGTTTCTTATGATCCTCCATGTTGTCACTGAACACCACTATATCGTCCAAGTATACTACTATGAACGAATCCAAGTATGGTCGTAGGACATCATTCATCAAAGTGCAAAACGTAGCAGGAGCATTGCATAACCCGAATGGCATAACAAGGAACTCAAAGTTACCATACCTTGTTACTATTGCGGTCTTCTTCTCGTCTCCTTCAGCTATCTGCACCTGATAATACCCATGCCTCAAGTCCAGCTTGGAAAACACTCGGGCTTTCGAAAGCTTGTCAAAGCAATCAGCAGCCAATGGCAAAGGATACCTGTTCCTTACCGTCTGCTTGTTCAATGCACGGTAATCACAGCACATCCGTAGCTCATTCGAATCCTTCTTCCGCTGGAACAATACCGGAGCTCCATAAGGGGACCTTGAAGGTCTAATGAAACCTGCCTTAGTTAACTCCTTTAACTGGCGTTTCAATTCCTCCAATTCAGGCCCTGACAATCGATAAGGTGCTTTAGCCGGGGGTTGCTTTCCTGGCTCAAGCTCAATGCTATGGTCCACTGCACGCCTTGGTGGAAGTTTCTTTGGAAGCTCATCAGGCATCAAATCCGCATACTTGGTAAGCACATCAGATATCTCAGCTGGAACAGGCATCCCCACTCCATCACCTTCAACATCCTTGAACATCACCGCATATGTCTCCATATTTGAATCCTTCATAGCCTTCTCCAAACTCAGTGCCAAAACATGCTGCACCCTGACTTCCTTCCTTTGCCTATGAGTGGGCAAAGTCCAAGTTTGTGACTGTCCAACCAGCACCACCTCATCACAGAAGGGGACAACAATAGCCTTGTTTCCCTTCAAGAAATCCTGTCCGAGTATCATATCAAAGTCATTCATCTCCATCACCGTGAAGTCCAACTGACCTTTCCAGTCTTTTATCTGCACAGGTACATCGTGTACCAAACCCGCCACCTTAGCTCTAGAGTTCACTGCCTTGACCTCCATATTCGATGGGGTGATTGTCAGCCCAGCCTCTTTTGCTAACCGTGTTGTCATAAAGTTATGTGTGGCACCCGTGTCCACTAGAGCTTGAATGGTCTTGCCATGAACCATCAAGTCCACGAAAACCAGACTGTTCATCCATGATTTCTCCATAACCTTATCAGCTTCACCTGTCATGAGC
The DNA here is from genome assembly GCA_031772625.1 of Pinus tabuliformis. Lineage (NCBI taxonomy): Eukaryota > Viridiplantae > Streptophyta > Pinopsida > Pinales > Pinaceae > Pinus > Pinus tabuliformis. The sequence continues at coordinate 1,127,788,147 of CM062804.1, read as the reverse complement.
AACCCTGCTCTATCAGGCTTCACCATATCATCTTCGTCACGAGCAACTTTTGCTCTGATACCACCTGTCATGCTCCCAATTCTTTTTTCGTTTAATTGGGCGGGTGCGGCACCGCCTAAGTTATTAAGATGTTTCATCATTAATAAACTTTGCGAACTACGCCTTAACAATTCATAACCATTATGAATTAACATGCGGAAACCATTAATATTACACAATAATAAATCAACACATCAACAATAATAATCAACACGACAATATAATAATAATCTTCTTTTATTATATTTGTAAAGTTTACAAAGTCGGGAGGGCGCCCGCCCGTGCACGACCGCACGACGGTCTTGCCAAATCTCCACCGAAACCAAGTTACAACATATAACACCCAACTCTTGTGTCGTCGGGCAGGCGGGCGCACCGTGCACGAACCCACCGCCAATCACACAACGAGCCAATATAATGTGCAACCGCACGAACCGGCGTTGGGCGGGCGGGCGCACCCCGTGCACGACCCACCGCCAACACACAACGTGCCAATATAATATACAGCCACACGAACCCGACGTTGGGCGGGCGGGCGCACCCCGTGCACGACCCACCGCCAACACTCAACGTGCCAATATAATGTACAGCCGCACGAACCCGGCGTTGGGCGGGCGGGCGCACCCCGTGCACGACCTTGCCCTCGCCTCAACCCAAAACTAAGTGCGATGTAGTGTGGGCACTGTGCACACCACCGAAACCCAAACTTCGACCTCGTCTCATCCTTCACCCGGCTCGGCGGGCTCATCCATCGACTGCGGTAATCTGCGCTATCTTCGAGTGCTTTACCCCTCTGTGCAATGAGAGATGATCGATGTTCGATGCCTCAAATGAACCGCAGCTCGTCCAAGTATATACGCCTCCCAGCTCGTGCGTTTAACTCTTGGCCGACGCTACAATATGTTATAACTCGCCACCATTCGCTTCTATCAACCGTCGGCCTGCCCAACGATGACTCGCCCTATGGTCGGCTTTAAACATAAGGCAAGCTGCCTTATAAGTGGGCGAGCTCCCCATTACTTCGCGCATATTTTACCATCGCATTTCATGGATCGCTCGCACTTGTGCTTCGCTGTTTTCACGTGTTGGAGGAGCGCGCGCCCGGGCAGAGCCGCTAGGCGTTACACCACCCCTCCGGTCGGCCTCGCCCACCCGCTCGCCCAACCTCGTGCAGGCGCCACCCGAGCCGCCCGCGCTCTCGCCCGGCAGGCAGGGTGATTCCGGCGAGTGCGCGGGCGGCCCGGGTGGCGCCTGCACGAGGGCGCCCCTCGTGCAGGTGCCACCCGGGCTGTCACGCCCCTACACCTGCGGTGATCTTCCAACCGCTTATAGCGAGGTGCGGCACCACCGAACGCTTTCTTTTTAACAATACTAACGTTTATGGACTACGGCTACTCCAACATAAACTTACTTTAACTTATGTTCTCTTGCAACCAAGTAAAGAGTTATCCTTTATACTTTAAAGAAGACCATTCTCAATCATTAACCATGTACAATAAACCGAGTACAATACACAAGTATAAAGGGAGGGGCAACTCCCGGTAAAGTCTGCCCAACAATATATTATAACATCTTCTTCAATTTTACAATACAAGTGTGCTTGAAAAACTTCAAGCCAACACTTAGAATAATTTTACAACAGGCATAGAACAGCCTTATACACCATCATATGCACTCTTGCACAAAGAAGAATGCCCACCCGGGCCACCTATCTCACTTTGTCAAGCCCTGCACACAATCTGCACCTCGGCACACCTACCTCACCCAAACCAGCACTTAGAAACCCAAGTCTGCACTCACAACCGAACCTTCATACCTCAACCTGCAAACCACTTCCTCCACGCACTTAGATTAGACTACGCATGAGGTATGCGTATCTACCTCTAAATCTACGCAAGTGTTTACCCCTTAAGCGTATGAAAGAGATGAGCGAAGTTGTGATGTTAAAATGACTCCAACGTATGTCCATATATACACATGTTACATGGTGTTAATCCATGGCCGACCTCATATTATTTTGTCGTATGCTCCACATATCTTATTACATGTCGGCTTGATTTATATTTTATTGTTTTATTATTCCATGCGTATATAACCTCCATATAATATGTGCGTCCACATAATACTTAGTCGTATTATGATTTTACATTATTGTCGCATTGTGTCGTTTATCGTCGCATATGACTCCACGGTATTGTCGCAGCCAACTCGCAGAAACGTCGCACTGTCATGTGCGCTCACCCACCGTGCGCCCGTGCCCGCCCGTGTGCCTGCGCCCGCCCGCGCGCCCACGCCCGCCCGTGCGCCCGCGCGCCCTCGTGCAGCTCGACTCCCCGGTCACCTGCACCCGCGCCTGCCGTGCACGTCGCCTTGCCCGGCGCCCAACCGCGCTTAAGCTCGAGGACCTTACATCCTCCTCCACCTGAAATCGTTGTCGTCCTCGACAACATACCATCATCCATGATGTTGACTCCTCCACATGAGGCAAACATCACTGCAACATATGTAGAACCACTGTCATCTGCACTATGTTTTCCATGTGTGTGTCTCCTCCAAAGTGAAGAGATCATCTCATCAAACCGACTCTTGATGTGCCACATCTAGGTCCATGAAGCAACCCTTCATCTCATCTACAATGTGCCATCCACAAGTCTCCATAGAAACAAGTATGTCCTTGTCTCATCTATCCATGTGCTGCCCATGATCCTCGATCAAATCAGCTCCCATGTGTAGAAAGTAGTTGAGTCTCGGCTCAACCTATGCTCAAGTGTATCACCACAGCATCATCATCATCATTGTTGTAACTTCATCACTCCAAAGTGCCTCATCGATCCTTCACATGTAGTCACTCTTCCAAGCCATACCCATACATGTACTTTGAAAGTATGCATCCCATACTGCATCAAAGTCACCTGACCTCAGTTCCTCAATGCATCAGATCTTCTAAGTCCACCGTACATGAAGTCCCTAAAAGTCACAACAATCTCATGTCATCATGAGCTCCATAAGCCATCCCTCAACCAACACCTCAGCAAGCATACAATATGCCTCAGCTCCCCATGTAGTAGGAATGCTCCATAGCTGCTCACAACTCCATCCGAGTAATCAACTCTCGATGTGCCCCATTCAGGTCCATGAAGTCCTCTTCATCATCTGCAATGTGCCATCCTCGAGTCTCCACTCTTATCAACTCTTGATGTGCCCCATTCAGGTCCATGAAGCCCTCTTCATCATCTGCAATGTGCCATCCTCAAGTCTCCAATCTGATCAACTCTTGATGTGCCCCATTCAGGTCCATGAAGCCCTCTTCATCATCTGCAATGTGCCATCCTCAAGTCTCCATGTCACACTAGCAAGTCCTCCTGCATAACATTCCTGCCCTAGCACCTTGTTTGGATGTCCCTTGACATCTCTACAAGTGCTTCCACACAATGTCCTTGCATAGGTCTCTACCATGCTTCATGTCTTCAAGTCTCCAACCTGATGTCCATGACTAAGCTGCCCATGTAGTCTAACCAAGTAGACACATCTCAACATCTGGCCATCTCATCCAAGTCTTCAAACTTCGGTTTAGTGAACTCGGTCACCCAACCATCTCATCATCATGTCATGAGTCCCTTCATCATAGCTCCTCCACCAAAGTGTCCATCAAGACTTGCTCTTGGTCTCGGCCATGACAAGTCCACCCAAAACATAAGTGTGTGCCCTCCTCAACCTGTCCATGAGTCATGCCGGGCACTTAGCCAATTCTCCATATGGCTAAAGCATGACTCAATCATCCACAACGATCATCAAGTTTCATCCTTGTTCCGGGTCCTTGCACCTTTCATCCCAAGGTCACAAGTAACCCCAACAAGCTTTCCAACAACTGACAATCCTTGCTCTTCCATACAAGGTTCCATCATAGTCATCCATGGTAAGATGTCCTCTTGCCTTGGCAAACTGGTTTTGCCCTTCCCTGCACCTGGTCCATCTCCCAAATGCCCAAATGAAACACAAGTATCATCACTTACTTTATCATCATGAGGCTCCTCCATGTGAGTGACCTCATTCATACATGTTGACAAACTGCACGATCCTGGTTCAGCTTGATCATCTTCAAGTTCACCCTCCATCGTAGTCATGCCTGCAACATCTCCCTCTATCACGGCTTCCTCTTTCTTGTTGGCACAATCTGCTACTTCACCTTGCTCCATTGCCCAACTGGGTTGAAGAAGCTCTTTCTCAGCTTCAGCCTTCCTCTTCAAGGCTAGGAGATGCCTCTCAAGAGCTAGGCAATCCCACTTCTTTTGGTTCAATTTCTGTCTTATCCCGAGCTCCTTGTATTCTGCTTCAAGCAAGACCATTTCCTTTGCAAGTTGAGAGGCTTCCTCCTCATTCTGGTCAGAAACCCCCTTCTTAACCAAGGCCTGAAGAGCACTCTTTGTTTCAAACAACCTTTTGCCCCATTCTGCAAATCCTTGTTTTACTCCTTCTGACTCTTCAAGTAGACTCCCTTCGAGTTCTTCGAAGGATGCATAACCCAATTTCTGCAAGATAGACATCTTCACTGCTTCACCTGTCACCAGCTCCGACCGAGCTCTGATACCAACTGTCACGCCCCTACACCTGCGGTGATCTTCCAACCGCTTGTAGCGAGGTGCGGCACCACCGAACGCTTTCTTTTTAACAATACTAACGTTTATGGACTACGCCTACTCCAACATAAACTTACTTTAACTTATGTTCTCTTGCAACCAAGTAAAGAGTTATCCTTTATACTTTAAAGAAGACCATTCTCAATCATTAACCATGTACAATAAACCGAGAACAATACACAAGTATAAAGGGAGGGGCAACTCCCGGTAAAGTCTGCCCAACAATATATTATAACAACTTCTTCAATTTTACAATACAAGTGTGCTTGACAAACTTCAAGCCAACACTTAGAATAATTTTACAACAGGCATAGAACAGCCTTATACACCATCATATGCACTCTTGCACAAAGAAGAATGCCCACCCGGGCCACCTATCTCACTTTGTCAAGCCCTGCACACAATCTGCACCTCAGCACACTTGCCTCACCCAAACCGGCACTTAGAAACCCAAGTCTGCACTCACAACCGAACCTTCATACCTCAACCTGCAAACCACTTCCTCCACGCACTTAGATTAGACTACACATGAGGTATGCGTATCTACCTCTAAATCTGCGCAAGTGTTTACCCCTTAAGCGTATGAAAGAGATGAGTGAAGTTGTTAAAATGACTCCAACGTATGTCCATATATACACATGTTACATGGTGTTAATCCATGGCCGACCTCATATTATTTTGTCGTATGCTCCACATATCTTATTACATGTCGGCTTGATTTATATTTTATTGTTTTATTATTCCATGCGTATATAACCTCCATATAATATGTGCATCCACATAATACTTAGTCGTATTATGATTTTACATTATTGTTGCATTGTGTCGTTTATCGTCGCATATGACTCCACGGTATTGTCGCAGCCAACTCGCAGAAACATCGCACCATCGTGTGCACTCACCCGCCATGCGCCTGTGCCCGCCCGTGTGCCCGCGCCCGCCCGCGCGCCCGCGCCCGCCCGCGCGCTCGCGCCCGCCCGCGCGCCCTCGTGCAGCTCGACTCGCCGGTCGCCCGCACCCGCGCCCGCCATGCACGTTGCCTTTCCCGGCTCCCAACCGCGCTTAAGATCGAGGACCTTACACGGGCCGCCCGCGCCCTCGCCCGGCAGGCAGGGCGATTCCGGGAATCGCCCTGCCTGCCGGGCGAGGGCGCGGGTGGCGCCTGCACGAGGGCGCCCAACCTTGTGTAGGCGCCACCCGGGTCGCCCACGGCCTCGCCCGGCAGGCAGGGCGATTCCGATAATCGCCCTGCCTGCCGGGCGAGGGCGCGGGCGGCCCGGGTGGCGCCTGCACGAGGGCGCCTGTCACGCCCCTACACCTGCGGTGATCTTCCAACCGCTTGTAGCGAGGTGCGGCACCACCGAACGCTTTCTTTTTAACAATACTAACGTTTATGGGCTACACCTACTCCAACATAAACTTACTTTAACTTATGTTTTCTTGCAACCAAGTAAAGAGTTATCCTTTATAGTTTAAAGAAGACCATTCTCAATTATTAACCATGAACAATAAACCGAGAACATCAACAATACACAAGTATAAAGGGAGGGGCAACTCCCGGTAAAGTCTGCCCAACAATATATTATAACAACTTCTTCAATTTTACAATACAAGTGTGCTTGACAAACTTCAAGCCAACACTTAGAATAATCTTACAACAAGGCATAGAACAACCTTTTACATCATTTTATGCACCCTTGCATAAGAAGGAGTGCTCACCCGAGCCACTCAACCTTCCTACCAAATCCTGCATAAAACTGCACACCCGAACCTCCTCAAACCGTGGCACACTTGCCACCCCTTCACATAAGACAGCTTGCAAAGTCCTTAAGTCTTATGCGCATGAGATATGCACATATCCTTCCAAGACTACGCACCTTTTCCCCTTCCCTTATGCGAGAGTTATGAGAGAGCAAGTTCGATGGTTTAAATGAGCTCATGCTCTATTATATTTATATGCAACCTACGTATGTCATAAGGGGGTGTGCAGCCCCATGGCCGACCCCACAAATGTGCATACATGCCCACATGTAATCTTCTTACAAGTCAGCTTTCACTTCTTTAATCCATCGCATATAAATCCTTGCTCCAATACTTAGTCGTTTTTTCATGTGTTGTCCTTAACGTCGCATTTCTGTTCACTGAAACGTCGCTTTCCCGTGTGCGCTCACCCGCCCGTCGTGCAGACCCGCCCGCCTGTCGTGCAGACCCGCCCGCCGTGCAGCCTCGCCCGCCAGGCGTGCAGCCTCGCCCACCTGTCGTGCAGACCCGCCCGCCGGTCGCCCGTGCCCGCCCGTGCGCCCGTGCACGGTGACTTCGCCCAACGCCCGAACGCGCCCGTACCCAAGGACCTTACATCCTCCTCCACCTGAAATCGTTGTCGTCCTCGACAACATACCATCCCAGTAGCCATCCACCAAGATCATCATCATCCACGATGTCGACCTTTCCACACAAGGCAAACATCCCTGCAACATATGTAGAGACTCTTTCTCCACTATGTCCCGGCCTAGTGACCACTGCCACCAAGCTCCCCATACCAAAGTATGTATCTCCATAATCCATGCTCAGGTCCATGGAAACTCCATCCATCTCGTCTGCAACATGTCATGATGCTTGATGCCAAGCCATCCCTGCATCATCATCAATATGTGTGCCTCCTCAACATGAAGAGACCATCTCATCAAACCGACTCTCGATGTGCCCCATTCAGGTCCATGAAGCTCTCTCCATCATCTGCAATGTGACATCCTCAAGTCTCCAATCTAATCAACTCTTGATGTGCCCCATTCAGGTCCATGAAGTCCTCTTCATCATCTGCAATGTGCCATCCTCAAGTTCCCATGTCACACTAGCAAGTCCTCCTGCATAACATTCCTACCCTAGCACCTTGTTAGGATGTCCCTTGACATCTCTACAAGTGCTTCCACACAATGTCCTTACATAGGTCTCTGCCATGCTCCATGTCTTCAAGTCTCCAACCTGATGTCCATGACTAAGTTGCCCATGTAGTCCAACCAAATAGACACATCACAACATCTAACCATCCCATCCAAGTCTTCAACTTTCGGTTTAGTGAACTCGGTCACCCAACCATCTCATCATCATGTCATGAGTCCCTTCATCATAGCTCCTCCACCAAAGTGTCCATCAAGACTTGCTCTTGGTCTCGGCCATGACAAGTCCACCCAAAACATCACAAGTGTGTGCCCTCCTCATTCTGTCCATGAGTCATGCCGGGCACTTAGCCAATTCTCCATGTGGCTAAAGCATGACTCAATCTTCCACAACGATCATCAAGTTCCACCCTTGTCCTGGGTTCTTGCACCTTCCATCACAAGGTCACAAGTAGCCCCAACAAGCTCTGCAACGGTTGACAATCCTTGCTCTTCCATACAAGGTTCCATCATAGTCATCCATGGTAAGATGTCCCCTTGTCTTGGAAAACTGACTTTGCCCTTTCCTGCACACGGTCCATCTCCCAAATGCCCAAATGAAACACAAGTATCATCACTTACTTCATCATCATGAGGCTCCTCCTCATTCAACCATGTTGACAGATTGCACGATCCTGGTTCAACTTGATCAGCCTCAAGTTCATCCTCCATCATGTCTTCATCATCATGAAGTTCCATGTGAGTGTCCTCATCACTCCATGCTGACAAACTGCACGATTCTGGTTCAACTTGATCATCTTCAAGTTCATCCTCTATCGTAGTCATGTCTGCAACATCTTCCTTTATCACGGCTTCCTCTTCCTTGATGGCACAATCTGCAACTTCACCTTGCTCCATTGTCCAACCGGGTTGAAGAAGCTCATTTTCAACACCTTCTTCCAAGGCTTCAAGCACTTCACGGATTCGGGGCCTCTCTTCCTTTAACTTCTTTGCCTTGCCCAAGAAAAGAAAGAGTCTCCTTTCACGTTCATCCAAACTTGCCATGTCTTATTGTCCACTGTTACGAGCAACCTTGCTCACCAGCTCCAACCGAGCTCTGATACCAACTGTCACGCCCCTACACCTGCGGTGATCTTCCAACCGCTTGTAGCGAGGTGCGGCACCACCGAACGCTTTCTTTTTAACAATACTAACGTTTATGGGCTACGCCTACTCCAACATAAACTTACTTTAACTTATGTTTTCTTGCAACCAAGTAAAGAGTTATCCTTTATACTTTAAAGAAGACCATTCTCAATTATTAACCATGAACAATAAACCGAGAACATCAACAATACACAAGTATAAAGGGAGGGGCAACTCCCGGTAAAGTCTGCCCAACAATAATTTATAACAGCTTCTTCAATTTTACAATACAAGTGTGCTTGACAAACTTCAAGCCAACACTTAGAATAATCTTACAACAAGGCATAGAACAACCTTTTACATCATTTTATGCACCCTTGCATAAGAAGGAGTGCTCACCCGAGCCACTCAACCTTCCTACCAAATCCTGCATAAAACTGCACACCCGAACCTCCTCAAACCGTGGCACACTTGCCACCCCTTCACATAAGACAGCTTGCAAAGTCCTTAAGTCTTCCGGGAATCGCCCTGCCTGCCGGGCAAGGGCACGGGCGGCCCGGGTGGTGCCTGCACGAGGGCGCCTGTCACGCCCCTACACCTGCGGTAGTCTTCCAACCGCTTGTAGCGAGGTGCGGCACCACCGAACGCTTTCTTTTTAACAATACTAACGTTTATGGGCTACGCCTATTCCAACATAAACTTACTTAACTTGTGTTCTTATAACCGAATAAAATGTTATCCTTTATACTTCAACAAAGAACATTCTCATTCATTAACCATGAACAATAAACCGAGAACAATACACAAGTATAAAGGGAGGGGCAACTCCCGAACAGTCTGCCCAACAATAATATTATGTCAAGAATATCAGATTTTACAACAAGTGTGTCTTGGCCGAACCAAGTCTCACACTTAACCAATTTTTACAAAAGACAGGCCACCTGCCTTTTACAACATTTCATGCACCTTTGCATAAGAAGGAGTGCTCACCCGAGCCACTCAACCTCCCTACCAAATCCCGCATAAAACCGTGTACAAGAATCCACTCACACATGGCACTCTTTGCCAACCATCATATAAGACAAAACCTGCACAACTTCCCAAGTCCAATGCGCATGAGGTATGCGCATTCCCTTAACCAAACTGCGCACTCCTCTTTGCCTTATGAAGATATGAGCGAAAGACTTATGTTGGAATGAGCCTCTTCATATGTCATATATATATGAGATGTACATGGGTTTTACATGGGGTGTGCAGCCCCATGGCCGACCCCATAAACTCATCATACATGCCCATATGCACCTTTAAACAAGTCGGCCTTCATCCTTTAATTCGTTGCATATAAATCCTCGCTCCAATACTTAGTCGTTTTTCGGCCTAAGTCTTTCGTCGCATTTCTGTTCACCGAAACGTCGCTTTCCCGTGTGCGCTCACCCGCCCGTCGTGCAGACCCGCCCGCCGTGCGCCCGTGTGCGCCCGTGCGCCCGCGCCCGTGCACAGTGACTTCGCCCGGCGCCCGAACGCGCCCGCAACCGGAGGTCCTTACAACACCCCCTGTCACGCCCCCAATTCTTTTTTTGCTTAATTGGGCGGGTGCGGCACCGCCTAAGTCATTAAGATGTTCCATCGTTAACAACTTTACGGACTACGCCTTAACAATTTATATCCGTTATGAATCTATAATATTAACATGTGAAAACCATTAACAATATTTGATAATAGAATACACATGACAATAATAATCAACACGGTAATATGATAATAATCATCTTTTATTATATTGTAAAATTTACAAATCGGGAGGGCACCCGCCCGTGCACGACCGCACGGCGGTCCGCCGAGACTCCACCGAAAACCAAGTTACAATATACAAGATATAACCTTGTGTCGTTGAGCGGGCGGGCGCACCGTACACACCCACCGCCAACACACAACGTGTTAATACAATACACAACCGCACGAACTCGGCGTTGGGCAGGCGGGCGCACCCTGTGCACGACCTCGCCTCCGTCTCAACCCAATACTAAGTGCGAACCGATGATATACATAATCGTGTCGTCGGGCGGGTGGACGTGCCCGTGCACGAGTCCACCTCCAACACACCTGGGATAAACACCACACCGACTCGGCGTTGGGCGGGCGGGCACACCGTGCACGACCCTACCCGGCCACAACCCGGTCCAAGTGTGATACCGAATGTGGCGCTATGCGCCCCACCGAAACTCCGACTCGGCCTTCGCCCATCCTTCGCCCGGCTCGACGGCTCACCTGCTGCGGCTAGCTGCGCCTGTCCAAGTGCACACTACCGAAACTCCAACTCGCCCTTCGCCTGTCCTTCGCCCGGCTCGGCGGGCTCATCTGCTGCGGTTAGTTGCGCCTATCTAAGTGCGCACTACTCCTTAGTGTGATGAGAGCAAAGAGTTGTTGATCGATTGACCGATGTCCAAATGAATCGTAGGTCACCTGAACTTATACGCCTCCAAGCTGTGCGTATCTCCTCCGGGCCAACACTACAAAATGTAATAATTCACCACCATTTGCTTCTATCAGTCGTCGGCTCGCCCCAACGATGACTCTATCCCGACCAACTTGAATAATGTGGTCCAAAATATTCCTGTAAAACGCGGATCCCTATCCGTCACAATACTCAACGGCGTTCCCCAATACTTCACTATGTTCTTAAAGAACAACTCCGCTGTCCGCTCGGCTCCAAAAGGTATCTTTGTAGGAACAAAGACAGCATACTTGGAAAAACGATCGACCACGACCATAATCCCATTATACCCCTGCACCTGTGGTAACTGAGTGATGAAGTCCATCGAGACACTCATCCATGGTCTCTCTGGAATCGGTAAAGGCTGCAACAGTCCTCCTTGCCTCTGAGTATCTGATTTGTCCTGCTGACAAATGATGCACATGTGTACATACTCCTCCACATCCTCTCTCATCTTCTCCCAAAAGAATCCCCTCTCCAGCAATGCCAAAGAACGACGCTGCCGTGGGTGTCCAGCCCATGGAGAATCGTGGCACTCCTTCAAAAGGTGTCTCCTGAGTCCAGATGATTTTGGGACATAGAGTCGGTTCCCAAAGAACAAGAACCCGTCTCGCAGAAAGAACTTCCGTGTCTTCCCTTCCTTTATCTGCTTCACTATATTCTGTGCCAAAGTATCGGTTTCAATACTTCCTCTGATCTTATTCTGCATCTCTTCTGACATCTGAACTCGACTCCTACCCCTTGCTGCCCAGTCTTCTTCCTCCTCCAATGCTGCAAGTTGTCCTTTCCTGCTAAGGGCATCCGCTACCGCATTGTGTCTACCCGGTCTATACTCGATAGTCATGTCGAATTCTGCCAAGAAGTCCTGCCAACGAGCTTTCTTTGCAGAAAGCTTCGGTTGTGATGCAAAATAACTTGCTGCAACATTGTCAGTCTTGACAACAAACGGCTTCCCAACCAGGTAATGCCTCCACACATGAAGACAATGGATGATGGCAGTCATCTCCTTCTCATGAACCGGATACCTTTGTTCTCTATCCTGCAACTTCCGACTCTCATAAGCCACTGGATGCCCATCCTGCATAAGAACCCCTCCTATGGCAAAATCTGAAGCATCTGTGTGTACCTCAAACGGTCTCTCGAAGTCAGGAAACTTCAGTATCGGTGCTGTAACCATCCTCTTCTTCAAGTCATCAAATGCCTCTTGACATTTGCTCGTCCAACTCCATCTCTTGTCTTTCTTCAATAAGTTTGTCAGTGCCGATGTCACCTTGGAGTACCCTTCTACGAACTTCCATTGGTAGTTGGTCATGCCCAAGAACACCCTCATCTCATGGACATTCTTCGGTTCAACCCAGTCCTCGATCGCCTTCACTCTGCTTGGCTCCATCCGTATGTACCCTTGACCAACAATATGTCCAACGAACGGAATTTCGGTCTGAGCGAACACACACTTAGACTTCTTCAAGAACAACTGATTTGTCCTCAGTGCCTCGAATACCATCGCTAAGTGTTTCTTATGATCCTCCATGTTGTCACTGAACACCACTATATCGTCCAAGTATACCACTATGAACGAATCCAAGTATGGTCGTAGGACATCATTCATCAAAGTGCAAAACGTAGCAGGAGCATTGAACAACCTGAATGGCATAACAAGGAACTCAAAGCTACCATACCTTGTTACTATCGCGGTCTTCTTCTCGTCTCCTTCAGCTATCCGCACCTGATAATATCCATGCCTCAGTCCAGCTTGGAAAACACTCGGGCTTTCGCAAGCTTGTCAAAGCAGTCAGCAGCCAATGGCAAAGGATACATGTTCCTTACTGTCTGCTTGTTCAATGCACGGTAATCACAGCACATCCGTAGCTCATTCGAATCCTTCTTTTGCTGGAACAATACCGGAGCTCCATAAGGGGACCTTGAAGGTCTAATGAAACCGGCCTCAGTCAACTCCTTTAACTGGCGTTTCAATTCCTCCAATTCAGGCCCTGACAATCGATAAGGTGCTTTGGCCGGGGGCTGCTTCCCTGGCTCAAGCTCAATGCTATGGTCCACTGCACGCCTTGGTGGAAGTTTCTTTGGAAGCTCATCAGGCATCAAATCCGCATACTTGGTAAGCACCTCGGATATTTCAGCTGGAACAGGCGCCCCTACTCCATCACCTTCAACATCCTTGAACATCACCGCATATGTCTCCATATTTGAGTCCTTCATGGCCTTCTCCAAACTTAGTGCCGAAACATGCTGCACCTTGACTTCCTTCCTTTGCCCATGAGTGGGAAAAGTCCAAGTTTGTGACTGTCCAACCAGCACCACCTCATCACAGAAAGGGACAACAATAGCCTTGTTGCCTTTCAAGAAATCTTGCCCAAGTATCATATCAAAGTCATTCATCTCCATCACCGTGAAGTCCAACTAACCTTTCCAGTCTTTTATCTGCACAGGTACATCGTGTACCAAACCCGCCACCTTAGCTCTAGAGTTCACTGCCTTGACCTCCATATTTGATGGGGTGATCGTCAGCCCAGCCTCTTTTGCTAATCGTGTCGTCATAAAGTTATGTGTGGCACCTGTGTCCACCAGAGCTTGAATGGTCTTGCCATGAACCATCAAGTCCACGAACCCCAGACGGTTCATCCATGATTTCTCCATAGTCTTATCAGCTTCACCTGTCATGAGCAACCCTGCTCTATCAGGCTTCATCATATCATCTTTGTCACGAGCAACCTTTGCTCTGATACCACCTGTCACGCCCCCAATTCTTTTTTTGCTTAATTGGGCGGGTGCGACACCGCCTAAGTAATTAAGATGTTCCATCGTTAACAACTTTACGGACTACGCCTTAACAATTTATATCCGTTATGAATCTATAATATTAACATGTGAAAACCATTAACAATATCTGATAATAGAATCAACATGACAATAATAATCAACACGGTAATATGATAATAACCATCTTTTATTATATTGTAAAATTTACAAATCGGGAGGGTACCCACCCGTGCACGACCGCACGGCGGTCCGCCGAGACTCCACCGAAAACCAAGTTACAATATACAAGATATAACCTTGTGTCGTTGAGCGGGCGGGCGCACCGTGCACGACCCACCGCCAACACACAACGGGTTAATACAATACACAACCGCACAAACTCGGTGTTGGGCAGGCTGGCGCACCCCGTGCACGACCTCGCCTCCGTCTCAACCCAATACTAAGTGCGAACCGATGATATACATAACCGTGTCGTCGGGCGGGTGGACGTGCCCGTGCATGAGTCCACCGCCAACACACTCGGGATAAACACCACACCGACTCGGCGTTGGGCAGGCAGGCACACTGTGCACGACCCTACCCGGCCACAATCCGGTCCAAGTGTGATACCGAACGTGGCGCTGTGCACCCCACCGAAACTCCGACTCGGCCTTCGCCCGGCTCGGCGGCTCACATGCTACGGCTAGCTGCGCCTGTTCAAGTGCACACTACCAAAACTCCAACTCGCCCTTCGCCCGTCCTTCGTCCGGCTCGGCAGGCTCATCCGCTGCGGTTAGCTGCGCCTATCTAAGTGCGCACTACTCCTTAGTGTGATGAGAGCGAAGAGTTGTTGATAGATTGACCGATGTCCAAATGAATCGCAGGTCGCCTGAACTTATACGCCTCCAAGCTGTGCGTATCTCCTCCGGGCCGACGCTACAAAATGTAATAATTCACCACCATTTGCTTCTATCAGTCGTCGGCTCGCCCCAACGATGACTCGCCCTATGGTCGGCTTTAAACATAAGGCAAGCTACCTTATAAGTGTGCGAGCTTTCCATTACTTTGCGCATTTTTCACATATGCCCATCACATTTCATGGATCGCTCGCACCCATACTTAGCTGTTTTCACGAGTTGGAGGAGCGCGCGTCCGGGCAGAGCCGCAGGGCGCTACATTCTCCCCCACCAGAAGTCATTGTCGTCCCGAAAATTCCTGCTCTTCTCTTCAACTTCCTGTCATACTTCGCGATCTTGTCCTTCCATCTCCAAAGTGAATCTTTCGTTTCCCAGCTCTCTTCCTCCGGTGCATCCTTCCATCTGCAAAGAAATTCCCGTCGTTGGTGGCAACCAACACCCGTAGTTCTGAGACTCACAATCTTCTCCAACTCTAGCCCTGGTCTGTCCACAATCCCAGCTGGTCCTCTTGTTGGTTCAACTCTCTCTGGATGGTCTGAATCAAGTCGACATCTCTTCAACTGGCTCACATGAAAAACTGGGTGTTTCATGTTCATATGGCGTGGAAGCTCCAGCTCATAAGCAACTTCCCCCACTTTCTTCTTTACCGGGAATGGTCCCTCATATTTCCGTGTCAGTTTGCTCGTCGTCCCCTTGGCTGGCTGAAACTGCTCCCCGGTAATCCTGAGAAACACCATATCCCCCTCACCAAAGTGTGCTTCCCGTCTCCCACGATCAGCATACTTTTTCATCCTTCTTGCAGCATCGTGCAAGCGTAACCGTGCTAACTCCAAGGTTTCCTCCCAAGCCTTCATGAATCTCTTCGCATGAGGGCTTCTCAAGAAGCCTCCCGTCACTACGGTATGTGGTGCAACCGACATCTGCCCATTTACCAACTCAAATGGACTATACCCCGTCGCAGAACTCTTTTGAATATTGTAGCTAAACTGAGCAATATCCAAGAGTTCGGGCCAATTCTTCTGATCAGCCGTCACATAATGTCGCAAGTAGTCCTCCAGCAATGCGTTGATCCTTTCGGTCTACCCATCTGTCTGCGGATGGTAACTCGAACTCATCAACGACTCTGTCCCGACCAACTTGAATAATGTGGTCCAAAATCTTCCTGTAAAACGCGGATCCCTATCCGTCACAATACTCAACGGCATTCCCCAATACTTCACTATGTTCTTAAAGAACAACTCCGCTATCCGCTCGGCTCCACAAGGTATCTTTGTAAGAACAAAGACAACATACTTGGAAAAACGATCGACCACGACCATAATCCCATTATACCCCTGCACCTGTGGTAACTGAGTGATGAAGTCCATCGAGACACTCATCCATGGTCTCTCTGGAATCGGTAAAGGCTGCAACAGTCCTCCTTGCCTCTGAGTATCTGATTTGTCCTGCTGACAAATGATGCACATGTGTACATACTCCTCCACATCCTCTCTCATCTTCTCCCAAAAGAATCCCCTCTCCAGCAATGCCAAAGAACGACGCTGCCCTGGGTGTCCAGCCCACGAAGAATCGTGGCACTCCTTCAAAAGGTGTCTCCTGAGTCCAGATGATTTTGGGACATAGAGTCAGTTCCCAAAGAACAAGAACCCGTCTCGCAGAAAGAACTTCCGTGTCTTCCCTTCCTTTATCTGCTTCACTATATTCTGCGCCAAAGTATCGGTTTCAATACTTCCTCTGATCTTATTCTGCATCTCTTCTGACATCTGAACTCGACTCCTACCCCTTGCTGCCCGGTCTTCTTCCTCCTCCAATGGTGCATTTCATGGATCGCTCGCACCCATACTTAGCTATTTTCACGATTTGGAGGAGCGCGCGTCCGGGCAGAGCCGCAGGGCGCTACACCCCCCCTCGTGCAGGCGCCACCCGGGCCGCCCGCGCCCTCGCCCGGCAGGCAGGGGGATTCCGGGAATCGCCCTGCCTGCCGGGCGAGGGCGCGGGCGGCCCGGGTGGTGCCTGCACGAGGGCGCCCCCCCTCGTGCAGGCGCCACCCGGGCCGCCCGCGCCCTCGCCCGGCAGGCAGGGCGATTCCGAGAATCGCCCTGCCTGCCGGGCGAGGGTGCGGGCAGCCAGGGTGCGCATGCACGAGCCCCGCTCATGGGGCTGAGGGAGGGTGGGTGAGGCTGAGGGCGGAGGGTGGGTGAGGCGGGCAGGCGGAGGGCAGGTGAGGCCGAGGGCGGAGGGTGGGTGAGGCGTGCGGGCGGAGGGCGGGTGGGGCGGGCGGGTGAGGGCGCCCGCGGGCGGGTGGGGCGAACGGGCGGGCGGGTCGGGGCGGGCGCGGGCGGGTGGGGCGGGCCGGTCGGGGCGGGCAGGGGCGGGTGGGGTGGGCGGGTCAGGGCGCCCGCGGGCGGGTGGGGCGGGCGGGTCAGGGCGCCCGTGCCGTGCGGGCGGGCGGGCGGGTCAGGGCACCCGGGGGTGGGTGGGGCATGCGGGTGAGGGCGCCCGGGGGTGGGTAGCCCGCCTGAAGGGGTGAGGTTCCTGGGTGAGGGCGCCGGGAGGGGTTGGGCTGGCGGGTGAGGGCGCCCGGGCCGGGCGAGCGGGTGAGGGGGGCGTGGGTGGTTCGACCGGAGGGGTGGGGCGGGCGGGTTAGGGCGCCCGGGCCGAGCCGGGCAGGCGAGTGAGGGGGGACGGGGTGTGTGGGCCGGGCGGGTGAGGGGGCCCGGGCCGGGCAGGCGGGTGGGGGGGGCTGTCAGGGCGCCCGGAGGGGCCGGGCAGGCGGGTGAGGGGGGGCGCTGTTAAGGCGCCTGGAGGGGTCGGGCGGGCGGGCGGGCGGGCGGGTGAGGGGGGATGTGGAGCACCCACTGGTGTTAAGAAAATGAGGTTGACCGGGCCCACCATGCTCACGATTTTTCATGAAACTAATTTAATATGAAATTTTTCAAGAAAAAAATTTAACTTACCTTTTAATTGTGAGAATTCTTCGTTGATTATGTTGTTGATAGCGATTTAGCTGCTCCACAAATTCACGACCTCTTTCAACGATTTTCAGAAAGCCTGGATGTGATGTTAGTAATAGTGATAATGAAATTTTAATATGTAAGTGAAGTTACAAGGATGTTTTACTGTACGGTTAATATGGGATAATTTGTTTTACAATATTATAAAGTGAATATTATTGATTTGTTTTACAACGGGTTGAATGTGGGATAATTTGTTTTAAAATATTTTAAAGTGAATATTGTAGTATTGGAAAGCGAATATTATATGGTTTAACTATTATAATAATTGTAGAAGTTGTAGTGTACAATTTTAATTATGATTTCATAAAAAAAATTAGTTCACATTTTCCATTAAATTGTAGAACAAAGTAATAAAGGTAAATAAATTTAACAGATTTTTTGGAGGGAAATATTTTCGAGAATTTTTTTGGAGGGAAAATTTTTGGAGGGAAAATTTCATTCTTTAAGCTATATAATATCTTTAGGAGACTCTCCATTTGTATCATTCAACATCTTCTATTTGAAAGGGATGGATTGTTCTGATAGTGAAGTTTCGATTTATACACCATCAACTTCTGCATCGCGTAACAACTCTATTCATATTGATGAACATAGCGGGAATTCTTCCACTATGAATAGAAAGTCACTTCTTCCACTTAGTCCTGATTCTAAGGACTATGAGAGCAGCACTGATGAAAGAGGGGATGGAGAATTTCAAATAAATAAAGAGTCACAGATTCCACGTAGTCCTACTTCTAAGGACTATGAAAGCCGCAGTGATGAAGAGCATGATGGTGAAGTTCAAAAGAACAGAGTGTCACGATGTCCACTTAGTCCTAATTCTGAGGACTATGAGAGAAGCAGTTTTGAAGAGCATGATGGTGAAGTTCAAAAGAATGGAGGGTCACGGTGTCCACTTAGTCCTAATTCTGAGGACTATGAGAGCAGCAGTTTTGACGAGCATGATGGTGAAGTTCAAAAGAATGGAGTGTCACTGTGTCCACTTAGTCCTAATTCCGAGGACTATGAGAGCAGCAGTTTTGAAGAGCATAATGGTGAAGTTCAAAAGAAGGGAGCGTCACGGTGTCCACTTAGTCCTAATTCTGAGGACTATGAGAGCAGCAGTTTTGAAAAGCATAATGGTGAAGTTCAAAATAAGGGAGTGTCACGGTGTCCACTTAGTCCTAATTCCGAGGACTATGAAAGCAACAGTTTTGAAGCGCATGATGGCAAATTTCAAAAGAATGGAGTGTCACGGTGTCCACTTAGTCCTAATTCTGAAGACTATGAAAGCAGTAGTGATGAAAAGCATGATGTTGATTTTCAAAAGTATGGAGTGTCAAAGTGTCCACTTAGTCCTAATTCTAAGGACTATGAGAGCAGTAGTGATGAAAAGCATGATGTTGATTTTCAAAAGTATGGAGTGTCAAAGTGTCCACTTAGTCCTAATTCTAAGGACTATGAGAGCAGTAGTGATGAAAAGCATGATGTTGATTTTCAAAAGTATGGAGTGTCACGGTGTCCAGTTAGTCCAAATTCTAAGGACTATGAGAGCAGCAGTGATGAAGAGTGGGATGATGAAATTCAAAAGATTGGAGTACCACAGTGTCCACTTAGTCCTAATTCTGCGGACTATGAGAGCAATAGTTATGAAGAGCATGATGATGAATTTCAAAATAATAGAGTGTCACTGTGTCCTCTTAGTCCTAATTCTGCGGACTATGAGAGCAGCAGTGATGAAGGACAAGATGATGCACTTAGTCCTAATTCTAATGAGTATAAAGGTAGCAGTGACAAAGGACGGGATGTAGCATCTTCAATAAGTAAGTCACATTTTCAACGTAGTCCTAATTCTATGGACTATGAGAGTAGCACTGGCAATGCATATGAGGAAGAATATCCATTAAACATCGAGTCAGATTTTCCATTCAGTCTGAATTCTAAGGACTACGACAGTAGCACTGAGGAAGCAGAAGATGAAGAATATCCTCCAAGTCAATATTTGAAAAGCAAGGATGA
Organism: Pinus tabuliformis; assembly: GCA_031772625.1. Lineage (NCBI taxonomy): Eukaryota > Viridiplantae > Streptophyta > Pinopsida > Pinales > Pinaceae > Pinus > Pinus tabuliformis. The sequence goes on along the minus strand of CM062804.1, from coordinate 1,127,768,266 downwards.
TCATAGTGTGGATAACATTCCTCTTAATTATGATGAAAAGCCTTATACAAATGATGATCAAATGATGGAGATGTTGCCAAGAAACATTGTATCAAGGAGTAGGAGCAGACCTTTTCGTATCAATGCAAGTTGTTCTAGTTATACAAGGGGTAGAGAAGAATATCTGACGAGAAGAAGTTCTATCAGTGCTCTCATTTCAAGTGAATGTTGCCAAAAAGATTGCTTGAAACATATGGATTTCAAATTTGCATTAGAAAGCAGGAAGAGATATTTGTCAATGAATAAAAGCATGCAAAATTCATATTTAGTTGGGTGCATGCAATCTACATTGTCAGGTTATGATTATCATATTGGGACTTTTTTTATCTGTAGAAAAGGTTTCAAAATGTTTCATTCAATTGGGAATTTTCGTCTCTCGAGAATTCAAGAAAATTTGGAAAAGGATCCCACATTTTATTCAGAAGTACGTCATAAAAGACAGTTTGGTCCATTATCAAATACTGCAATGTCATGGATGAAAGATTTCTTTTCAAAGCATGGAGAGTGTATGCCAAATGGAGAGACAATACATATTCCAGATAATTTTTCAAGACGAGAAATCTACAACTTATACAAAGAGTATGCAGAAGGTGCTGAGGGACATGGCCAGTTTATTACATATCAATATTTTGTGAAGGTATGGAAGAAAGAATTCAACAATGTCCGTATTCCTAAGAAGACAAGGATGGGGATTTGCAGTACATGTGCTTCTCTTAAATAAAAAAGGGACAAAAGTGAAGGCTCAGAAAGAGGTAAGCATTTATAACTTTAACTTTTAAAATTGTATAGTCATCAACTATGAAAACATATTTCTTAATGAGTCTCTTTTATGTTGTGTAGATTTAATTGTCAAACAACTTCAGGAGCATCGCGAACAACAAACAAACGAAAGAAAGAAGTTGTACAAGCATAAAAAAAAGTGCTATGATAATCCGAATAAATATTTGGGTTTGATAATTGATGGTATGGACCAGAAGAAAACACTTTTACCACATTTTGTTCGCACACGCAAAAATTTACAGGAGGAAAACTTTATTCAATTTCACTTGGTCGGTTGTATGGTCTTCAATGGGAAAATGTTACCAAGGGTGTACTTCACAGCTCCAAATATTCATAATGATGCAAATCTGACCATAACTATAATTCATGATGTGATTTCTCATTGGTTTGGTAATCTTCCTGAAGTTTATCTACAATTGGACAACACTTGCCGTGAAAACAAAAATCAGGTTGTTTTTGGATATCTAAACATGCTTGTTGAATTGGGAATTTTTCAGAAGGTAAAGGTTGGTTTCCTTCTTGTTGGGCACACTCATGACCATATTGATCAGATGTTCAGCCGTTTTTCAGTCACATTGAGGAGGAAGGAAGTTGGTAGCTTGCCATCACTAATTGAATGTATTAAGAAATCATACATGCCAGAGCCTACTTTTGATGTGTTGGAAGAAACTATTGACATGCGAAGGTTTATTCTGGGATCATATGGTGAGGGGAGATGCATTGAACAACTTAATGACATTAGCTTCCAACATCAATTTCGTATCAAAAAAATTGATGGGAAAACACTAATATGGGGCAAGAAGTATTCAACTACTACAGAATGGGCACCGTCATCAGGATTGCAATTTTTGAAGTTCATTCTAGATCATCCAATATTTGCATCAAAAATATTGTTATTACAATCAGTTGGTGAAGTTCAGAATGCACGTAGACAGAACAGGGCTATAAATTATTCTGATTGCCTGGAAGAAATTTAAAAATGTATTAGATATACATATGAGTACTTTGACATTGCTGATTCAGTTTGGTGGGAGTCGTTTTTCAATAATCAAAGTGATATCATTTCGACAACAATAAATGAAGATATACCTTTGAAAAATCCATTTATTTGGCCACATAATGTGTCGAATGAACATGAGGAAGTAAACATTGTTGAACAACAACAATCTCAAGGTATTATTAATTCTTCACAGGCAGAGGAAAGAGAGATGTATATTGGTTCTAGAAGATCTCGTGCATAACGTGAAGCCATGGAAGACCTTTATAGGGGTTCAGTACAGGATATTAAGGAGGGTTGCATGATTGCAGTGCTAGCAGATGGAGATCCCAATGGCTATCCATTTTGGGTTGATAAAGTTATAAAGGTCTTTACAGAAAATGAGGATGTTACAAGTGTTGAAGTACATTGGTATGCCACAAATACACACCCATTCAATGGTGTGTATAAGCCAGAGATGGTAGTTGACAAAAAAAATGGCGGAAAAAGAAAAAGAAAGGGTACAAATGTAAATCGCCACCGCACAGACATGTTAAAATTGGAGGATGTAGACATACTTGTTTATGACTTCAATTTAACAAAGAGAGGAACTCTTCGCTTCAAGACGATAGAGATTTTGAAAAGGTTGTTACCAGAAGGAACAGTGTTGACATGGGAGTCACCTGAAACCAGTCGTAGATCTAGAAGAATTTTGAAACCTGAAATGTTGGGCATGCATGTGGACTCAGATGGGGCACTAGTTGATGAAAGAGAAGAATATGGAACATCTTCGTCAACATCCAGTCACTCATCTGAAGATGTGAATTCTGATGGTGTGCCAGAAAACATGAGTGATTTTGAATAGTTGTTTAAGACAGTTTATATAACTGATGTATGCATCGTATCTTCAAATAAAATTAATGTTTTCCATATGGTGTTAAATGAGAAGTTATGAGACATTTTTATGTTGTTGGATTATATGTCTTAGTTATGATAAATTTTATTGATTAAAATATCTACAATGCAATATTAAATTAGAGATATAAAATATGTTTTATTCAATATACAAATAATGACTTTTGAATGCATTTAGTGATGTAATTTGTTCATAATGTCATGGTTTTTTTTATTTTATAGTTGAAAAAATTTCAATTTTTTTTGTATCTAGCATGTTATGGTTGAAAACATGTTAAATTTATACTTAGGAAAGAAAAATGATATTCTACCAAAAACATTAGTGTGTTTTTTCCCGCATAAACAACTTTGTTTGACACATAGAAATTTGGTTTTATTAGCATTTTTTTTAAATACTGAAAATTGACCCTAAAAAAAAAAATCATTGTTCCAGTGTCATCAGTTTCATTTTGAAGCTATATTTTGCACGAAAATTTCATAGTAAATTTTGTAGTCACTGCCAATTTTAAAACATGTTCAAAATTGACGCCTAAAAAATAAAAACATCGTTCCAGTATACACACTTTTCGTTTTGAGCACTGTTTTTGATGTTTTTTTGGGGTTTTTTGGCCAGAGTTCCCGTTTTGAGTTTATAGTTCCCGTTTCAAAGTTTACATTGTTTCACATCTAAATGTACTTCCTTTGGGATGATATAGCATGATGTTGGGTATGGATTAGTTGTACATTCACAGGGCTAAAGTGGATTGCTATGATAAGGATTTTGAGTGCTTAGATGATGATGGAGAAAGGATAATCTTGTAGGTTAAGAACAAGCATACGCTAATGAGAATGGTTACAACTATGTAGGAAAAGTGCAGTAGTAGGAAAGGGTGTGTGTTGTTTGTAGTTAATATTTTTGGTGATAAAGATAAGGATGTTGAGGGTGCAGAAGTCTTGAAGAGGTATCCAATTTTGTAGCAGTTTCAGGATGTATTCCCAGTAGAGATTTCAAATTTACGCGTCATAGGGAAGTGGACTTTTCTATTGAGTTGATGTTGGGAGTAGCACCAACATCTAAGGCATCATACATGATGAGAACTCTAGATTTGGTGGAATTGAAGTTGTAGCTTAAGGAAATGATTGACAAGAGATACATTAGACCAAGTGTGTCAGATTGGGGTGCACCAATGTCGTTTTGAAGAAGAAGGATGGTACTCTCTGGTTGTGCATTAATTACAGGAAGTTGAATAAGGTGATGTTCAAGACCAAGTACCCATTGTCATGGATTGATGACCTGTTTGATTAGTTGAAGGGAGAAACAATTTTCTTGAAGATTGATTTGAGATAAAGATACCATTAGGTACACATCAAAGAAGAGGAAATTTAGAAGACTACTTTTGGGACCAGGTATCAGCATTATGAGTTTGTTGTGGTTCCTTTTGGTTTGACTAACACTCCATCTACTTTCATGTGTTTGATGAATAGTGTGTTGTGTCCTTATCTGGACAAGTTTGTGATAATATTCATTGATGATATATTGATATATTCTAAGAATAAGGAAGAGAATACAAAACATTTAGTAGTGTTAATATTTCTAAGAGAGTATGAGTTATATGCCAATATTAGTAAGCACAATTTCTTTCAGACAAAAGTTCATTACTTGGAACATGTTGTTTCCAAGGAAGGCATAGCATTAGACCTAGAGGAGATCAATGCTATCATGTAATGGGAAACGCTTAGAAATGTAGATGAGGTAAGATCATTCATGAGGTTAGCATGTTACTGCAAGAGGTTCATTAGGAAATTCTCATGGATTTCATATCCTATTACATCTTTGCAGCGAAAAAGAAATAAATTTGAATGGACAGAGGAGTGTGCATCTAGTTTTGAGCAGTTGAAGTAGATGCTTACAAATGCTCTAATACTAAATATTACATATCTAGATAAAGAGTTTGTGGTATGTACAAATGCTTGCAAGAGAGGACTTGGTGAGGTTTTGATGTAGGAAGGACAGGTAGTATGCTGCGAGTCAAGGAAGTTGAATGAGCACGATCATATCTATGTGACTCATGATCTTGAGTTAGAAACTATCATCTATGCCTTGAATATTGGATACATTATCTTCTTGGTAGGAAGATTGTGCTGATGAGTGATCATAGTGGGTTGAGATACTTGTTTGACCAACCTAATCTGAATTCTAGACAAGCTAGGTGGTTAGCTACGCTCAATGAGTTAAACTATGAGATCAGGTACATTAACAGAAATTAGAACAGGGTTATAGATGCTCTTCATAGAAGATTATAGGTAAATCACATTGTAGATATGAGTTCATACGGGACAGACTTGTAGGAGTGGATATTGCAAGAAGGGAAACATAATGATAGGTACCAACAACTTAAGCACATGTTACAACAACAAAGTACATGCAATCAATATGTGGACTATCATCTCACGACAAATGGTTTAGTCTTATTTAGGGACAAGATTTATGTGCCAAAAAAAAGTGAGCTCAAAAAGCTTATCTTGAAGGAATTTCATGTCAAGTTGTATTTAGGTCACTTGGGATATTAGAAGACATTAACAACGGTTAAGAAGTTCTACCATTGGCTGGATTTGAAGAAAAATGGTGGCAAAGTTTGTTGCTAGGTGTTTGGATTGTCAACAGGTAAAATCAAAGTGTAAGAATTCAGGTGGATTACTGCAACCGATTACGATTCCAGAGTGGAAATGGCATGTCATTTCCATGGATTTTATCATAGGTTTGCCGAGAACATCTAGACAATATTTTTTCTGTTATGGTTTTGGTGGACATGTTGACTAAGGTAGCTCACTTCATTCTAGTGAACTCTACAAATTCAGCTAGTGAGGTAGCACATGTATTCATCAGGGAGATAGTGAGTTTACATGGTATTCCTAGAGATTGTGTCGTACATAGATGCCAAATTCACTTCCAGGTTTTTGAAAGAGTTATTTGTAGGTTTGGGGATAGAGTTGGCCTTTAGTATAACTTATCATCCACAAAAAAATGGACAGATAGAGAGGGTCAACAAGATTTTGGAGGACATGTTGAGAATGTGTGTTATGCATCAACAATGAAAGTAGGAAGAGTATCTTCCATTGGTGGAATTTGCGAATAAAAACTAGGTATCAGGAGTCACCGAGGATGAGTCTATTTGAGGCACTTTATGGGCAGAGTTGTAATACTACTATCAATTGGAGTTATACAGTGAACAAGGTATTGACTAGACTTGATATGTTTACAGAGAAGGAATAAGAAATGAAGGTAATCAGGAAAGGTGTTTAAGGAGTTTCAGGTTGGGGAGCATGTGTACTTGCACATCAAACCCAAGAAGAGCTCCTTGAGGATTATATCATGTGCCAAGCTAGCACCTTGGTATTGTGGGTCTTTCAAGATTCTTGAGAGGATTGAACTAGTAGCGTATAGACTTGCACTACCTCTGATAGTGAAATTCCATGATCTTTCCCATGTGTCATTGCTTAAGAAGTATGTGAAAGATGTTGATCATGTAATTGATTGGTTTGTATTGCAGGTGGAACCAGAAGGATAATTCTAGTTGGAACCTCAACGCATTTTGCTGCTAAAGATGCTCAAGCTTCGAAATCGAGCAATCGAGCAAGTTAAAGTGTAGTGGAAGAACTTTGGACCTGATGAAGATACATGGGAGATGGTTGAATAGATGCAGGCTCAATATCCTTCGTTGTTTGTTGGTTGAGGTAAAGGAGTTTTGTTATATGTAAATATATTTATGTATGGTTGTTATTATAAATACTGCAATGGGTTGTGTTATAAAGCTCTAATAAGCAGTATGGTTGTCACATTGTCATGTTTGTTATGTTGGATTTTCTTTTCAGCAAGAAGTTCATTGTAAATACTGCATCGAGCTAAGTTATAAAGCTCCATGGGCAGTATGTTTTGGTTTTCAAAGGTCTTGCTGATCATAGGTGTCATAGAACACTAAGGGCATTGTTCCCCAAAGGGGGAGGGGTTTGTAACAACCCCAGGTTAAAAGTTCGTGTAATAAAGTTAATAAAGACAAAAATAATAACTAATGTCACAAGACATGTATTCCAAGATGAATGTTGGATAGAACCATAGTGATGGGGATGGAAATTGGAAAAGGCATTGGCAAAAGTAAAGTGACATTAACTGACATTTATTTATGAAAATAATGGAAAATAGGAGAAAAGGAAGGTGAGAGGTCACATAAATGCATGTAAGGGAAATTGAAGGAAAAATAGTGGAAAATGAAGAAATAGAGGGCTAAATGATAAAAATGCTTCTGGGGATCAGTTCACAACCTTTTATTGTTTTAGCTTACAACACTCTTCTATTCTTTCTCTCTCTCTTTCATACTGTTGCACACTTAGGGAATTCTTGGAGCATGCTTGGAGCACTCTAGCATACATTGGATTTGGAGAAAGAAGGCAAGGAAGAAGCAGGAAAGCAAAAATGGATAGTGGGATCAACATCTACAACGAAATTGCCTTGTAGGTAACAGGTTGCATGTATGATCTCCTTGTTTATTAATCAATGCATTATATGTGCATGTGATTATTTGGTTATGATCTGTCATTGGCATGGAGGATTGCCTAGATTGACGATGATTTTGGCCTTGCCTTTTCATTTCCTAGATAGCCATGTTGTGGGAATTTCCATTTGATTGTTTTCTGGTTGTGCTCATAATTCCTCATGGTTGTGGGTTGGAACAAACACTCTGGAAGCCTTGGAAAAACTTGGGTTGAGTTACTAATCCTGGAGCCTAGGTTGGACAAACACTCTGGAGCCCTTGGTGGGTTGAGTTATTAGTCCTGGAGTCAGGTTAGACAAACACTCTGGAGCCCTGGAAGGTTGTGGGTTGAGTTACTAGTTCGTGCAGCCCTAGACAACTAGGTAGAGACAAATCTAGTTGGTGTTAGTGATGTTTGACCGTGAGGTGGAATTACTAGTTGAGGGTTAAGGTGGCTTGGCCTCTGGAAGCCTTCATTTGGTTTTGCTTGGTTATTTCATGATATCCCACATTCATGCTTGGAATATGGCATGGGGGTGATTGGATGAAAGAGAGAGTTGGTTTAGCCCAATCTATGGTCGGGTGGTAAGAGGAAGTCCCTGACTTGGTTGACTTTTTCATATGTTAATAAGATCTCTTTTCCTATTGTATTTTATGAGTACTTGTACTTGAGATTATGTGGCTTTGATGGTTGTTCTATCATGGTTTATCTGCTATTCATTTGCTAGATATATGATGTATATTGTCTATGGCTCTTGATATATTTTGATTAATTGATGAATGGTTAATGATTGCATGGGCTAACAGATGTTACTGCCACTATTATGAGAGGGAATTTGACCTTCTTGATGATTCTCTGGTGAGCTTAATGAATTAGTGAACGAATATGAATTTATAACCTACATGTACTATGTACACAAAGTGTTTGTATAAATGAGTAATTGGGACCTCTAACATCCTGGGGTTGTAACATTGGCATACAATCTCCGTTTGACTATCATAATACTTCATTTTGAAGATCTCCATGAGGAGGTCAAGGACAAGATCTATTGAAAAAAATGTGGCACTTTTTGGTCTCTTCGTTTTCCTTGAAATTGTTGTTTAGGCCCTCAAAATGGCCTCAGAAGTTTAGAACCCAAAAACTTTTAAAAATAGAAAGTTGTGTTAAATTTAAGGAAACAAAACTGAAAAGAAATAGTGTTGGGTCAAATTAGTCTGATAACAGTGTGATCATGCGTCACTCTATGTTTGCAATCATTTTTGGACATGTGTACCCCATTTTCCATAAGTGCATCTTGGAAATCAGGTCTTGCACAGTAACTCTCATCTCATGTTTACCACTACAGCCCAATGAAACTGGGTAATGTGGGAGGGGTGGTTACAAATTGATATCAGAGCTCTCAGTTTCAACACTTGGATTGGATGGGCACAATCTGTTTGTCCTACATGAATGCCAATTGTATATGTGTTCGTGATGCATGCATTATGATTTTCATTGTTGTAAGTAGTGTCGTCACGTAGAGGTCGATCATGTCAATGTTGAGATGATTGATATGTTGATTTCATTCTAAATATATATATATATATATAGATATATATATATATATATATATATATATATATATATATATATCTATATATAGATATAGATATAGATATATATACATTGTGCTAATCCAAATTGATTTTGTAGATGAGATAGCCTCCCTTAAACTTCACTGAGGTATGTTGATTATGTTATATTTGGTTATCTGACATGGTATGTTTGCAAGAAGTAGAGGATCAAAGATGACAAGAAAAATGGTGGACTACAGTTCACGTGATTCTCCCTATAGATCAGATGAACAACATGGTGATGAGTACTCCCCTAACATAATAGATACATTGAGAAGTTTGAAAGTAGAGATCAGAAGTTGTAAGGCAAATAATGACAAAATCATTTAGTCACAAGAAAGACTTGTTAGAGCACATGAGAAACAATAAGAGGTTAATGCAGTCATTCTTCACGGTTTATCATATTTTCAGAGACATGGAATGCTTAGGATCAGTCATGGACAAGAGGAAAGGACCAATGGGGCATATGGTAGCAGGTCTCAATTAGGATACAGGTTTGATAGGGATGACAAAATAAGAGATGGTAGGTTCTTGGATACACCTGTAAAGAGGGGTAATGACCATGGGTTCTATTGTAGTTCTGGTTCAGAGAGACAACATTGTCATCACCATCACCATTCGTATAGGTGGAGTGAGAAGAAATACTTGCCATAGGAGTTCAAGAAAGAAAAGTTTCCTACATATGATGGAGAAATGAAGAAGTCACAAGATGCAGATGCTTGGTTACTTGGGATGAATAAGTTTTTCAGATTGCATGATTATTTCGAAAATATGAAAGACATGATATCTACTTTTAGTATTAAAGGGAAAGCAAACATTTGGTGAGAAGATGTAAAGAATGTACGAATAATTCGAGAAGAGGAGCTAACTTGGAGACAGTTTGATAGGCTTTTCAGGAAGAAGTATCTATCTGAAAGATACTATGATGGCAGGGTAAAGGAATCTATGAGTTGAAGATGGGATCTATGACCGATGAGGAGTATACTAGCAGATTCTTGGAGGATAAAACAAAGATTTAGAGATTCATCAGTGTGTTGGGTTGTGTTATATTCTTTCCACAACTAGCCCACGTAGTTAATTGGGGGGTTAGAGGGAGGCAGAGCCCCCCCTTCGTTGTGCCGATTGCACAATGGGGGAGGTCACAAGGGGGTTTGAGGGGTACCTGTAACCCCACTCTATGGGGTATGGGGAAGCGCCCTCGAAAATTTTGGTTTTGGACCCTATGTTAGGTTGGGCGAACCCACCTACGGTTTTGTGCATGATTTTAGCACATGTTTTTGGATGCGATGGTTTTCGGTCCATGGTATTGGAGCTTCGGCATGTATAAATATGTATTGTAACATTGAAAGGAATATAATGAAAAATCAAGCTGGTAGTCTCGATTTTTGGATCCAGGGGAAAATCTCTGTGTATATGTGTTTTATGTGTTATGCTCTCGCATTGTTTATTTTATGTGTTTTAGAATTCGTATGCAGGTAATTTCTCTACGGGGTTAAAAACTACATTTGGTATCAAAGCTGTTTTGGCTTCAAGGGGACGCCTTTGTTGCTGAGGGGTTTCACTCGGGCCTGTGGTAGACCCTGTTTAGTGGGAGATCTGCGAGATCGATTCTATTGGTGAAAGAAGATGGTGAGCAGTGGAAAGATAGAGATCGAGAAATTTAATGGTCAAATTTTTGAGTTGTGGAAAGTTAAGATGGAGGATCTGTTGGTGGATAAAGATCAATGGATCAGGGTAGATCCGGGTACTAAACCAATGGGAGTGTTCGATGAAGAATGGAAGAAGTTGTATCGGAAGGCAAAGAGCACAATACGATTGTGTGTCTCAGATTCAGTATTGCTGAATGTATCAGTGGAAGCTACGACGAAGGCTTTGTGGGATAAGTTAGGGACTTTGTACCAATCTATGTCTCTGGTGAATAAACTGTTCCTGCAGAAAAAGTTGTATAACCTGAGGATGAAAGATGGAGACTCGGTGACAGAGCATCTAAATGCATTTAATACTGTGGTAAGTCAATTATTATCTGTTGATTAAAATTTTAGATGAGGATAAGTGCATCAGTTTGTTGTGTTCTCTACCAAATTCGTGGGATATTCTGGTTATTGCAATAGGTAGCAATGTAACTGCCTTGAAGTTTGATGAAATAGTCTCATCCTTGCTGACGGAGGAGATGAGACAGAAAAATATGGAGATCCAGAATGGTGATGCTTTGTCTATACGAGGATGGTCCCAGAAAAGAAACAAAAATAAGTCATCGAGTGGGAGATCTAAATCTAGAGGGAGATCTAAATCTCAAGGAAAACATGTAAAGGTGGTGTGCTGGAAATGTAGAAAGGAAGGGCACTACAAAAGGGACTGTAAATCTAAAGCTCCTAATAAAGGAAAGGGATCTGATGATGCTCCTTCTGCAGAGGTGAAAACCACCTCAGATGAAGGTGGGGATGTGTACTTGGCTTCTTCAAGTACACATGTAGATCATGGGGCATGGTTGATTGACTTAGGTGCATCCTTTCACTTCACTCCCCATAGAGAGTGGTTCTGTGATTATGAGAAATATGATGGTGATGATGTCTTCTTGGGGGATGATACGAAGGATAGAATCATTGGTCGCGGAAAAGTAAAGTTGAAATTGCAAGGTGGAAGGGTTAAAACACTTTCGGGTGTTTTTCATATTCCTGCATTGGCCAGAAATCTAATTTCTGTAAGCAAGCTAGATGATGTAGGTGTTAAAACAATGTTCGAGAAGGATACCTGCAAGATGGTTCTGGGAGCACTGGTGTTGATGCAGGGAGTTCGGATTGGAACTCTGTACAAGGTGCAAGGTAGCACTGTTATTGATGGGTGCAATAGTTTTGTGGTTCCTGAAAGTGGAGCAAAAAATCTAGTGGTCTCTGGAGAGAAGACCATGTTGTGGCATCAAAGGCTTGGACGTATTGGAGAGAAGGGCCTTCGAATACTTCATGGTAAAGGAATGGTAGAAGGTATGAGTAATAACTCTCTGGATTTTGATTTATGTGAAAATTGTGTATATGGGAAGTAGAATCGAGTGAGTTTCCCCTTTGGTAGTAAGAGGGTGAAACAAATATTAGAGCTTGTGCATAGTGATGTGTTTGGACCTGTGAAGGTTCCATCACTGGGTAAGTCTGTGTACTATGTATCATTTATAGATGACTTCTTAAGGAATACATGGATATATTTCCTTAAGAAGAAATCTGAAGTCTTTGACAGGTTTAAAGAATTTAAGGCTCTCGTGGAAAATCAGACAGAGAAGAAGATAAAGGCGCTGAGGACAGATAATGGTGGAGAGTTTTGCAGCAAGGAATTTGAAGAATTCTGTAAGAAGTGTGGTATAGCATGGCAGAAGACTACTCCATATACACCTCAACAAAATGGAGTTGCTGAAAGAATGAACAAGACGTTGATGGAAAGGGCAAGAAGATGCTCAGTGGTGCCAGGTTAGGACAAGAATTCTGGGCAGAGGCGGTGGATACTACATGTTACCTGGTCAACAACTCACCTTCATCAGTGTTGGAGGATAAGACTTCACAAGAGGTATGGACTAGTAAGAAACCCTCTCTTTCACATCTGAGGGTATTTGGATGTGATGCATATGTACATGTTCCAAAGGAGAAACGAACCAAGCTGGATAGTAAATCTGAAAAGTGCATCTTTATTGGGTATAAGGATGGTTTAAAGGGTTATAAGCTTTGGAACCCAGTAACAAGGAAGGTTGTGTACAATCGAGATGTGGTGTTCAGAGAGGTAAAAGATGTTATTAAAAATAAAGTCCAACCAAAGGAACCTGAGAAGATAGAGTTTGAGCTAAAGGAGGAAGAATCAGACTCTACAACAGAGGAGGAATCAGAAGATGAAGATCCACAAACTCTGGGTGTGAGAATATTAGTTCAAGAAAGAAGGCAGCCAGAAAGGTATAGTCCATCTTCTTTTTGTTCAAATTTTGCTTTATCTATTATTGATGATGATCTTAGAACTATGAAGGAAGCAGTAGATTCAAAGGATGGAAAACTCTGGAAAGAGGCCATGGTTGATGAAATGGCATCTTTACACAAAAATGAGGCTTGGGATCTGGTGGAGTTGCTGGTTGGAAGGAAACCCATTGGCAGCAAATGGGTGTTCAAGAAGAAGACAAACATAGAAGGAAAGGTGGAGAAATACAAAGCTCGGTTGGTAAAAAAAGGTTATTCCCAGGTGTCGGGAATTGATTTTGGTGATATTTTTTCTCCCATTGCCAAAGTAACTTCTATTAGATTACTTTTATCTGTTGTTGCTGCATTTGATTATGAGGTAGAACAGATGGATGTGAAGACAACATTTCTTCACGGGGATCTGGAAGAGGAGATCTACATGAAGAAACCTGAAGGCTTTGCGGTGAAGGGTAAGAAAGAATTGGTATGAAAGTTAAAGAAGTCTCTGTATGGGTTAAAACAGTGACCAAGGATGTGGTATCAGAAATTTGATACATTTATACAAGGACTTGGCTTCACCAGAAGCAAAGCCGATCACTATATGTATTTTAAATTAATTGGTGACCATGTTATTTATTTGGTCTTATATGTTGCTGGTTGGAAATGACAAAGAAATTATCCAGGATTTGAAGACCCAATTGTCCTCCAAGTTCAACATGAAAGATCTTGGTGCCACAAACTATATTTTGGGCATGGAAATTAAAAGAGATCAGGCAAAGAGGAAGCTTTGGTTAAACCAGAGGAAGTATGTCGAGACAATATTGTAGATATTTAATATGCAGGATAGTAAACCGGTGAAGGTTCCTGTTCCTGTAGGTGTAAATATATCTGCTGAAAAGTGTCCCAAGGCACAAGAAGAGGAAGAGGACATGTCTCGTGTTCCATATGCAAGTGCAGTCGGTAGCTTGATGTATGCAATGGTCTGTACTAGACCAGACATTTCACATGTAGTGGGAGTATTGAGCAGGTTTATGTCAAAACCAGGAAAGGAGCATTGGACAACAGTGAAGCGAGTTTTCAGGTATTTACATGGCACTATTGAATATGGTTTGTGCTACGAAGGAAAACCAGGATTGGATAGAGTGTTGGATATTCATGGATTTGTTGATGCAGACTGGGTTGGAGATCTGGATCAGAGAAGATCTACAAGTGGGTATGTGTTTAACCTATTTGGAGGTGCAGTCAGTTGGATGAGTAAGAAACAATCTGTAGTGGCACTATCAACTACAGAGGCAGAATACATGGCTACCACTCATGCAAGCAAGGAAGCAGTTTGGTTGCAGAGATTGTGTTCAAGTATGGGGTTAGTACATGAAGCTATAAGGATAGACTATGATAGCCAAAGTGAAATTTTCTTGGCAAAGAACTCTGCATATCATTCAAAGACAAAGCACATTGATGTTCAGTATCACTTTGTGAGGGATATGTTAGAAGACAAAAAGGTGTTGCTGGTAAAGGTGGTCACTTTGAAGAATACTACAGATGCTTTGGAAAAATATGTGAGCTCTGAGAAGTTCTCTTGGTGTAGAGAAACAATGGGAGTTCCAGGGCTGGATAAATGACTAACCTATCTTGTGGCCCCTTGTGGAAAGAAAACAACAAGTGGGAGAATGTTGGGTTGTGTTATATTCTTTCCATAACTAGCCCATGTAGTTAACTGGGGGTTGGGGGGGGGGGGGGGGGGGGTGCGCGGAGCCCCCCCTTCGTTGCGCCGATTGCGTAGTGGGGGAGGTCATAGGGGGTTTGAGGGGTACCCATAACCCCACTCTATGGGGTCGAGGGCAGCGCCTCGGAAAATTTTGGTTTTGGACCCTATGTTAGGTTGGGCGGACCCACCTATGGTTTTGTGCATGATTTTCGCACATGTTTTTGGATGCGATGGTTTTCGATCCATGGTTTTGGACGCGATGGTTTTTGGTCCATGGTATTGGATGCTTCGACATGTATAAGTATGTATTGTAACATTGAAAGGAATATAATGAAAAATCAAGTTGGTAGTCCCGATTTTGGGATCCAGGGGAAAATCTCTGTGTATATGTGTTTTATGTGTTATGCTCTCGCATCGTTTATTTTATGTGTTTTAGAATTCGTATGCAGGTAACTTTTGTATGGGGTTAAAACCTACACAGTGGGTTTTCGATATCATTCAAGGACATAATTTAGTTTTATGAGCCTAGATCATTGGAGGAAGCCATTAGAAATTTGAAGCACTGTTATAAAAAATTGAAGTGCAAGACCGAGTCTAAGCAGGATTGGAAAAGTAATGAGAACAATAAAGGAAAGTGGGTTAAGAAGAAAGGAAAACTTCAGGATACAGATGGAAAAAATAATGCAACACCATTCAAGAAGTTTAATGCAGCTGGAAAAGGACAGGGATTTCAGTCTAAGGAGTGGAACAAGGGTTATGGTAGGAAGCCTTTGTAGTGTTGGACTTGTGGTAAGGATCATCGCAGAAGATATTGTCCACAACATTAGGGTGGTATACTGTAGATTTACAGTCCTCAGGAGCCACATACAGTTATGGATGTTGGACAGAGTATTCATCAAATTTATGTAACGTTAGATAATAGGCAGGATGATCATCAAGCATCTATGATTGAGATGGAAGGTAAGATTTGTGATAAAGTTTTTTCTATTTTTATTGACCCTAGATCTAACTATAGTTATATCAGTCTTGACCTAGTGGATAAGTGTTGCTTGAATAAAGAAGTGTATGTAGAGTCTTGGTTGGTGCAGTTGGCTACATGTACTAAGAAAAGAGTTCATCATTGGGTAAAATCTTGTGCATTTTAGCTGAATGATATGTCTACATCAGTGCATCCACATGTACTTCCATTGGGATAGTATGTTGTTGGGTACGGATTGGTTATACATTCACAGGACTAAATGGGATTGCTATGATAAGGCTATTGAGTTCCTGGATGATGATAGAGAAAGGAGAATCTTGCAGGGTAAGAAGAAGCTTACGATAGTGAGAATCGTTACATCTATACAAGAAAAGCACAATAGTAGGAAAGCGTGTGTGTTGTTTGCAGTTCATATTTCCAGTGATAAAGGTAAGGATGTTGAGGATGCAAAAGTCTTGAAGTGGTATCCGATTTTGTATTAGTTTAAGGATGTATTCATAGTAGATATTTCAGAGTTACCGCCTCATAGGGAAGTGGAATTTTCTATTGAGTTGATGCTGGGAGTAACACCAACATCTAAGGCATCGTACAGGATGAGCACTCCAGAGTTGGTGGAATTGAAGTTGCAGCTTACGGAAATGATTGACAAGGGATACATTAGGCCAAGTGTGTCACCTTGGGTGCACCCGTGTTGTTTGTGAAGAAGAAGGACGATACTCTTAGGTTGTGCATTGATTACATACATTTGAACAAGGTGAAGATCAAGAACAGGCACCCGTTGCCTCAAATTGATGATCTATTTGATCAGTTGAAGGGAGCAATAATGTTCTTGAAGATTAATTTGAGATTAGGATACCATCATGTACGCATCAAAGAAGAGGACATTTACAAGACTACTTTCCGGACTAGGTATGGGAATTATGAGTTCATTGTGGTTCCTTTTCGTTTGACTAATGCTCCAACTACTTTCATGTGTTTGATGAATAGTGTGTTGTGTCCTTATTTGGACTAGTTTGTGATAGTATTCATCGATGATATATTGATATATTATAAGAATGGGGAAGATCATGAAGAACATTTAGCAGCAATGTTAAGCTTGTTAAGAGAGCATCAATTATATTCCAAGCTTAGTAAGTGCAGTTTCTTTCAAACAAAAGTTCATTACTTGGGACATGTTGTTTCCAAGGCATAACAGTGGACCCAGAAAATATCAGAGCTATCATGGAATGGGGAATTCCTATAAACATGGATGAGGTCAGATCATTCAAGGGTTTATTAGGTTACTATAGGAGGTTCATCGTGAAATTCTCACAAATTGCATATCCTATTACATCTTTGCAGTGAAAAGGAGAGAAATTTGAATGGACAAAGGATTGTGCATCTAGTTTTGAGCAGTTGAAGAAGTTGCTTACGAATGATCCAATTCCAAATATTGTAGATCCAAATAAAGAGTTTTTGGTATGTAAATATTCTTACAAGAGAGGACTTAGTGGGGTTCTTATGTAGGAAGGACATGTAGTATGCTACGAGTCAAAGAAGTTGAATGAGAATGAGAAGGACTATGTGACTTATGATATTGAGTTATCAACTGTCATCCATGCCTTGAAGATGTGGAGACACTATCTTCTTGGTAGGAGGTTTATATTGATTAGTGATCATAGTGGGTTGAGATACTTGTTTGACCAACCTAATCTGAATGCCAAGCAAGCTTGGTGGTTAGCTACACTCAATGACTTCAACTTTGAGATCAGTTACATTAAGGGAAAGGAGAATAGGGTTGCAGATGCTCTTAGTAGAAGAGTAAAGGTAAATCACATTTCAACTATGAACTCATATGGGACATACTTTCTTAATCAGATCTTGTAGGCAGGGCAATAGGATGAAAGGTACCAACAACTTAAGCACATGTTACAACAACAAAGTTCAGGTGATCAAGATGTCGACAATCATCTCATGATAGATGGTGAGCTCAATAAGCTTATCTTGAGGGAATTTCATGTCAAGCCATATTCAAGTCACTCAGGATATCAAAAGACATTGAAAATTGTTAATAAGTTATACATTTGGCCGAATTTTAAGAAAGAGGTGGCAAATTTTGTTGCGAGGTGTTTTGATTTTCAATAGATAAAAGTAGAGTGTAAGCATCCAGGTGGATTACTGCAATCGATTCAAATTCCAGAGTGGAAATGGCATGTCATTTCCATGGATTTTATCACAATTTTACCGAAAGGACCTAGAAAACATGATTCTATTATGGTTGTGGTGGATAGGTTGACTAAGGTAGCTCACTTCATTCCAGTGAAGTCTACGAATTTAGCTAGTGAGGTAGAACATATATTCATCAAGGAGATAGTGAGGTTACATGGTATTCCTCGGAAGATTGTGTTCGAAAGAGATGGAAAATTCACTTCCAGGTTTTGGAAAGAGTTATTTAAACGTTGGGGATAGATTTGGCCTTCAGTACAACTTATCATCCACAGACAGATGGAAAAATAGAGAGGGTCAACAAGATTTTGGAGGACATGTTGAGTGTGTATGTTATGCATCAACAACAAAAGTGGGAAGTGGTAAGAGTATCTTCCACTGGTGGAATTTTTGTATAACAATGGGTATCAGGAGTCACTGAGGATGAGTCTGTTTGAGGCACTTTATGGGAAGAGTTGTAATACTCCTATCAGTTGGAGTGATTCAGTGAACAAGGTATTGATTGGACCAGATATGTTGATAGAGATGGAATAGGAAACACAGGTAATCAAGAAGAATCTAAAGATAGCACAAGATATGTAGAAGAGTTAGAAGATAATCATAGGGTCTTTAAGGAGTTTCATGTTGGGGAACATGTGTACTTGTGCATCAAGCCCAAGAAGAGCTCCTTGAGGATTGGATCATGTTCCAAGCTGGCACTCCAATATTGTGGGCCTTTCAAGATTCTTGAGAGGATTTGACTAGTAGCGTACCAACTTGCATTGCCTCCAACAATGAAAGTCCATGATGTTTTCCATGTGTCATTCCTTAAGAAGTATGTGAAAGACATTGATCATCTGATTGACTGGTCGGTATGTAGGTGGAACCATAAGGAGAATTCTAGCTGGAACCTCAGTTCATTTTGCAACAAAAATGCTCATGCTCGAAAATCAAGCAATCAAGCAAGATAAAGTGTAGCAGGAGCACTTTGGGCACATTGAAGCTACATGGGAGATGATTGATGAGATGGGGGCTATGTATCCTTCATTGTTTGCCAGTTGAGGCAAACGAGTTTTGGCATATGTATATATATTTATGTATGGTTGTGTTGATGGTGCTGGACCCGCCAACATGTTAGGGGATCTCCTCGGTAAGAAGTCCCAACTATACGTTAGACTGTTTAGAGTAGGATTCCCACTAGTGGGTAGAAGAATAGTGCCATGACTGCGGTAGTGCGCAGAGGCAAGTGTGATATATTTCTCGGAAGCAAGTGTGTGACCTTGAAGCGAGTCAAGTGAGATGCATAGGGGTTCTAATACACAGAGGGGGAAAATGAAGTGTGTCCCTTAGAAGCCTGTAATAGTAAGCATCCTGAAAGGAACACACAAGCAGAATGACATCACAAGCTAGAAAGCAGAATAGTCCACAATCCAAAGTGACGGGTTCAACCAACAACACGACTTCAACAAGATTCATACAATCGTATACAAAATAGTTCATACAAAAATGCATAATTTAAACAACATATGTTGTTAAAGTAACCAAAATAGTCCAACTACAATAAAAACATATGCATGAAGACGTATTGGCTCTGTTATATATATATATATATATATATATATATAAAGTGAAAGTTCCATCCATCCATACACCATTGACAACCACTAGCCCTAATAGTGGAACATTACAGTCAACACTGCCTACTCCTCTAAAGAGATGTATTCGCTCTGCATAGTGGAGAAGCCAAGGCTTGTCACAATACTCTCCAAGCCTTCTCTAAGAAATGCTTAGCGAAAATCTTGGCTCCCAAAATCTTTTTCTATGAGTTATGAGGTTCTATATATAGTAAAGGGTGGGGTGACCCTTGACATTCCCCTTTGAATCTTGGAGTACCTTCATGACTCTCCAACTTCATTACATATAACTCCTTACATTACATAATGATTGTTTTCATTCCACTAATGAAACTTGGAATTTCACTTTACATTACATTTGATTACAATAGATACGGCTCATAGTATTGAGGTGGCAAAGACAACTCATAACACAACTTGACATGACACTGTTGACATGTACTGGTTGACTGTGGTGTCCATGTCAAGTTGTTGCACTGCTAAGTGATGGATGTGTCCTTGTATGTACTTTGTCTTCACCTCTGCATAGCTTGGTGATGTGCGGTCTTCAATGGTCTTGGTCTTTGTAAGATGGTTCCATGCATGTGTTTCTTTCACTTGCTGCTTGATGTGCTTCATTCATTCTTCCAACTGTAAGTACGTCTTCTAGCATGTGCACTCCTTCTTCATCCCATTTGTCATCTCACCATAGTTCATCAGTGTACCTATTCCTACGGTTCACTCATGAAGGGACGACATCAAAGCCAAAAATATCCTAGTCTAGCATGATGCATTGTTTTCCATGTTCGGGTCCAGGTGACCAGGAGGGAGGAGAGGACACTGAAACTGCACGAACTACAACTCAGGCTGGGATGAGGAATTCAGAGCTTGGTTTGCACTGTCGGGAAAAACTGTACAGTGATCACTAGGCGGCAGAATTGTGTAGTGACAATCACTAGTGTCAACTACAAGTTGGGACCCTAAGGGGGACAACTTCCGTGCATTTTCTAGAGGGAGGAAAAAACGGGGATGCAGAGGAATTGATAGGCAATTCTATGCAACTTCTAGGGGGAAGACAAAACAAGGTTGTTGGGCATTTCTGCACAATTTTGGAAGGGAAGACATAACAAACATCCAAAGGGACTGCTAGTCAGTTCTGCTCAGTTCCTAGGAGGAAGACAAGGGAAAGTCTAGGGGAACTGCTACGCAGTTTTCAAGAGGAAGACAAGATAGGCCATAGGGAGACTAGTTGGGAATTTTGCGCAATTTCCTAAGGTGGTGCATGGAAATCCAACAGAGGACCTACCAGACAAGACTGCGCAATTTCTAGAGATAGTGCAGAGCAAGGAAACAGAGGGCTTTCTAATCATTTTTGCACAATTACTGAAGGTAGTGTGGGGCAGGAAGTAGGGGAATTAGATGGGCATTTCTGCACAATTTTGGAGACTAGTGCAACCCCAGGTCTTAGTGCAGTGCAAGTTTCCAACAGGTAAGAAGGGAGGCTTGATGATTGTGCTATAGAAATGCGCAGTTCAGTTAGGTTGTGAGGGAATTTCTACGCAGTTCTGGGAAGGAAGACAGCTACTCATTTCCAAGATTGTGTAGTGAGACTGCATAGGGAAACTCGGTCGGAGTCCAGCGAAGTGAGGTTGTTCCGTGGAGAGGTTTTTTAGGAAAATGGCTAAGTGTGAGAGGCAAGTGAACTTGTGATGGCTTCGACATGGTGATCACACACTTAGCATACTGTGACAACACAATGACACTAACCACCAGGACAACATAGCAAAGTGTGACCCTCTGTGGGATTGTCTAATGGTTAAAACGACAAGCGTGACACTTGGGATAGACCTTCGGACGACTGTGATGACACTTGCGCGAAAATGATTACAACATTATGTGTGAGTGCGATGTGTTCACATAGCTAAGACAACGCAAACACACAAAGACAAACCTTTGACATCACCAGAACAAGATCACAAGCATGGCACACCGATCAATATGCCAAATACAATAGTTTGTCCAACAAGTGAAAGGGAGAAAGACATGTAGAGGAAACACATGGAATGATTTTCAGTGTTTGTAAACATGCATGTTATTGAAGACATAATGATATGACAATGATCAATCTACACTAAGAGATGTACATCAAAAAGGTGTACTTTACTTACCATACTTACCCTGTAGATGGTTATGCATCCAACGGATTTTGCATGCAATCCCGATCTTTTATAACACGGTTCATTGGTCTTTCTCCTTAACTCCTTGAGAGTTATCTAGCATGTCATCTTTCCTTGTGGTCATTGAGAGATAGATCTACGCAGTTTTAAGGGGAAGTTATTGTGCCAGGATGAGGCCCTCGGAGGCACATCCGTGCAGTTTCTGAATGCAAGGAAAACCAGACAGCTAAGACAACACTGCACAGTTTTTAGATGCAAGAAACTGATGTGGGATGGGGTCTTGGGAGGACACCTCTACACATTTTCTAAATGCAAGATAGATTGGGCAGTTGAGGGACAATACTGCATAGTTTCTGAATGCAAGGCACCATTGCAGGATGGGGTCCAGGGAGGACATATCTACACAATTTTAGGTTGTAAGATAGATTGGGTTGCTGAGGGACAACATTGCGTAGATTCTGGAGATAATGGGTTCCAACTGAGGGAAGGACACTGGAGGAAACCACTACACAGTTTTAGATGCCATGGGAGGCTGGGGTTCCTGTGGATTGCGTAGTTCCAGTAGAGAAAGGAAAAATCTTGAGGGTTGCAGAAGTAAAGTATGCAGTTACAAAAAGCTGGATGAGCCTAGGTTGCTCGGGAAACTGGCTAAGCGTGAGATTAGTGAAACTGATGTAAACAATGATAGAAATTGACTATGATCACACACTTGAACACTTAGTGATACAACATAGATCATCCAGAACATATAAAATATACCCTGCTTGATGCAACAACCTTCGTGACAAGAGTGCATGAAGTGAGTGTGAAACATGTCTATGTGATGAGAACAACCCATACGCACAAGATTTCCCCTTGAAGCAGAACAAAATTTCCTTTGCATGACGAATGATAATCTCGATGCCCAAAGATGACACATGTTGTATAAAGATGAGAACATGCACAACTCTTAAGATCAAGGAGGGGGCTTGGGATGATTAGCTTACCAATAAGAGACCAAGGAACAATCGATCACAGGATTGACGGTAGGCTATGAAATTTGCATGCAAGCAAAAATTTTGGAGGGTGGTGGTAGTCACTACAACATTGGTGACACATTGGTAGAACTCCAACTCTCTATATGGACCTTGTCTCATGAAAGCAAGTCTAACTCTTCTAGAAGTATTTTTCAATTCTTTGATCGTCATGGCTTCCTCACTAGCTTGAGTGAAAGATGTAGTCCCTACCATTCTCTTGATCGGTCAACACACGTACCAAGACAAGTCAACTGAGTTGTTTTGATTGGGGATGAGGTGTATATTGATGCACAAGTAATATGACTGTCAGAGTTTTAGTTTCATCTCTAGTGTTGCTCCACTTCCAGCAAGCCTGGACAGTACCTTGACAGAGTCACACAGGAACACAAGCATCGCTCCAATGCCAATGAGACTGGCCAGTACCTCGATGAAGTTACTTGCATCACCTCTCTACGCAGGAAGCCTTTCTCTTCTTTCACCTTATTTATTTTTCATTTTCATTTATTTTATTTTTTATTTTTCAAAGAATTGTGCATATGCACTTATTTATTTCAGAGGCAGAAGATGGATCCCGACTTATTGAGAGCAAAAGAGGTTGTCCCTTCAGAGAAGTATGTTATATATACCTCTAACATACTTGTTAAGGTTTTTCCCCTCACCTTACTCTATTTGACTGAGCTAACAAGGGTTAACCCAAAAACCTGATTAGAGTAGGCGGTGCTAGTTAAAAGTGCAAGCACTGTGTTTTCACCAAGACTCACTCTGAACATAATGTATTTTCGATCACGGTATCATCGACTGAAGACAAAAATATATTCATAAATATAGGGAATAGATAGATAACCAAATTTTGATAGTTGTACAAGTCCTCTTATATTTTCCCAGCTTGTCTCGAGAGCGAAACACAGTTTCATGTGAAGCTAACCTACAGGTGCAAACAAGAAAGAAAAGGGAAAAATTAAAGAGAAAAAAAAACAAGCACGCAAAGAAAAACATGCAAGAGAAATAAAGAAAGAAAGCAAAGCAAACAAAAATAAAACAATACTCCTACCCCTATGGTAAACAGTGCATGGGCCTGCTCACGTAAAGTGATATTTCCAATGTAGCCACTGGTGCATTGGTTGACCCATGTTGGTGAAGGCATGGTAGACAAGAAAGATAAGCATGTAAACCAGAAAACAAAAAAGATAAGAGTAAATGCACAAGACAAACATCCTGCGGACGTACCATGGTGATGCAACACCCTTTGTGTAGAGGATGTGCAAGTACACTCTTTTAACCATGACAAACGAGCAAACATGAAAAAGAAAGACAACTTACATTTCGCAGGAGTGCTTGTTGTGTAAGATTCCTCCAGTGCATGGGCGATAGGATCATGTGATGCTGGCGGAGGGAGAGAAATATATGAACTAGATTGGTCTTCAATGCAAATAGGAGAGTGATGAGGAGCCTGGGGTGTTTCAACAGATTTCTGATTGGAAGTGGAACTGACCTCAAGACAACAAGGGTATGACAAAACCATTAGCGCAGGTTGAAGTGTCTCGATAGCTTGAGGGGTTTCCACTTCATCAATGGGTAGATTATTAAAGATCAGTGGCTTAGAAAGTTCAACAATGAGTGAATCAGCATTGTGATTGAATGAAGGAGTAAAGAGATCACGACAACCATGATTAGAAAATTCGATATATTCATCAAAATCCTCATGATCTAATGAATCATGCAGAGGGGTTGATGAGAAACAAGGATTTTCACCCTCTGCATTTCCAGAAATGACAGATGAAAGATTGAATGGATTTTCAGAGAAATATGTGTCCTCTCCACAATGCAATGACAAACTGACATCCGGTGTGTCATGTGAATTATGGAAAGTAGCAACCTCTAGCGATGAGTTTTCACAAGGAAAATCAAAAGTGGCAGAATCAGAAGAGATGTCAAGATAGAGCTGATGAGGCATGAATGGAAGGAATTCACCCTTCACCGTGGTTTCTTCTTCAGATTCCCACACACACTCATCATAAATGAAAGTGCAGGTTGGCTACACAACATCAAATCCGTCGACAAATTGATCCTCGTGAACTCAAGATGTGGAGTCCGGAACATGAGAACACAACACAATACAATCAGGAGGGTCAATGGAACTAGAAGATGAAGGCTAAGAGAATGAATTCACGTGATAAACATTAGTCTTTACAACCAAATCTACATAGATATCCAAAGCAGGTGGGGTGGGAGGATGTGACATTTCAACAGATGTGCGTGCAACTTCTTGCACCTCGCACTGCGAAGCTAGAGATGCTTGATGAGAAGTGGGTGGAGGGTCACTTGTGACAACAACCTTGTCCATCTTAGATTTTGTAGCTATAACACCAAGGTATGCTGGGAGGGGTTCAAATGACTCTAAGATATGTGGCTTCTCAGATATGTGAAGAAGATATTGAAATATTTCATTGAGAAATTTCCAATCAATTTCATCTTTAGGAATTTGAAATGAGAGATTACGAAAGCGTTTGTGAAATTGCTCAATGGATTCATCAGGTGCTTTCCATAATTCCAGAATGTTTTCATTTAGTGCTTTGCATTCATAACGATTGAAAGCACATGTCAACTCTCTAACCAAGTCATCAAAAGAATGAATAGATGCTATGAGCAATGTGACACACCATCGCAGTGCATGTCCTCGAAGCGTGAATGCGAACAATGAGAAGTCAATGTAATCCTCATGGATTTCATGCCTTTCACAGAATCCTGTGAAGGCATCTGTGTGTCTAAGAAAGGATTCTCCACCTTCACCATCATATATGTTTCGTAACAAGTCATTCCAGAGATCCTCCAATACTTCAAAATCATTTCCAGAGGACAGACATCTCGGAGGATTAACTATAGCAGAAGTCATGAAAGATGTGCAGAGATTCAAAACAGACTTTGAGGACTTAGCTTGTCATCTAGTGCTCCTTCTAGCACCAGAAATGTTGATGGTGCTGGACCTGCCAACATGTTAGGGGATCTCCCCGGTAATAAGTCCCAACTAGACCTCAGACCGTTTGGAGTAGGATTCCCAGTAGTGGGTAGTACAATAGTGCCTTGACTGCGGTAGCACATAGAGGTAAGTGTGATATCTTTGTCAGAAGCAAGTGTGTGACCTTACAGTGAGTCAAGTGAGATGCATGGGGGTTCTAACATAGAGGGGAAAAAGGAAGTGTGTCCCTTAGAAGCATATAATAGTACGCAACCTTAAAGGAACACAAAAGTGAAACGACATCACAAGCTGGAAAACGGAATAGTCCACAATCCAAAGTGACAAGTTAAACCAACAATACGACTTCAACAAGATTCATACAATCATATAAAAAATAGTTCATACACAAATGCGTAAGTTATACAACATATGTTGCTAAAGTAACCAAAATATTCGAACTATAATAACAACATATGCATGAAGACGTGTTGGCTCTGTTATATATATATATATATATATATATATATATATATATATATATATATATATATATATATATATATATATATATAAACTGAAAGTTCCATCCATACATACACCATTGACAACCATTAGCCCCAATAATGGAACATTACACTCAACACCGCTTTCTCCGCCAATAATATGTAATCGCTCTACATAGTGGACAAGCCAAGGCTTGTCACAATACTCTCCAAGCCTTCTCTAAGCAATGCCTAGCTGAAATCTTGGCTCCCAAAAGCCTATTCTATGGGTTATGAGGTTCTATATATAGTAAAGGGTGGGGTGACCCTTGACATTCCCCTTTGACTCTTAGACTACCCTCATGAATCTTCAACTTCATTACATATAACTCCTTACATTACATAATGATTGCTTCCATTCCACTAATGAAACTTGGATGTTCCCTTTACATTACATTTTATTACAACATATACGACTCATAGTAGTGAGGTGGCCGTGACAACTCATAACACAACTCGACATGACATTGTTGACATGTACTAGATAACTGTGGTGTCCATGTCAAGATGTTGCACTTCTAAGTGATGCATGTGTCCTTGTATGTACTTTATCTTCACCACCACATAGCTTGGTGCTGTGGGGTCTTCAACGATCTTTGTCTTTGCAAGATGGTTCCATGCATGTGTTTCTTTCACTTGCTTCTTGATGTGCTTCGTTCATTCGTCCAGCAACAAGTACATCTTCATCCCATTCTTCGTCTCGCCATGGTCCATTATGTACCTATTCCTGCGATTCACTCATGATTTAATGGCATCAGATCCAAAAATCTCTTATTATAGCATGACACATTATTTTCCATGTTCGGGTCCTGGTGACCAGGAGGGAGGACAGGACACTGAAACCACATGGAGAACATCTTAGGCGGGATGAGGAATTTCGGAGCTCAGTCTGCACTATCGGGAAAAACTACACAGTGATCACTGGGAGGTAGAATTGTGCAGTGATAGTCATTAGCGTCAACTGCAAGATGGGACCCTGAGGAGGACAACTTTTGTGTAGTTTCTAGAGGGAGGACAGAGAGGGGCTGTAGAGGGATTCCTAGGAAGTAGTGTACAGTTTCCAGGGGGAAGACAAATCAAGGTTGTTGGGAATTTCTAAGTAATTTCTGAAGGAAAATAAAACATGCCTGTAGAGGGACTGCTAGTCAATTCTACGTAGTTCCTCGGAGGAAGACAAGGCAGAGTGCACGGGAACTATTGCGCAATGTTCAAGAGGAAGACCAAATGGGCCATATGGATACTAGCTAGGAATTTTGTGCAGTTTCCTGAGGCAGTGCAAAGAAAGCCAATAGAGGACTTGCTAGACATGACTGCGCAATTTCTGGAGATAGTGCAGAGCAAGGTAGCAGAGGCCTTGCTGATCATTTTTGCGCAACTTTTTAAGGCAGTGCGGGGAAGGTAGTAGGGGAATCAATAGGGCATGTCTACATAGTTTTGGAGAGTAGTGCAGCCCTGGGTCTCAGTGTAGTGTAGGTTTCCAGCAGGTAAGAAGGAGGCTTGATGACTATGCTTGAGAAATGTGCAGTTTAGTTAGGCTGTGAGGCAGTTTCAGCGCAGTTCTGGGAAGGAAGACAACTGCTCATTTCCAGGATTGCACAGTGCAGTTGGCCTAGGGGACAACCTCAAGCACTTCGTAATTCGAAACAATAGAGCAGCACCACTGAGGGCTGAGACTTCATAGGGAAAAATGGTTGGGGTCTAGGGATGTGAGGTTGTTCTGTCAAGAGGTTTTTCAAGAAAATGGCTAAGTGTGAGAGGCAAGTGAATGTGTGATGGATTTGACATGGTGATCACACACTTAGCATACTTTGACAACACAATGAAACTAACCATCAAAACAACATAGAAAAGCGTGATGCTTTGTCGGACTATTTAATGGTGAAAGCGACAAGTACGACACTTGGGATAGACCTTCGAACAACCGTGACGACACTTGCGCAACAGTTCTTACAAAATTCTGTGTGAGTGCGATGAGTGTTCAAATAGCTAAGACAACCCAAACACACAAAGACAAACCTTCGACGATAGTAGAACAAGATCGCAAGCATGGCACAATGATCAATATGCCAAAGATGACAATTGGTCCAACAAGCTAAAGGGAGCAAAACATGTAGAGGAAACACATGGAATGAATTTCAGTGTCTGCAAACATGCATGTTATTGAAGATAGAATGATATGACAATTATCAATAGTAATTAAAGCTACACTAAGAGATGTACTTCAAAAAGGTGTACTTTACTTACCATACTTACCCTCTAGATGGTTATGCATTCGATGGATTTTACATCCGGTCCCGATATTTTATCATAACACGGTTCCTTGGTCTTTCTCCTCAACTCCTTGAGAGGCGTCTAGCATGTCATCTTCCATTGTGGTCACTAAGAGATAGATCTATGCAGTTTTAGTGGGCAGTGACTACTGCCGGGATGAGGCCCTGGGAGGCACATCGCATAGTTTTTGAATGCAAGGCAGATCAGACAGCTAGGACAACACTGCACAGTTTTGAGATGCAAGACACTGTTATGGGATGGGGTCCTTGGAGGACACCTCTGCACAGTTTCTAAATGCAAGACAGACTGGGCAGCTGAGGGACAATATTGCACAGTTTCTGAATGTAAGGCATCGTTATGAGATGGGGTCCTGGGATGACACATCTGCATAGTTTCAGGTTACAAGACAAACTGGGCAGATGAGGGACAACACTACACAAATTCTGAGGACAGTGGGTTTTGGCTGAGGGAAGGACATTGGAGGAAAACACTACATAATTTTTGATGCCAAGGGAGGTTGGGGTTCCTGTGCATTGCACAGTTCCAACAGGAAAGGGAAAAATCCTGAGGGTTGCAGAAGCAAAGTGTGTAGTTCCAAAAAGCTAGATGAGGCTAGGTTACTCGGGAAACTGGCTAAGTGTGAGATCAGTGAAACTAATGTAAACAATGATAGAACTTGACTATGATCACACACTTGAACACTTAGTGATACAACATAGATCATCCAGAACATATAAAATATGCCCTGCGTGATGCTACAACCTTCATGACAAGAGTGTGTGGAGTGAGTGTGAAACATGTCTATGTGATGAGAACAACCCATATGCACAAGGTTTCCCCTTGAAGCAAAACAAAATTTCCTTTGCATGAAGAATGATAATCTTGATGCCTGAAGATGACACATGCTGCATAAAGATGAGAACGTGAACAACTCTTGAGATCAAGGAGGGGGCTTGGGATGATCAACTCCATAATAAGTGACCAAGGAACGATAAATCACAGGATCAACGATAGGCTCCAAAATTTCCATGCGAGTTAAAATTTTGGAGGGTGGTTGTAGCCACTACAACAAGTTGTTATTGTAAAACTGTAATGAGTTGTGTTATAAAGATCGAATAAGTGATATGGTTTTCACGTTGTGATGTTTGTTATGTTTGTTTTTCTTTTTAGCAGGATTTCCATTGTAAATATTGCATCGAGCTAATTTATAAAGCTCCATGGGCAGTATGTTTGGTTTTCAGAAGTCTTGCTGGTCATAGGTTTCATAGAACACTGAGTTCGGTGTTCCCCTAAGGGGGAGGGGTCTATAACGAACCTGAGTTAAAATTTCATGTAATAATGTTAATAAAGGAAAATATAATAACCAAGGTCACGGGACAAGTATTCCAAGTTCAATGTTGGGAAAAAACATAATGACGGGGATCACTTGTGATTAATAAATGGCTATGGAAATTTGAAAAGGCATTGGAAAAGGAAAAGTGGCATTAATTGGCATTTATTTATGAAAATAATGGAAAATAGGAGAAAAGGAAGGTGAAAGGTCACATAATTGCATGTGAGGAAAATTGAAGGAAAAATAGAGGAAAATGAAGAAAATAGAGGCCTCAATGATAAAAAGGCTTTTGAGGATCAATTCACAACCTTTTGGCAATTTAGATTGGAGCTCTCTTCTATTCTCTCTCTATCTCTCATATTCTTGCACACTGAGGGCATTCTTAGAGCATGCATGGGGGACCTTAGCATACATTGGATTTGGAGAAAGAAGGCAAGGAAAAAGTAGGAAAGCACAAGGGGACAATATGATCAATAACTACAATGGAATTTCCTTATAGGTAACATGTTTCATGTATGATCTCCTCTTTTATTTATGGATGCATGATATATGCATGTGATTATTTGGTTATGATCTATCATTGGCATGGAGGATTGCTTTGATTGACTGTATTTTTGGATTTGCCTTGCCATTTCCTAGATAACCATGGTGTTGTGGGTTTTTACATTCGATTGTTTTTTGGTTGGTGCTCATAATTCCTCATGGTTGTGGGTTGGAACAAACGCTTTGGAAGCCTTGGAACAACTTTGGTTGAGTTAATAGTCCTGGAGCCTAGGTTGGTAAAATTCTCTAGAGCCCTTGGTGGGTTTAGTTCCTAGTTCGGGAGCCGGGTTGAATAAACAATCTGGAGTGTTGGAAGGCTGTGTGTTGAGCTACTATTTCCTAGAGCCCTAGACAACTAGATAGAGATCGATCTGGTTGGTGTTGGTGACGTCTGACCGTGAGGTGGAATCACTAGTTGAGGGTTGAGGTGGTTTGGCCTCTGGATGCCTTTGTTTGGTTTTTCTTGGTTATTCCATGAGATCCTACATCCATGCTTGGAATATGGCATGCAGGTGATTGGCTGAAAGAGAGATTTGGTTTAGCCCAATATATGGTTAGGTGGTACGTGGAAGTCCCTAACTTGGCTGGCTTTTGCATATATTAATAAGGGCTCTTTATTATTGTATTTTATGAGTACTTTTACTTGAGATTATGTGGCTTTGATGGTTGTTATATCATGGATTATATGTTGTTCATTTGTTGGTTATATGTTGGTTATATGATGTATATTGTCTATGGCTCGATATATTTTGATTAGTTGATGAATGGTTAATGAATGCATGGGCTAACAGATGTTTTTGTGGCTATTATGAGAAGGCATTATACCTTCTTGAAGTTTCTATGATGAGCTTATTGAATTAGTGAACAAATATGAATTTATAACCTAAAGGTACTATGTACACAAAGTGTTTGTATAAATGAGTAATTGGGACCTCTAACTTCTTATGGTCGTAACTTTGGCATACGATCTTTGTTTGACTATCATAATACCTCATTTTGAAGATTTCCATGAGGAAGCTGAGAAAAAAATATGTGTAGAATATTTTAGCACTATTTCGATCTCTTTTCTTTCCTTGAAAATGTCATTTAGGGCCATAAAACGACCTCAAAAGTTTAGAGCCCAAAAACTACCAAAAAGAGAAAATTATGTTAAATTTAAGGAAACAAAACTAAAAACAAATAGTGTTGGGTCAAATCAAGCTGATAAAAATTTCATCATGTGTCACTGTGTGTTTGCGGTCAGTTTTGAACATGTGGACCCCATTTTCCATAAGTGCATCTTGGAAATCAAGTCTAGCACATACTCTCATCTCATGTTTACCCCTGTAGCCCAGTGAAATTAGGTAAATGTGGGAGGGGTAGTTACAGATTGGTATCAGAGCTCTTAGGTTCAACACTTATACTGGATAGGTGTGTGTTTGTCATGCATGCATGTCAGTTGTATATGTGTTTGTTATGCATATATTGTGATTGCCATTGTTGTAAGTAGTGTTTTCGAGTAGAGGTTGATGATGTCGATGTTGAAATAACTGATATGTTGCTATATATATAAATTATATATATGTGTGTGTGTGTGTGTGTGTGCACGCTAATCCGGATTGATTTTGTAGATGAGATAGTCTCCCCTAAACTTCATTGAGGTATGTTGATTATGTTATATTTGGTTATCTAACATGGTATGTTTTCAAGAAGTAGAGGAACAAAAATTACAATAAACATGGTGGACTACAATTCATGTGATTCTCCCTATAGATTAGATGAACACCATGGTGATGAGTACTCCCCTGATATAAGAGATACATTGTGAAGTTTGAAAGCAAAGATTAGAAGTTGTAAGGCAGATAATGGCAGAATAATTCAGTCACAGGAAAGACTTGCTAGAGCATAGGAGAACTAATCAGAGGTTAATGTAGTCATCCTTCATAGTCTATCAGATTTGTAGAGACAAGGACTGCTTAGGATCAACCATGGATAGGAGAAAAGGACCAATGGGGCATATGGCGCAATTTTCAATCAGGATACAATTTTGACAAGTTGACACAGTCAGATATGGTAGGTTCTTCGATACAGCTGACAAGAGGGGTAATGACTGTGGGTACTATTCTAGTTCAGATTCAGAGAGACAACATTGTCATCACCATCACCATCTGTATAGGAGGAGTGAGAAGCAATACTTTCCAGAGGAGTTCAAGAAAGAAAAGCCTCCTATATTCGATGGAGAAATGAAGGAGTCACATGATGCAAAATCTTGGTTGCTTGGGATGAATATGTTTTTCTAATTGCATGATTATTCAGAAAAAATGAAAGCCAGGATAACTACTTTCAGTACTAAAGGGAAAGCATACATTTGGCAGAAAGATGTAAAAAATGTCACAAGAATTTGAGAAGAGGATATGACTTGGAGTGAGTTTGAGAGACTTTTCAGGAAGAAATATCTATTTGAAAGATACTATGATGACACAGAAAAGGAATTCTATGAGTTGAAGATGAGATCTATGAATCATGAGGAGTATATTAGCAGAGTCTTGGAGTTTTTGAGATATGTGCCTTATCTTAAGGAGGAGAAAGCAAAGATTCAGAGATTCATTATTGGGTTGTTGGCATAATTCAAGGAAAGAATTATGTTTGATGAGCCTATATCGCTAGAGGAAGCCATCAAAAAGTTGAAGTACTGTAATGAGAAATCAAAACACAAGGCCAAGTCTAAGCAAGATTGGAAAAGTAATGAGAAGAAAAAAGAAATTAGGATTAGAAAAGAGGAAAACCTCAGGGTACAAATGAAAAAGATAATGCAACACCGTACAAGAAGTTCAAAGCAGCTGGTGGAGGATAGGGATTCCAGTCTAAGTAGAAGAACAAGATTGATGGCAAGAAGCCTTTGCCATGCTGGAATTGTGGTAAGGATCATCGCAGGAGAGATTGTCCACAACACCAGGGTGGAACACCACAGATTTACAATGTTTAGGAGGCACAAACATTTCAGGATGTTGGACAAAGTATTCCTCAGATTTATGCAGTGTTGGATAGCAGGTGGGTTGATCATCACACATTTATTATCGAGATGGAAGTTAAGTTTTGTGATAAAGTTGTTTATATTTTGATTGACCCTGGATCTAATTATAGTTATATTAGCCCTAACCTAGTGGATAAGTGTTTCTTGAATAAATAAGTGCATGCAGAGTCTTGGTTGGTGCATTTGGATGCACGTACTAAGAAAATAGTTCATCATGTTGGCTTGTGTTATATTCTTTCCACGACTAGCCCACGTAGTTAACCGGGGGATTAGAAGGGGGGTGGAACCCCCCCTTCTTTGCACCGATTGCGTAACGGGGGGAGTCACAGGGGGTTTGAGGGGTGCAGGTAACCCCACTCTATGGGGTCCAAGACAGCGCCCCGGAAAATTTTGGTTTTGGACCCTATGTTAGGTTGGGCGGACCTACCTATGGTTTTGTGCATGATTTTCGCACATGGTTTTGGACGCGATGGTTTTCGGTCCATGGTTTTGGAGACAATGGTTTTCGGTCCATGGTATTGGATGCTTCGGCATGTATAAATATGTATTGTAACATTGAAAGGAATATAATGAAAAATCAATCGGGTAGTCTTGGTTTTGGGATCCAGGGAAAAATCTCTGTGTATATGTGTTTTATGTGTTATGCTCTCGCATTGTTTATTTTCTATGTTTTAGAATTCGTATGCAGGTAATTTCTATACAGGGTAAAACCTACATTTGGTATCATAACTTTTTTGGCTTCAAGGGGTGCCTTTGTTGCTGAGGGGTTTTGCCCGTGCCTCTGGTAGACCTCGTTCAATAGGAGATCCGTGAGATCGATTCTGGTGGTGAAAGAAGATGGCGAGCAGAGGAAAGATAGAGATAGAGAAATTTAATGGTCAAAGTTTTGAGTTTTGGAAATCAAGATGGAGGATCTGTTGGTGGATAAATATCAGTGGATCATAGTAGATCCAGGTATTAAACCAACGAGAGTGTCCGATGAAGAATGGAATAAGTTGGATCGAAAGGCAAAGAGTACAATACAATTGTGTGTCTCAGATTCAGTATTGATGAATGTATCAGGGGAAGCTACGATGAAGGCTTTGTGGGACAAGTTAGGGACTTTGTACCAATCTAAGTCTCTGGTGAATAAATTGTTCCTACGGAAAAAGCTGTATAACCTAAGGATGAAATATGGAGACTCGGTGACAGAGCATCTAAATGCATTTAATACTGTGGTAAGTCAGTTATCATCTATTGATATCAAAATTTCAGATGAAGATAAGGGCATTAGTTTGTTGTGTTCTCTACCAGATTTGTGGGATAGTCTGGTTATGAAATAGTCTCATCCTTGCTAACGGAGAAGATGAGACGGAAAAATATGGAAAGCTAGAATGGTGATGCCTTTTCTATATGAGGATGGTCCCAGAACAGAAACAAAAATAAGTCATGTAGTGGGAGATCTAAATCTAGAGGGAGATATAAATCTCTAGGAAAACCTGTAAAGGTGGTGAGCTGGAAATGTGGAAAGGAAGGGCACTACAAAAGGGATTGCAAATCTAAAGCTACCGATAAAGGAAAGGGATTTGATGATTCCCCTTCTACAGAGGTGAAAACCACCTCAGATGAAGGTGGGGATGTGTACTTGGCTTCTTCAAGTACACATGTAGATCATGAGGCATTGTTGATTGACTCAGGTGCATCCTTTCACTTCACTCCCCATAGAGAGTGGTTCTGCAAGTATGAGAAATATGATGTTGGTGATGTCTTCTTGGGGGATGATAGGAAGGCTAGAATCATTGGTCGCGGAAAAGTAAATTTGAAGTTTCAAGGTGGAAGGGTTAGAACACTTCCAGGTGTTCTGCATATTCTTGCATTGGCCAGAAATCTGATTTCTGTAAGCAAGCTAGATGATGTAGGTGTAAAAACAGTGTTTGAGAAGGATACTTGCAAGATGGTTTGGGGAGAACTGGTATTGATGCAGGGAGTTCGGATTGGAACTCTGTAAAAGATGCAAGGTAGCACTGTTGTTGATGGGTGCAATAGTTCTGTGGTTCCTGAAAGTGGAGCAGAAAATCTAGTGGTCTCTGGAGAGAAGACCATGCTGTGGCATCAAAGGCTTGGATAAATTGGAGAGAAGGGCCTTCGAATACTTCATGGTAAAGGTATGGTAGAAGGTATGAGTAATAGCTCTTTGGGTTTTTATTTCTGTGAAAATTGTGTATATGGGAAGCAGAATCGAGTAAGTTTCCCCTTTGGTGGTAAGACGACGAAACAGATATTAGAGCTTGTGCAAAGTGATGTGTTTGGACCTGTGAAGGTTCCATCACTGGGTAAGTTTGTGTACTATGTATCATTTATAGATGACTTCTCAAGGAATACATGGATATATTTCCTTAAGAAGAAATATGAAGTTTTTGACAGGTTTAAGGAATTTAAGGATCTAGTGGAAAACCAAATAGAGAAGAAGATAAAGGTGCTGAGGACAGATAACGGTGGAGAGTTTTGCAGTAAGGAATTTGAAGAATTTTGTAAGAAGTGTGGTATAGCACGATAGAAGACTACTCCATATACACCTCAGCAAAATGGAGTTGAAGAAAGAATGAACAAGACGTTGATGGAAAGGGCAAGAAGCATGCTCAGTGGTGTCGGGTTAGGACAGGAATTTTGGGTAGAGGCATTGGAGATAGCATGTTACCTGGTCAACATATCACCTTCATTAGCATTGGAGGATAAGACTCCACAAGAGGTATGGACTGGTAAGAAACCCTCTCTTTCACATCTGAGGGTATTTGGATGTGATGCATATGTACATGTTCCAAAGGAGAAACGAACCAAGTTGGATAGTAAATCTGAAAAGTGCATCTTTATTGGGTATAAGGATGGCTTAAAGGATTATAAGCTTAGGAACCCAGTAACAAGGAAGGTTGCGTATAGCCGAGATGTGGTGTTCAGAGAGGTGAAAGATGTTATTAAACATGAAGTCCAACAAAAGGAACCTGAGAAGATAGAGTTTGATCTAAAGGAGTAAGAATCAAACTCTACAATAGAGGAGGAATCAGAAGACGAAGAGCCACAAACTCCGAGAGTGAGAAGATCAGTTCGAGAAAGAAGGCAGCTAGAAAGGTATAGTCCATCTGCTTTCTATTCAAATTTTTCTTTCTCTATTACTGATGATGATCCCAGAGCTGTGAAGGAAGCAGTAGATTCAGAGGATGGAAAACTCTGGAAAGAGGCCATGGTTGAAGAAATGGCATCTTTGCACAAAAATGAGGCTTGGGATCTGGTGGAGTTGCCAACCGGAAGGAAACCCATTGGCAACAAATGGGTGTTCAAGAAGAAGAAAAATGCAGACGGAAAGGTCAAGAAATACAAAGCTCGGTTGGTAGCAAAAGGTTATTCCCAGGTGCCGGGAATTGATTTTGGTGATATTTTTTCTCCTGTTGCCAAGGTAACTTCTATTAGATTACTTTTATCTATTGCTGTTGTTTTTTATTTTGAGGTAGAACAGATGGATGTGAAGACAACATTTCTTCACGGGGATCTGGAAGAGGAGATCTACATGAAGCAACTTGAAGGCTTTGCGGTGAAGGGTAAGAAAGAACTGATATGCAAGTTAAAGAAGTCTCTGTATGGGTTAAAACAGTCACCAAGGATGTGGTATTAGAAATTTGATACATTTATACGGGGACTTGGCTTCACCAGAAGCAAAGCAGATCACTGTGTGTATTTTAAATTAATTGGTGACCGTGTTATTTATCTGGTCTTGTATGTGGATGATATGTTGCTGGTTGGAAATGACAAAGAAATTATCCAGGATTTGAAGACCCATTTGTCCTCCAAATTTGACATGAAAGATCTTGGTGCTGCAAACTATATTTTGGGCATGGAAATTAAAAGAGATCAGACAAAGAGGAAGCTCTGGTTAAACCAGAGGAAGTATGTCGAGACAATATTGCAGAGGTTTAATATGCAAGATAGTAAACTGGTGAAGGTTCCTATTCCTGTCGGTGTAAAGTTATTTCCTGAACAGTGTCCCAATACACAAGAAGAGGAAGAGGACATGTCCCCTGTTCCATATACAAGTGCAGTCAGTAGCCTGATGTATGCGATGGTCTGTACTAGAACAGAAATTGCACATGCAGTGGGAGTATTGAGCAGGTTTATGTCAAAACCAGGGAAGGAGCACTGGACAGCAGTGAAGCGGGTTTTCAGGTATTTGTGTGGCACTAGTGATTATGGTTTGTGCTACCAAGGAAGACCAGGATTGGATAGAGTGTTGGATATTTATGGCTTTTTTGATGCAGACTGGGTTGGAGATTTGGATCAGAGAAGATCTACAAGTGGGTATGTGTTTAACCTATTTGGAGGTGGAGGCAGTTGGATGAGTAAGAAACAATCTGTAGTGGCACTATCAACTACAGAGGCAGAATACAGGGCAGCCACTCATGAAAGGAGTTGTAGGGATTGTGTTTAAATATGGGGTTAGTACAGGGAGCTATAAGGATAGACTGTGACTGCCAAAGTGAAATTTTCTTGGCAAAGAACCCTGCATATCATTCAAAGACAAAGCACATTGATGTTCAGTATCACTTTTTGAGGGATATGATAGAAGACAAAAAGGTGTTGCTGGTAAAGGTGGACACTTTGAAGAATACTGCAAATGCATTGAAAAAATCTGTGAGCTCTAAGAAGTTCTCTTGGTGTAGAGAAACAATGGGTGTTGCAGGGTTGGATAAATGACTAAGCTCTCTTGTGGCTCCCTGTGGAAAGAAAACAACAAGTGGGAGAATGTTGGGTTGTGTTATATTCTTTCCACGACTAGCCCACATAGTTAACGGGGGGTTAGAAGGGGGGCAGAGCCCCACCTTTGTTGCGCCGATTGCGTAGCGGGGGGAGTCACAGGGGGTTTGAGAGGTGGAGGTAACCCCATATCTTAGGTTGGGCAGACCTACCTATGGTTTTGTGCATGATTTTCGCACATGGTTTTGGACGTGATGGTTTTCAGTCCATGGTTTTGGATGCGATGTTTTTCGGTCCATGGTATTGGATTCTTCGGCATGTATAAATATGTATTGTAACATTGAAAGGAATATAATGAAAAATCAAGCTGGTAGTCCCGGTTTTGGGATATAGGGGAAAATCTCTGTGTATATGTGTTTTATGTGTTATGCTCTCACATTGTTTATTTTCTATGTTTTAGAATTCATATGCAAGTAATTTCTGTACGAGGTTAAAACCTACACATCATTGGGTAAGATATTGCGCATTTGACTTGAACGATATGTATACACTAGCACATCTAAATGTAATTCCCTTGGGATCATATAGTATTTTGTTGGGTATGGATTGGTTCTACATTCACAGGGCTAAAGTGGTTTACTATGATAAGCCTATTGAGTGCCTGGATGATGATGGATAAAGGATAATCTTGTAGGGTAAGAAGAAGCCTACGATAGTGAAAATGATTACAACTATGCAAGAAAAGTGTAGTAGTAGGAAAGGGCGTGTGTTGTTTGCAGTTCATATTTCTAGTGATAAAGTTAAGGATGTTGAGGATGAAAAATTCATGAAGAGGTATTTGGATTTGCAGTAGTTTCAAGATGTATTTCCAACAAAGATTTTGGATTTATCACCTTATAAGGAAGTGGAATTTTCTATTGAGTTGATGCCAGGAGCGGCACTAGCATCTAAACCACCATACAAGATGAGCACTCCAGAGTTGGTGGAATTGAAGTTGCAAGTTAGGGAAATGCTTGAAAAGGTATACATTAAGCCAATTGTGTTGCCTTTGGGTGCACTGATGTTGTTTGTGAAGAAGAAGGTTGGTACTCTCACGTTTTCCATTGATTATAGGCAGATGAACAAGGTGAAAATCGAGAACAAGTACCCATTGCTACAGATTCATGACCTAATTGATCTGTTGAAGGGTTCAACAATGTTCTTGAAGACTGATTTGAGATCAGGATACCACTAGGTACACATCAAAGAATTGGAAATTTACAATGCTACTTTCGGGACCAAGTAGGGGCATTATGAGTTTGTTGTGGTTCCTTTTGGTTTAACTAATGCTCTATCTACTTTCATGTGTTTGATGAATAGTGTGTTATGTCCTTATCTAGACAAGTTTGTAATAGTATTCATTGATGATATATTGATATATTCTAAGAATGGGGAAGAGCATGCAAAACATTTAGTAGCGGTGTTAAGGTTGCTAAGAGAGCATCATTTATATGCGAAGCTTAGTAAGTGTAGTTTATTTTAGACAAAAGTTCATTACTTGGGACATGTTGTTTTCAAGGAAGGAATAGCAGTAGACTCAGAAAAGATCAACACTATCATGAAATGGGAAGCACCTAGAAATTTGGATGAGGTCATATCATTCATAGGGTTAAAAGGTTACTACATGAGGTTCATCATGAACTTCTCATGGATTGCATATCCTATTACATCTTGGCAGTGAAAAGGTAATAAATTTGAATGGACAAAGGAGTGTGCAGCTAGTTTTAAGTAGTTGAAGCAGTTACTTACAAATTCTCTAGTT
The DNA here is from genome assembly GCA_031772625.1 of Pinus tabuliformis. Taxonomy (NCBI): domain Eukaryota; kingdom Viridiplantae; phylum Streptophyta; class Pinopsida; order Pinales; family Pinaceae; genus Pinus; species Pinus tabuliformis. The sequence goes on along the minus strand of CM062804.1, from coordinate 1,127,728,650 downwards.
CTAAAGATTACAAATCTAGATAAAGAGTTTGTGGTATGTACATATGTTTGAAAGAGATTACTTGGTGGGGTTCTGATGTAGGAAGGACATGTAGTATGCTACAAGCCAAGGAAATTGAATAAACACGAGCATGTGGCTCATGCTCTCAACTTAGCAGCTATAATCTGTGCCTTGAAGATGTGGATACACTATCTTATTGGCAGGAGGTTTGTGTTGATGAGTGATCATAGTGGGATGAGATGCTTATTTAACCAACCTAATCTAAATTCTGGGAAAGCTAGGTGGTTAACTATGCTCAGTGAGTTCGACTTCGAGATCAGGTACATAAAAGAAAAGGAGAACATGGTTGTAGATGCTCTTAGTAGAAGAGTATAGGTAAATCACCTTGTAGCTATGAGTTCATATGGGATAGAATTGCAGGAGTAGATCTTGCAAGCAGGGCAATGGGATTACAGGTACCAGTAGCTTAATCACAAGTTACAACAACAGAGTATAGGTGATTAAGATGCAGACTATCATCTCACGATAGATGGTTTTTTCATATTTAGGGACAAGATCTATGTGCCGGAAAAAAGTGAGCTCAAGAAGATTATATTGAGGGAATTTCATGTCAAGTCATATTTAGGTCACCTATGATATCAAAAGACATTGAAAATGGATAAGAAGTTCTATCGTTGGCCAAATTTGAAGAAACGTGGTGATCGTCCTTCTTCTTCAGACTAATTTGACCCAACACTATTTCTTTTCAGTTTCATTTCCTTAAATTTAACGCAACTTTCTATTTTTAACAGTTTTTGGGTTCTTCTGAGGCCATTTTGAGGGCCTAAACGACATTTTCAAGGAAAACAAAGAGACCAAAAAGTGCCACATTTTTTCAGCAAATCTTGTCATCGACCTCCTCATGGAGATCTTCAAAATGAGGTATTATGATAGTCAAACGGAGATTGTATGCCAATGTTACAACCCCAGGATGTTAGAGGTCCCAATTACTCATTTATACAAACACTTTGTGTACAAAGTACCTGTGGGTTATAAATTCATATTCGTTCACTAATTCAATAAGCTCGCCAGAGAATCATCAAGAAGCTCAAATTCCCTCTCATAATAGTGGCAGTAACATTTGTTAGCCCATGCAATCATTAACCATTCATCAATTAATCAAAAAATATCAAGAGCCATAGACAATATACATCATATAACTAGCAAATGAATAGCATATAAACCATGATAGAACAACCATCAAAGCCACATAATCTCAAGTACAAGTACTCATAAATTACAATAGGAAAAGAGATCCTATTAACATATGCAAAAGTCAACCAAGTTAGGGACTTCCACTTACCACCCGACCATAGATTGGGCTAAACCAAATCTCTCTTTCATCCAGTCACCCCCACGCCATATTCCAAGCATGAATGTGGGATCTCATGGAATAACCAAGCAATACCAAACGAAGGCTTCTAGAGGCCAATCCACCTTAACCCTCAACTAGTAATTCCACCTCATGGTCAGACATCACTAACACCAACTAGATCTGTCTCTACCTAGTTGTCCAGGGCTGCACGAACTAGTAACTCAACCCACAACCTTCCAAGGCTCCAGAGTGTTTGTCTAACCTGACTCCAGGACTAGTAACTCAACCCACCAGGGGCTCCAGAGTGTTTTTCCAACCTAGGCTCCAGGATTAGTAACTCAACCCAAGTTTTTCCAAGGCTTCCAGAGTGTTTGTTCCAACCCACAACCATGAGGAATTATGAGCACAACTAGAAAACAATCAAATGGAAAGTCCTACAACATGGCTATCTAGGAAATGGAAAGGCAAGGCCAAAATCATCGTCAATCTAGGCAATCCTCCATGCCAATGACAGATCATAACCAAATAATCACATGCATATATAATGCATCGATTAATCAACCAAGAGATCATACTTGCAACCTGTTACCTACAAGGCAATTTCGTTGTAGATGTTGATCCCACTATCCCTTTGTGCTTTCCTGCTTCTTCCTTGCCTTCTTTCTCCAAATCAACTGTATGCTAGAGTGCTCCAAGCATGATCCAAGAATTCCCTAAGTGTGCAATAGTATGAGAGAGAGAGAGAGAGAGAGAGAGAGAGAGAGAGTTACAAGCTAAAACAGTAAAAGGTTGTGAACTGATCCCCAGAAGCATTTTTATCATTTAGCCCTCTATTTCTTCATTTTCCTTCAATTTCCATCACATGCATTTATGTGACCTCTCACCTTCCTTTTCTCCTATTTTCCATTATTTTCATAAATAAATGTCAGTTAATGTCACTTTACCTTTGCCAATGCCTTTTCCAATTTCCATATCCATTTATTAATCACAAGTGATCCCCATCACTATGGTTCTACCCAACATTCATCTTGGAATATGTGTCTTGTGACATTAGTTATTATTTTTGTCTTTATTAACTTTATTACACAAACTTTTAACCTGGGGTTGTTACAAACCCCTCCCCCTTTGGGGAACAATGCCCTTAGTGTTCTATGACACCTATGATTAGCAAGACCTTTGAAAACCAAAACGTACTACCCATGGAGCTTTATAACTTAGCTCGATGCAGTGTTTACAATGAACTTCTTGCTGAAAAGAAAATCCAACATAACAAACATGTCAATGTGACAACCATACTACTTATTAGAGCTTTATAACACAACTCATTGCAGTATTTATAATAACAACCATACATAAATATATTTACATATAACAAAACTCCTTTACCTCAACCAACAAACAACGAAGGATATTGAGCTCGCATCTATTCAACCATCTCCCATGTAGCTTCATCAGGCCCAAAGTGCTTCCACTGCACTTTAACTTGCTCGATTGCTCAATTTTAGAGCTTGAGCATCTTCAGCTGGAAAATACATTGATCTAAAGAAGAAGGATGATCGCCATGCTTTCCTTGGACAAATTGACAAGGCAAAAGAGACAAAAAATCATGAGGCATGGGCTGTGTGGGTAGTTAGGAAAAATAAGAGAAGTCAACCACAAGAAGGAAGACAGACAACATTCGACCATGATCACTAAGAACAACACCATGATGATCGATCGGTGAAGGGGGAACACTAGAGGCAAGACTAGTGCAACAAAGATTATTTTCGATGAGGGAGAAACATGGTGGAGTTATGAACACCTACAACTCTCAGAGAAGATATTTGTATATCTCAGTTGAGCAATAGGAGCACAAAATAATTCTTCTAAGGTGAGGATTAGTCTTTGGATGCCTTGGCATTGGAGAGTGAAGATGGTCTTCTCTGGTTTCCTTTGACATTTTGGGTGGAGATTTTATCCTTGGATACCTGGTAAGGGGAATTTTGTAAGTCTCCTTTGCTTTGTAGAAATTCCTTGTAGATTCAAACTGCTAATTGTAATTTACTAAAACAATAGACTTGAATCTACTCTACTCATAAGTGGAAACAATTAAACGACCGTGAAATGATGAATCATATAAGAAAAATAATTCAATCAACAAATTACATAATGATTTCCTGCAAAGGTTTGGCACTATGGCACAGGTGTTGTCCTTGATGGCAACTCACTTAGATGGTAGATCATAGTTCAAGCTCTCAAAATGGAAGAAAAATACATATACGCAGGTTCCTCTTAACTAGGTCGTGTATACACGCGGTATTGATGATCCAAAGTCGCGTATGCGTATACATGCACTTTCATGCACGGAAAACCGCGTACATGTGGGAAAGATTATTTTTGGGTCCATGGTATTTGGACCTTGGTATTGCGTTCAAAGTATTGAACCCAGGTATTGGGTCCCTAGTATTGGTTTTCTATGGTTTTGGACCATGGTTTGAGTAAGGCCTAAGACTATAAAAAGTAGGAGATCATTTGGCAAAGGTATTGACTCAAGTATTGAATATCTTATGAAGAGCAAGATCTGGAATACTGGTGATTGGTTTATGGTGCATAGCTGAATCTAAATCAAGGGGGAACCTGAGCACAAGAAGATGGATATGTTCTATTAATGGGTCAAAACTCAAGACTTGAATAGTAGTATCTTTGTGTGATTTTGATCTGTTATATTTGGTGCATGACTTGATCTATAAATCTGATAATATGGGTATAACTGATTTCTGAATATTTGAAAGAATGAATTATCTTTTATAGATCTGTATGCAGGTTCAGCGAAGCAAAGGTGCGTATACATGCTAGTTCTATAATTCAAAACAGCGTATACGCAGGTTGGCCTTAATTCAAAAGCGTATGCACGTAGGTTGTACACATTGAAGTAGCGTACATCTCTTGAAATATGTTTTAGCTACTTCTATTTATTGCTGCAGTGTTCTAGGTTCAGAATTGGTGTTTGGTTACTGTTACTGTTTTCTGGGTACAGCATTCAGAGAAGTGACTATTTGATTCAGTTTTGTTTGGTGCAAAGGAAATCGGTTGATGCAGATATACTTGATGTTTGATTGATGTTATTCATGGATCCAGTCTGAAAATTTATGAAACATGGTCCTTGAAAGAAAAGAGAAGGTTGTAGCCTTTTATAGGTCAGCACCTACGTACTAGTACCTCAGCTAGTACAAGAGCTAAGGGGGTTGTAGCTCCCTTCCAGGAGAAGCTAGAGAATGAGAGAAGGTTGTAGCCTTCTGCAGGTAGCAGCCTGCGTATTGGTATAAGACTGCACCAGTACAGAATCATTGTAAGAAGAAGTTTCTAATTAAAAGAAGATAGAGACGAATTGCAGCAGGTGGTTTTCACCCACATTAGGTTTCCACCTTACATCTTGGTGTTCATGAGTGTCGCTTATGTGTGATGATTTGATTTTCTTTACTGCTCCTGTTTACTATTCATATGTTTAATAATGTTCTGATGCACTCATTAAGAAGCAACTAACTGAATTATAATTTTACTAGATATATTCTTGTTCCGTTACACATAGTTGCGTATACACGCAGTTTTCCTTAACTAAAGGAGCGTATATGAATATGAATTTGGAAATGAAAAAGTTTTATTGATTGGATAATACTGATTCACCCCACCTCTCAGTATTATTTCCAACAATTGGTATCAGAGCCAGGTCCTTCAGTAGAAGCTTGATCGCTTGAAGGAAGATCTATCATCATGAGCAACTACGAGAAAGAGGCATCGATCAGGCCACCAATCTTTGATGGGAGCAACTTTGTATATTGGAAGGTAAGAATCACAACCTATCTTCAATCTCTTGGTATAGAAGTCTGGGATATCGTGGAAATAGGATACACATTTCCATCAGCAACTCCTACAGATACTGCTGGTAAGAAGCAGTATGAAACAAATGCAAAGGCTGTCAATAATCTATTAGGGAGTCTATCTCAATCAGAATTCATCAAGGTTATGCAGCTCAAAACCGCAAAAGAAATATGGGACAAGATCGTTCTGAGCTATGAAGGAGATGATCAGGTAAAACGAGCAAAACTAAAAACTCTCAAAATTCAATATGAAAATCTCAGAATGCACAATGATGAAAGTGTGGCTAACTATTTCCTACGTATAGATGAGATTGTTAATTGTATGAAAAACTTGGGTGAAGAAATAAAAGAAGTTGTTTTGGTTGAAAAGGTTCTAAGATCTTTGTCTTCTAAGTTTGAATCAAAAGTTTCTGCCATAGAAGAAAAACAGAATCTACAGAGCATTACCATGTCACAGCTGCACGAAATCCTAACCGCTTACGAAATGAGAAAAGGGGGACCATCAGACAAGAGAGAAGCTGCATTCAAAGTCTTAAGAAAAGGAGATTACAATGACTCAGGACATATGTCAGAAGAAGAGGAAGAATCAAATTTTGTCAAGAACCTTCAACGAGGTTCTGGAAGATTCAGAGGTAAGCTACCTTTCAAATGTTTTGCTTGTGGAAGAGTCGATCACTATGCTACCAAGTGTCCTCATAAAGATAAGCTTGACAAAGGTAAGGAACTAGTTAGATGGAACAGAAAACAGAATGTAAGTAAGAAGAGCTATTACACACATGAAGACAGTGATGGATTTTCAAATAGTGATGAAGATGAACAATGTAATGATTATAGACTTTTGATGGCCTTTGAGAAATCAAAAGCTCTTAATCTTAAATTTGCTAAAGGATCTAAAACTTTAGATGAGATTATCAAAGTGCAACGTTCTCCTCTAATCAAGACAGGTCTTGGATATACTGAAGAAGCATCTCAAGCACAGAAGCAAGCACAGAAGCCATCCACCTCCAAAAGTTATCTTGATGCAGCAAGGAGAAGTGAACAGGTTGACAATCGACAACAAAAGCATAATGCAGATCACCAGGTAAATCAGGGACAATTTACTTCAAGAATGAACAAAGATTACCAAGTAAATCGAGGGCAATCTACTTCAAGGATGAACAGAAGCTACAACCAACCACAGGTAAATCATTCTCAATTTGCCTCAAGAATGGATGTCAATGGAAACTACAATCATTTGGTCGGTAGGTTTGATAATCGCAGGAATTTCTTCAATGGCCAATGTTTCTCTTGTCATAAATTTGGTCACAAAGCTGCTCAATGTGTTGCCTACAAGACCATCATGACTAGAGAAGCTAAAAAACAAAGGAGTATGACTGGGATCATGAAAATGACCTACAATAACTTTTCTGCTCTTGAGAATGAAATAGAATGTTCTATTTGTAACAACTTCAGTCATGAAGATTCTAAATGCAGGAGTAGGTTTTGGCAAACAACTCAGAAGGAGCAAGCTTCATTGAGTCCCAAAACATGGAGAAAGAAAGAACCGTAACCAGAAAGATGTGGGATAGCCTTATATGCGGAAGGACAGGAAAATCAATGGTACATCAATAGTGGATGCTCGAAACATATGACAGGTGATAAAGAAAAAATTCAATCATATAGTGCCTTAGAAAAGGAAAGGAAGGTCTCATTTGGAAATGACACCCCTGCACTCATAAAAGGTAAAGGTTCTGTTCTTTTGAAAGAAAAGATAAAAGCTAGAAATGTTATGTATGTTGATGGCCTAAAGCATAATATATTGAGTGTCAGTCAGATGTGTGATCAAGGAAATGAAGTAATATTTCGATCAAATGGATGTATTGTTCGTGAGCTTGATACAAGAGAAATAGTGATCAAAGGCATAAGAACTCCCAATAATTTATACATACTCAAGGGAGGACAACAACAATGCTATCTAAGCAAGAATGATGAACACTGGCTATGGCACAAAAGATTGGGGCATCTAAGCTTCTCTCAGATAAGGAAAGCATGCAAATATCAGGCAGTTCGTGATCTCCCTGACATCAGAATTCTAGACAATAAAATATGCAAATCATGTCAGTTTGGTAAGCAAACCAGAACTAATTTCCCTGAGAAGGAAGGATCAGCTAGCATGCCACTTGAACTTGTCCATACTGATGTATGTGGTCCATCTAGGAAAAGGTCACCTTGAGGAGAAGAATACTTCATATTGTTCATTGACGATTTTTCCAGGATGTGTTGGATAGGACTTCTAAAGCATAAAGATGAAGCCTTCAAAAAGTTCAAAGCATTCAAAGCCTTGGTTGAAAACGAATCAGATCGCAAAATCAAATGCCTCAGGTCTGATCGAGGAGGGGAATTTACCTCGGATGAATTTTTCGATTTTTGTGAAGAACATGGAATAAGAAGGGAATTCTCTACTGCAAGGACTCCTCAGCAAAATGGAGTAGTGGAAAGGATGAATAGAACGGTTCAACAAATGGCTCGTGCTATGCTAGATGAGTCTGGAACTCTCGCAACCTTCTCGGGTGAAGCTGCATTTGCTGCAGTTACTATTCTCAATAAGACAAACGTCCAAGTAAACAACACTCAAACTCCTCATGAACTCTAGTATGGTAAGACTCCCACAGTAAAATACTTCAAAATTTTTGGAAGCAAATGCTACATCAAAAAGACTGATGAAAACCTTGGCAAATTTGAACCTAGAGCAGATGAAGGCATTCTCCTTGGTTACTCTCCCCACAGCAAAGCATATAAGTGTTACAATAAAAGACTTGGAAAAATTGTTGAAAGTATTGATGTAGTGGTTGATGAAGAAGGAAACATTCCTAGGCAGGTAAAATTAGAAGATTTCGAAGATAATGAGGACTATCCTTCAACATCAAATCAGACTTATGATGAAGAAGAAACTCATGAGGCACCAGAAGAATAGATAAGGATAGAAGAAAAGACTCCATCCAGGTACGTTCAGAAGAATCATCTAGAAACTCAAATTTTGGGGCAGAAAGAGGCAGGTGTACAAACAAGAAGAACCATTTCAGAAGCTTCAAGCTATCTAGCATTGCTCTCCTCCACTGAACCACAAAATGTAAGTGAGGCATGCAAAGATGAATGCTGGGTCAAGGCCATGAATGAAGAACTGGAGCAGATTGAAAAGAATAACACTTGGGAGTTGGTCCCTAGACCAAAAGATAAGAATGTCATAGGGACAAAATGGATATTCAAAAACAAGCTGAATGAAAATGGAGATGTTATTAGAAACAAGGCCAGACTTGTTTGTAAAGGGTATGCGCAACAAGAAGGTATAGACTTTGAAGAAACTTTTGCACCAGTTGCCAGACTTGAGGCCATAAGAATGTTCCTTGCTCTTTCTAGCTTTCAAAAGTTCAAAGTATTTCAAATGGACGTGAAATCTGCCTTTCTGAATGGAGACTTGGATGAAGAAGTGTATATTGAGCAACCAGATGGGTTTATCCTTGGAAATGATCCAAAACTTGTATGCAAACTCAAAAAGGCTCTCTATGGCCTTAAACAGGCTCCAAGGGCTTGGTATTATCATTTGGATAAGTATCTCCATCAACAAGGTTTTACAAAAGGATCAACAGATAGCAATCTATATATAAAAATTGACAATGATAAGTTGCTAATACTTGTTGTATATGTTGATGATATCATCTTTGGTAGCAATGAAGAAGACATGAGTCAAAACTTTGCCTTGGTGATGCAAAAAGAATTTGAAATGTCCTTGATTGGTGAGATCACATATTTTCTTGGTTTACAAGTCCAATAAAACAAAGACGGTATTTTTCTATCACAAACCAAGTATCTCAAGCAGATCTTGAAGAAATATGTGATGGAGGATTCGAAACTAGTATGTACTCCTATGGTAACAAGATGCAGCCTCAACGCAAATGATGAATCAGTAGTAGTACATCAACCAACCTATATATCCATGATTGGTAGTCTTCTCTATCTAATAGGTACCTGACCAGACATTATGCATGCAGTAGGAATAGTTGAAAGGTTTCTGGCAAATCCAAAGGGAACTCATCTTCAGGAAGTTAAGAGAATTTTCAAGTATCTTCAAGGAACTCAAAACTATGGCTTATGGTATCCTAGAGATACAGATCTCACACTTCATGCATATATTGATGCAGATTGGGCAGGAAGCGTGGATGACAGAAAAAGCACTAGTGGTGGTGCATTATTTATGGGTTCTAGATTAGTATCTTGGTTCAACAAGAAACAAAGTTCAATTGCATTATCTACAGCTGAAGCAGAATATGTGGCTGCTACATCTTGCTGCACACAACTCCTTTGGATGATGCAAACATTCCAAGACCTTCAAATCACTTGTACTCCACCTATCTCCATTTTTTGTGATAATACAAGTGCAATTAGTATTTCAAAGAATCCTGTCATGCATTCAAAGACTAAGCACATACCTATCAAGTATCATTTTCTCCGGGAACAAGTGCTTGAACAAAAGGTCAAATTGGAGTATGTTCCCTCTAAGGAACAAGTTGTTGATATACTCACCAAACCATTGCCCACGGAGACATTTGAATACCTCAGACAGAAGCTGGGGGTAGTTGATGCATCATCTTGCTGTTGAATCTTGTTTGTTTTAGAGAAAAGTGGTTGTACGCGAGTTTCATTAGGAGGATCCGTGTACATACACCGGTTTACGAAGATACAGTTGCGTATATGTTGGTTTGAAGACAAACAGTGGGCCAAGCTTAGGATGAAAAGAGTCTGATATGGGTCTGACAGAGAACATCTGGCATAGGTTCAGGGGGAGCATATATTGTTCTAATAATGCATTGTTGGCATTATCTTAGAAGTTCTTGGTTCTATTTCACAGTTGTTTTGATTTTAGGTGGAACAGGTGCAGAGGGAGAGCATGGTTGCTGGTCTGAATGATGATTGACAGATGGTACTAATGATAGTTGTTGATAACTATCATAATCTTGTTGTAGATATTTCATTTCTATGTCATGTATTTCTTTTCTTATCAAGGTCATGTAACGGCCTATCTTGGTTTCCCCACTATGCCTGGGATGGATGATGTAATGTTCTTGTTTTATCTTGTATAAACTTTTGGTGTATCCCCACTTGGTTGGGAGATGGATGTATGTATGAGTCTTTGGTGGTAGAAGGTCATTTATAATTTATAAATTTATGTATCTTCTTGTAGAACGTCTTCTTGTAGACCTTGCCTATAGTCAGGGGGAGCTTGGATAGCACAGTAGAGCAGAGACTTCAACATGTACTCAGGGGGAGCATAACCCTTTTCCCTTGATTTCAAAGGGGGAGAATGAATTTGAATGATTTAGGGTTGCCATCAAGTACAAAGGGGGAGATTGTAGGCATTATGGCACAGGTGTTGTCCTTGATGGCAACTCACTTAGATGGCAGATCACAGTTCAAGCTCTCAAAATGGAAGAAAAATACATATACGCAGGTTCCTCTTAACTAGGTCGCGTATACACGCGGTATTGATGATCCAAAGTCGCATATGCGTATACACGCACTTTCATGCACGGAAAACCGCATACATGTGGGAAAGCTTATTTTTGGGTCCATGGTATTTGGACCTATGGTTTTGGACCTTGGTATTGCGTCTGAAGTATTGAACCCAGGTATTGGGTCCCTAGTATTGGTTTTCTATGGTTTTGGACCATGGTTTGAGTAAGGCCTAAGACTATAAAAAGGAGGAGATCATTTGGCAAAGGTATTGACTCAAGTATTGAATATCTTATGAAGAGAAAGATCCGGAATACTGGTGATTGGTTTATGGTGCATAGATGAATTTGAATCAAGGAGGAACTTGAGCACAAGAAGATCTATAAGTTCTATTAATGGGTCAAAACTCAAGACTTGAATAGTAGTATCTTTGTGTGATTTTGATCTGTTATATTTGGCGCATGACTTGATCTATAAATCTGATAATCTGGGTATAACTGATTTCTGAATATTTGAAAGAATGAATTATCTTTTATAGATCTGTACGTAGGTTCAGCGAAGCAAAGGCACGTATACACACTAGTTCTATAATTCAAAACAGTGTATATGCAGGTTGGCCTTAATTCAAAAGCATATGCACGCAGGTTGTACACATTGAAGTAGCATACGTCTCTTGAAATATGTTTTAGCTACTTCTATTTATTGTTGCAGTGTTCTGGGTTCAGAATTGGTGTCTGGTTACTGTTACTGTTTTCTGGGTACAACATTTAGAGAAGTGACTATTTGATTCAGTTTTGTTTGGTGCAAAGGAGATCGGTTGATGCAGATATACTTGATGTTTGATTGATGTTATTCATGGATCTAGTCTGAAAATTTATGAAACGTGGTCCCTGAAAGAAAAGAGAAGGTTGTAGCCTTCTATAGGTTAGCACCTACGTAATAGTACCTCAGCTAGTACAAGAGCTAAGGGGGTTGTAGCTCCCTTCCAGGAGAAGCTGGAGAATGAGAGAAGGTTGTAGCCTTCTACAAGTAGTAGCCTGCATACTGGTATAAGACTGCACCAGTATAGAATCATTGTAAAAAGAAGTTTCTAATTAAAATAAGATAGAGACGAATTGCAGCAGGTGGTTTTCACCCACATTGGGTTTCCACCTTACATCTTGGTGTTCATGAGTGTTGCTTATGTGTGATGATTTTTTTTGCTTTACTGCTCCTGTTTACTGTTCATATGGTTAATAATGTTCTGATGCACTCATTAAGAAGCAACTAACTGAATTATAAGTTTACTAGATATATGCTTGTTGCATTACACACAATTGTGTATACTCGCGGTTTTCCTTAACTGAAGGAGCATATATGAATATGAATTTGGAAATGAAAAAGTTTTATTGATTTGATAATACTGATTCACCCCCCCCCCCCAGTATTATTTCCAACATTCCTGGGGAAATCCACAACTAAAAACCCCTGCAATTTGTATATTGCATAAGTCAGAAAATATGAGAAGATTACAATTCTTTGCTCAAGCCCGAGCAACCTCTGCACTATCTCTATCTGTCTCATTACTTCCTAGAAAAGCATAGGCCAATACTTAACCAATTTCTCACTTGCGCAAGTCCCTATTTCCTTGTGTTTTTTGCTTGGGGTGTGCTGTCCCTATTGGAATCTTCCCCATAAGGCCCTCTAAAGCCCGGGCATAAGCGCCCTCTTGCTACCCATATGCGAGGCCCGCCCTTAGCCACCGCCCACCTTCCCCAACCTGTGCGGGAATTAGTCCCCTATTAATTAAGGAAATTCCTCAATATGAATTGTCCAATCCTCATTGGCCTTCCTCTTATTGCATGCACCACCTGTACAATTCAAATGATTATACAACTGATAGTACATTGTCCATGAACTCCAGTCTCAACTGCGTAACTCTCAAATCTAACTTGCATGAGTTATTTATGAGTGAATCATTAGTTAACTAGTTGATCACTACAGGAAAACCACACTACTAGACTCCCACTAGTTCCTCCAACAATTGGAACTAGTTTAACCGACTTTAACTTGGTTAAACTAAACTAATTAATTACAACTCAAAATAAACTCAACCAAGGATCCTATAATGTAGGAGACACTCTACATGACTCAAGTTAGACCCTCAACTCGAATTAACTGAACCAACTAAGTCAAATTAACTTAGTTAACTAATACAAGTTGTCATGACATGTGGAATTACAATTTTATTCCTAATTTAATTCAACGAAAAAATTAAATTAGGATTTTATTGTTGCATTTTCAACGTTCATCTGATTTTGGCAGTGATATCTGAATTCCCTTTATTGGGTGGAACCACTATGTCACATGTCTTTAGGGTGGAGGTGAAGCCTCTGGATTCCCTGGAATTTATTAGTTGTTTAGCAGCTAAAGGGTGGAGGCAGCATGCCTCTGGACTATCTGTGCTTTTGTTGACTGCTAAATAGTTTGTGGGTGGAGGTGGGAGAAACTCTAGTCCTTGTTTCAACTAGCAGTTGGAGTTTTATCCCTTGAGAAAAACCACCTCAGCCTCTGGAATATGGCTTAGGGGTGACAACTACAAGTGAGGATTGATTGCAGCTTGTCTATGATTAGGTGGAGAGTTGTTTTCCCAGACTTAGCTGCCCAATTCAATTCAAGTTAAGTGTCCTCATATGTATTCCTTGCCATTAAGTTTATGTTGGAATGTTAAGTAATTGCATTCGTTACATGAAAAGTTCATGGCTCCCCTGTAGTTATGAGAATAAAGTTTTGAAAATCTTCCATATAGAATATGAATAATGGTTCCTTGTGTTAATGTTCTACACTAACATTCTATATGCAGGGAAATACATATGTATAATAGTGTTGTATGCACAAATTAAATACGACTGTGTAGTCCTTATGAGTAAACATTGGGGAAGGTATAACAACCTGTGTTGACTTGAGAAAATATGGAACTAATTGTTGATTTGAAGAATAATGGCTCATATCCTCAATGGGCTTGAATAGGGAAACCTTTGTTATCCTCACATCACGAGTAAACTCATTGGTATAGTTGGTACAGTGAGTTGCATAGACCTCACTAAAATGACTGTAAGAGTGCATGGAGTTCAAACCAGTGACTGTATGCAAGAAGAAGAATTACATATAACTTATAGAAAATATGTATATATGTATGTGTAAACGTTGTTGATTTAAGTGCTGAGGTTTTGGGCTTAATGCCTACATTTCTTAGTGACAACCATGTGAGTAGTCAATTTTTATGATAATAGTACAAGGGCGAAAAATCTCAATTTGCAACATCCCTGAAATGTCCAATTATCCATAGGCATGCATCGAGAGGTTTCGGTCCATGCACATGCATAATATGATATAGATGGGTGTGTATTTCATATATATATATATATATATATATATCTATATATATATATATATATATATATATATATATATATATATATATATATATATATATATATATATATATATATATATATATATATATATATATATATATATATAGATATATAGATATATAGATATATATGAGTACCCAAATTTGAGGTCAAGGTCGACCTTGTGTATGCGCTGAGTTGGAGCCATGGCCCTAAGATCGAATCCTTTAGACCATATCACTGTGTCACATAACCGAGGGTGAACTCAAGCTCGATGAATGGCAAAGGTCCATTCAAAGATAGATGGTCAGGATTAATAGTAGGAGCCCCCCTATGATGTCAACGGGGGGGGGGCGCGGGGTGGGTGGTCTCACCTTGATCATGACCATTTAATGAGTTGTGGGGAATCATCGACTAGGATTTTGGTGGGGCCTCCTCCCCATGATGTCAGCGAAGGGAGGATGAGGCCTCGTAAACCGTCGGATGGGCAGATTTATTGTGAGTCATTGGATCGTGACTTGGGAACCATGCGTTGGAACCAAAATAGAAAACCCCCCTATGATATGGTGGAGGGGGGGGGGGGGGGGGGTGGGATATTATGCGGGAGCTGTAAGGTTTGGAAAAGAAGCAAGGACTAATATATTTTAGCTCTCGAACCATAAAATGGAGCTAGGATAGCGAACCCCCCACCCCCGTGACGTCAGCGGGGGGTGGGGGGGGGGTCTGTTATTGAATTGCAATCATTGATTAAACAACTTATTGCGGACCATCAGATGGCAAAGGGATAGATGTATACTATATGAGGGTTATATAGATCTGTGTGTGTGATGGGTTTGGAGGGTGCGCGGTGGTATTAAAATAGCCATATATACATATATATGTGGATACAATATGTTGTAGCTTTTTCTCACACCCATAGCACAAGTGCTTCGGGAGATGTTAGCGCTTGGAATTCACCTAGGCTGAGATAGACAAACTCTCAAGGCTACATCAAACCATTTCACCTCGTAGCTAGCCCTACGAGGTATGAGAAGGCTCTCTCGGGTCAGATTTGATAGATCTTTCAATAGGATTAGGCTGACCAATTAAGAATAAGGATTTTAGGCTAGTAAATTGATAGGGGGTTTGGATTTAATGATTTTTGGGGTTTTTTAATGGAATGACGGGGCTTTTCTGGGCTACATGGGCAAAATCACAGCTTCAAACAGAAAAATATAATGACTACACAGGTTATCAACTGAGGCAAGGTAGGCATGCAATTTAACACCAAATCTGGTTTCAAACGGGATGGCAAGACTGGTGAGGAGTTAAGGAGGGCAGACAATAACTCTGAATCCTCCTTAAACAGTAGAAAACATCGAAAGCGAACAAACTTATAGGAGGAGCATATAATACTATGAATTCCTACCTAATCACTTCATTTGTTCAGCTTGAAAGGGTCATGAAATGAAATGGAATATAACTGATTACATATGAGACAAAGGGAAAAACTTATGCTAAATCAACATACCACATGAATCTCAGCAAACAGAGCTGTGAAATTCCATTAAATTCTCTGCAGAAAACTGTACAATACAAAGCTCTCTGCTTCTCCAACAGCTCCCAGCGCTCAGAAAAAACTCTCCCTCTCTCACTCTCTGACTAACTAAAAATTATATCTATATTTTTTATACATTACATAAAACTAAACTAAAAAAAACCAAAAAGCAACAGCTCGACCCCACAATCAGGGCGCTGTTTGAAACTGAAATTACAAAAAAAATCGAAAATAGAAAAGCCTTCTATCATAAAACAGTACCATCTCCCTAAAAATCTTCTGATTAACTAATAAAAACATAAATGCTGGAGCGCCTCTCTTTTTGGTTTCTGCGGTCTTGAAATAGGAAATCTGTTGCGGTTGTTGTCTTGGTGACATGAATGAGGATCGGACTTAGTGCTTAAAAATACCACATGAAATTTGACGGTGGCAAAATGTGCTACAAGTACAGAATCACAAACATGCCACGCGGCATACTCATGGTACAGTTTGCTTGAATGACAAAGGCAGCCATATAGAGCGCAGATCTTGTTGAAGCATTGATTAAAATCTGGGAAATAGGAATCGAATCCCATTATGCTGTTCTGGCGCCGTTTGAATAGCACTGAGACTACACGTTTACCCTTGGCACTCTTCTGCTTCTCGTAAGAGTCTAGTAACTTTGGTGTGTAAACAGCATCAAAAACAAGATCGTATGCCACCTGGAGCTCCACATCAACATAGTCGGCATCCAATTCTATAGCCAAACGAAGTACATCAAGGCGTGTTGCTTCATCAATACTCCAACGCTGCTGTTCTACCGAGATTACAGCAGGAGGAACCTTGGAACTAAAACATCCATAGCTGCTACAGTCTTCCCATCCGCATTTTCTCACATATAGAAAGCTTTTATATCTTTGGGATAATCTTTTATAATAACAGGTGAACCAGAAAAGGCTTCCTCTGTTATATAACGCTCATGCTCACTCTGCAAGTCACATCCCCATGTCACCGGGAATTCAAAATTTTTCTTTGCTTTCAAAAGCAGTTCAACTGCATCTGTATATGTCAATTGCACAAATTTCTTTTCTGCAACATTACTTAAACGTGTAATTATCCCCTTCTCAATCCAGGTATTAAAGAATTCCATATCTTCTTTGCAATTATCCGGAATAAACCTCACTGGAGATAGACAGTTGCACAAGCCATGTCATCATTCAGATTGGCAAAAGCAAGCTCTGGTTCAATCATCCAGAACTCAGCTAAATGACGTGAAGTGTTCGACTGCTCTGCTCGAAATGTGGGACCAAACGTGTATATATCTGAAAGAGCACATGCATAGGTCTCTCCATTGAGCTGTCCAGAAACTGTCAAGAATGCTGATTTTCCAAAAAAAATCCTGTGCCCAATCAACATAACCATCCTTTGTGCTAGGGATCATGCTAATTGGAGAGCCCACATCCTCCTTAGAGCTAGGAAGCAAAGATGTGACACAAAATTGCTCTCCGGCACCTTCACAATCTGAAGCAGTGATTATTGGACTAGCAACCCAGACAAAACCCATCTCCTGGAAAAATTTGTGTGTGGCATATGCGAGGGCATTTCTTACTCGGGCAACCGCACCAAATGTATTTGTTCGAGGCCGCATATGTGCTACATTTCTCAGATACTCTCTACTTGCTTTTTCTTTTGAACAGGAAATGTGGCAGCATCACAGCTCCCAATCAAAACAAGTTTTGTTGTCCTCAATTCCACCTTCTGCTTCGAGCCTGTACTGGCTACTAAAACACCATCAATAAAGATAGATGCCCCTGTTGTGATCAAGCCAGACTCAAGCTTATCATATCCCTCAATATCAGAACCCATCACACACTGCAAATTTGAAAGACAGGACCCATCATTTACATCATCAAACTTTACAAAACCTGGCCACTTCAACGACTCTGACTCGAATAAAGCAAAACCTGCATCTGGTTTGCCCCTTCTAATGTATTCAATCGGTGTTGTTCTGCATTTTAGTGAGCTGAAGTTATCTGATGTGAAACAGAAGCAATTGATGTGCCATTAGACCAGTTTTGATTCCTTACTGGAAGTGCGTCAAGAGCTTTAATTAAAACAGTCTTCTGCAGTTCCTCTGTACAGTATTGAACTGATAGTCGCATAACTGCCATAGTTGGCTCAAGAACCTGCCCAGGAGGGCAAACATTACATCTTGAAATTTCTTGCACAGAACTCCAAATATCAAGAGATAATGACATTATATCCTCCTCATTAACACCCATATTCTTGCACCTGACAAGCACCTCACTAGAAAGACATTCTAAAACACGAGTCACAAGTTCCATGGATTTCTCACTTTCCCCTCCACTTTTTACAGATGCTGGAAAGAAAAATCCACATATCACTCGCTGAAAGCCAAGGAGAACTTGGGTGACTGCTGTAGAGCTTGAACATCATATAGATGTGATGGCTTTCAATTTCAGCAATATAGGCAGGGAAAGCTCATGAATTGACAACTGAGAAAGCAGCTCTACAATCACTACATCCACAAAAACCAAAGCCCTTGCTGAATCATTAAATTTCTCCAATGAGATGCCAATCTGAACCAATGCCCCAAGAGCTTGTTCCCATAAGAACTTGTGCTCATGCCTTTCTGATAGAACAGACAAGAGAAACAATAAGATTTCCTTGAATTTCTCTTCAGTAAGGGGTGAAAAGGATCCTGGAAACGAAGCCAAAGCCTGCAACCCAGCCACTCCCAAATGAATGATCTCATTTTGTGTTGTCAATTGTGATTTCTGGCAATCAATTCCATTGTGCGTTGGAATGGCAGATGCAAAAGCAATGGTTAATGGATTTGCTAAACACTGAAGCAGAGATAATGAAGAACTTCCAGAGCTCAGATCCAATCTAACTACTGGTTGTAAAACTAATCCCTCAGACAATATTCTGTTTGCTTGAACAATCTGATCACAAATATAAAGAGCACTAACTGTCACGAAGCAGTTAGCCGCACTTATGTTATTTGAAGCAAGTAATGGACCAGGCCCTTGATCCAAAGGAGCTCCCATAGCATCTAGAAGTCGTGGCAAGAATCTTTGAGACACAATAAAACAAGAAGCAAAAGAAGATTTTGCAGTAGCTGATAGCAACCTTCCAAGTGCTTGTACTTGAAGCCCCAACTCAGTTTTTGAAGGAATCACCTTTGCACTCACATCATTTTTGACACGCCTAAATATTCCCTCCAACTTCTCATCTTGATAGGATGAAGAACCACCAGAAACAATACTTTCATTATTTCTCAGAGTAAAGTGTAAGCAAGGCGCTTCAAAACAAAGGCCTTTGCAGTACTGTGAGAAGTTGAACTGGATTTAATGGAGGCCTTCAAGAGAGGATAACAACAAGAAGGGCAGCATAATATACAGAAATAAATTGCCAGACTTTGGTTGCTGATAGGAGTTTTGAAGTCGCTGCTGTCTTAAGAAGAGCCGAAGATAAATCACATAATCTGAAAAGCAACTTAATGATTTCTTCTTCAAAACCCTGTTTTGAAGAAGAAACAATCTCTGATATAAGACAGAGTCTAACAGGAGACATAGAAATATTCCTAGAGACAGCCTCTGGGTTGATTGTAGACTAGTGCCTAGGACATCTTAAAGAGAGGAGTGCATGGAAGATTATCAATGGGGGGCTTTCGATTTCACTCCAATTGTCACAAAGTTAAAAAAAAAGGATAATAAAAGGGGGCTTGGTTCAATTGGCCTTCATGAAGGTAGACATTCTCAGGGAGTAAATCGGGCTGATCTCAAGGAGGAATGTCTTGTTCTGGTGGCCGACACACAAAAACATGCAGCTTAATATTAACATTGCAGTAAAGTGAAGAGGAGGAAAGAGAGGAGGGAAATCGGTGCGTAGGGATGATTTCAATGCAAAATCCTAAGCCACAATGTTCCAAAAGAAATATGGAAGAGGGAGGAGATGAAAGAGAGGAAATAGCAGAGTGTTAGTCAGGGTTTCAGCCATATACTCATGGGTGTACTTAAGTAAATTTGTAGCTAACACAGGTACTGTTGCTACTTAGTAACAAATATACGATCATGAATCAGAGAGAAACCGACAACTTCACCCCACTATTTTAGAGAAAGAAAAACATATATGAAATGAGATTTACAAAGGGGAAAACATACTGCACATTGCCATGATTGGAATCACCAAAGAGTTTCATTAATATTCAAAAGGAGTCTCATTCACCAATCCATTTACATTAAACAATCCACAGCTCAAGTCCCTCATGAAAAAGCAATTAGAACCAAAATGGAATCAAATAATTTGGACCACTCGAGTGCAGGATTCTGGAACTTGAATTAAGTGTTTCTTCCCCCTATTTATATAGAGGAGGGGGATTTGAATCAAAATTTACAAAATATCTATGCCAAGGGCCAACTGTCCGATTAACTAGTTGTCTCGGCGTGCGATAGC
This sequence comes from Pinus tabuliformis, assembly GCA_031772625.1. Lineage (NCBI taxonomy): Eukaryota > Viridiplantae > Streptophyta > Pinopsida > Pinales > Pinaceae > Pinus > Pinus tabuliformis. Next base: position 1,127,708,562 of record CM062804.1, on the reverse strand, counting down.
TCTGCTGCCCAAAATGATTATAATTGGGATTTGATTCCTTTCTTTAAAATGCAAGAAATACAGGAAAATATAAGGAAAATTAACTAATGGTGAGGAAAATATCTCCCAGCTGTTCCTGTTATGGCCCCTAGTCCGACCGTGTCTCTACCATGATGTGCCTTTCTTGTTCTTTGGATGGTTCCCATCGCTTTCGCCTTAACTGCCTCACTTATCCACTCTTTGTAGTTGGTAGCGATCGATTGTGTTTGCTTCTTACAAAGCAGAAGTGGAGATCGACTCGACAGTCCTTCATTGTGTATCTAAGTGGAGCCCCATGCCAAGCCATTAAGTCTTCCTGAGTCCCATACCTCCATTTACTCTCTGAAGATGTGTAGCGAAGCAATCGAATTCATTTCAGAGGTGATTGTTGTCCTGGGTTTCTTGTTGTAGAGGCTTCCACAAGATTATCCCATATCAATTTGCAACTGATCCATGCCTCTATTCAATGTCTCAGTTGCCGACCCATCCACCCTTAAAGCTCTCTACCACACTATCAGAACCTAACTGCATCGAGACTTTTATTCTAGAGGACGTTACAAACAACCCTTTGGTTTAACCCCTTTCAACATTTCTTCTCATATGACGGGGGGCCATGACCTAGGGCTAAACATTTATATCAAAGCTCCTTTCTCAGTGGATCACAATCGGGGTTTGCAGTCAGGACTTTTACATTAGAGCTGCAACATGTTTGCAGCCTTCGATTACGATAGCCATTTAGCACTCGACCCTTGGTTCCTCGGCCCTTCACGTGATCGCAAGGCAGCCCCCTTATAGGAGCCCCCCAATTGGAGGTTCGCAATCAATGATTTCCTTTTGATGCACAACATACCACAACTATCGATCGACGATTGTCGATCACCCTCCGTGCTTAGCCCCTAGTTCTTTTAGCTCTTTATGTGACCACATGCCAGCCCCTATTGGAGCCCCTTTCTCAGCATATTGCAGTCAGGGTTTTAAGCTTGATGTAATAACATGCCTCAACATGCAAGTGCTGATTTGCAATCTTCGATGTGACGTCATCACTGCCACATGGCCCCCCGTGAGTGGTGACACATGTCGCCTAGATATGCCCCCTTAGAACCCCAGAAAATGTGAGATCTACATGCCACGTGTTCTCCGTACAACTGCATCATGATGACATCATACACCATGCGGTTTTATCGGGACCAATAGTATTCTGCCATGTGGCCCCCCGAGAGGAGAGAGAAAAAGACCTGCCTAGCCCTAGTTTTGCATTGATTTCCTTTGTTAAATGTTTTTGGCCCTCCTAACGCTTTAACACTATATTAGAACTTTTCCATTTCACAACTTTTCAAACGCGGTCATGTCCAGAAGCACTGATATGCAATGTCACTGGAACCTCCGATATGCCATGTTTCCTAATCCTCTGATTTGTGATCTACGATATGCTCCCGGGCCTTCAATATCTGATAATCAGTGATTTTTGATCGTTGGTTTTCTCTGCCCTCCCCTACTTTCTATTCTAGAAAACTTTGATTGTGATTTGCGATGAGCTGGGACCTCCGATATGCTGGGACCTTACCCTTGGTCATTTTCTCTTTTTTTTTTTCCTCTCTAGCTTTTAAAGGGCAACTTCAATCTGCTCTAAGTTCTGATCTAGAAGTCCATTTTTGGAGTTCCATATACCATTGGAAACCTTATTACGAGAAATATCCAATGGAGAGGTTCTGATTTAGCTTTGTGAGCTTTTGTGGTTTTGGAGATGGCTGAAAATTTTCTGCTCTTTTGCACCCTTTTGACAGTTGAAAACAAATTTTGTAGTGAGTGACAACTTGGCCACAACTAGGGATGGTGCCTTGCTGGCAAGGTGTTGAGAACCTACATACCAGTAGTGTTCACCATTGGGCATGGAGTTAAAAATATAATGAACTTAAACAACCATAAAATCTCCATGAAACTTTGTTTGCAGGGAGTCCTTTCCTCACCAAACTGAAATGTAGAAAAATAAATTCTACCAACTTGAAAGTAAATGCTCAGCTAGTGAGCTTATTTCTATATAGCCCCTATCTACGTATAGGGCTCAATTCACCTAAGTGAGTTCAACCCTCCAATGGAGCCATGCCAACATTTGGGTGTTGGACATAATGCCTCCATGTTGCTGAAATTTAAAAGTTAAAATAAGCATGCACCATGAAAAATCTGCAAATAAAAAGCTTGATGCATACTCCGGAAACAACCTCTAATGCTGACCAAAGAATGTACTGTTGTAATTAGATATAGGGTCAAAGAACAAACCAGAAGAATTTGCAGTTTCCTTATTTTCATGGAAATTCTGCTGACCAATATCTTCTTGGTCAGGGCAGTCGCAAATATGGTTCAACTCCTCAACTTTAGATTTTTCGAGCAAAATTGGTTGTTGGAAGCCTTCTCCCCACTTGTTGGTAAACCACTCCATTTGAAATTCCATAGTCATCTCGTCCTCCTCTAAATAATATGAATCATAAATCGAAGGGGGTTCTTGATATTGTTCTCCAGGTGAAGGATGTTCATTGTAAATTGGAGCCTCTTTGTTGACCTCCTGGTGGGCCTCCTCTTCTTGTGTCACTTCCCATGACTGGGAGCATTGTGTCTTTGCATCACTTGAATCTTCGTCAGATTCATATACATCATAAGAAGGAGAAACATCAAATTCGACTGAATAAGATCTCTTAGGGTTTATTTGCAGCTTGATGATGTTTCCTTCTTCTCTTTCTTGATCATTGGGTGATGATTCTTGATGCGAGTAGATGTTTTCTTGGAGCAGAGCTCCACAAACATCTTCAGTAGGATCATTAACCTCAGGAATATTTTCAACATTAAAATGTGTGCAACAATATTCAAACAGAGCATTCGATGGATATAATCTTTTGCAATAATGATTGAATGCTATGTGAAAGCTCTTTAAGGAAGATATGCTACCATGAGGTATTGTCCTATACCAAACTCTAGCATCCTCGTCTAAAGAATACATGAACAATTTCATTTGTACATCTTCAAGAAAAATACCCTGTTGTTCCATGCATTCATGAAAATCTTTGAGGTGTTGGTCAGGCCTTCTATTTATGTCTCCACTGAATCTAGGCAAATAGGTATTCCATTCATGAACTGAAGGGACATGATTGGGATAACCAACAATAGAAGAAAAATCCAGTGGGGCAAATTTGTTGGCTAGGAATTCAGGAATGGCCATTTTGAAAACCTTCCTAGGTGAGTGATTTCAGGTTCAAAGGTAGGGAAAGTTTTCAACTGCTTTAGCATCAGAGTGAGTATGAGGTTGCTTGAAAGCCAGGATGATCAAATAGAGATATGGACAGTGGAGTCGCTAGGATGTTTACCATAAAATTGAAACAATGGAGTCGCCAAGGTGAGAGATCTTCAACCCACACTTCCCTTGCTCACCTAATAGAGGGAATGTAAAAATTTGTTGTACCTAGGGAAAATTATTCTAATCTATTCCCTGGAAACAACTCCAGAAAGATGTTGTAGCTTTTTATCGCACCCGTAGCACAAGTGCTTCAGGAGACATAGAAAGCTTCCTAAAGACAACCTCTAGGTTGATTGTAGACCAATGCCTAGTACATATTAAAGAGAGGAGTGCATGGAAGATTATTTATTGGGGGCATTCGGTTGCACTCCAATTGTCACGAAGTTAAAAAAAAAAGGATAATAAAAGGAGGCTTGGTTCAATCGGCCTTCATGAAGGTAGACTCAAGCTAATACATGGATCCAAATGTTAAGGGGGTAAATCGGGTTGATCTCAAGGAGGAATGTCTTGTTCTGGTGGTCGACACACAACAACAGGCAGCTTAATATTAATGTTACAGTAAATTGAAGAGGAGGAAAGAGAGGAGGGAAATCGGTGCTTAGGGCTTATTGCAATGCAGAATCCTAAGCCACAATGTTCCAGCAGAAATATGGAAGAGGGAGGAGATGAAAGAGTGGAAAGACCAGAGCGTTACTTAGGGTTTTAGGCCATATACTCATGGGCACATTTTTCACCAAAAGCTAAAGTAAATCTGTGCACATTACAGGTACTTAAGTAAATCTATAGCTAACACAGGTACTGTTGCTACTTAGTAACAAATATACAATCATGAATAAGAGAGAATCCGACAGCTTCGCCCCACTATTTTAGAGAAAGAAAAACATATATGAAATGAGATTTACAAAGGAGAAAACATATTGCACGTTTCCATGATTGGAATCACCAAAGAGTTTCATTAATCTTCAAAAGGAGTCCCATTAACTAGTCCATTTACATTCAACAATCTACAGCTCAAGTCCCTCATGAACAAGCAATTAGAACCAAAATGGAACCAAAGAATTTGGACCACTCGGGTGTAGAATTCCGGAACCTGAATTAAGTGTTTCTCCCCCTATTTATACAAAGAACAAGGGGGCTTTGAATCAACATTTACAAAATATCTCAGCCAAGGGCCAACTATCTCAGGGTGCAATAGCTCTGTTGCCTAAAATGATTACAATCAGGATTTTATTCCTTTCTTTAAAATGCAAGAAATACAGAAAAATATAAGGAAAATTAAGAGATGGTGAGGAAAATATCTCCCATCCATTCCTGTTATAGCCTCTAGTCAGGTCGCGTCTCTGCCATGATATGTCTTTCTTGTTGTTTGGTCGGCTCCTGTCGCTTTCACCTTAACTGCCTAACTTCTCCACTCTTTGTAGTTGGTAGCGATCGACTGTGTTTGCTTGTTACAAAGCAAAAGTGGAGATCGACTCGACAATCCTTCAATGTGTATCTGTGTGGAGCCCTATGCCAAGCCATTAAGTCTTCTTGAGTCCCATACCTCCATTTACTCTCCGAAGACGTGCAACAAAGCAATCAAATTCATTTCTGAGGCGATTGTTGTCCTGGGTTTCTTATTGCAGAGGCTTCCATATGATTAGCCCATATTGATTTGCAACTGCTCCATGCCTCTATTCAATGTCTCATCTGCTGACCCATCCACCTTTAAAGCTCTGTACAATACTATTGAAACTTAACTGCATTGGGACTTTTATTCTAGAGGACGTTACAAACAGCGAGTCCTGATGCTCCTTGGGCCCCCTTTGGTTTAGCCCCTTTCAACCTTTCTTCTCATATGATCGAGGGCTATAACTTGGGGCTCAACCTTTATATCAGAGCTCCTTTCTCGATGGATCACAATTGGGGTTTGCATTCGAGACTTTTACATTAGAGCCACAACATGTTTTCGACCGCCAATTGTGATAGCCATTTAGTGCTCGACTCTTTATGTGATCGTGGGCCAGCCCCATTATCAGAGACCCCCAATCGGAAGTTCGCAATTGAAAATTTCCTTTTGATGAAAAACATACCAGAACCATTGATCACTGATCACCCTCCATGCTTAGCCCCTGGTTCTTTTAGCTCTTTATGTGACCATGTGCCAACTCATATCGAAGACCCTTTCTCGGTGGATTGCAATCGGGGTTTTAACCTTGATGTAATAAAATGCCTCAACCTCCAAGCACCAATTTTCGATCTCCGATGTAACGTCATCACTGCCACATGGCCCCCTGTGACTGGTGACATGTGTCACCTAGATATACCCCCTTAGGACCCCTGAAAATGCCAGATCTACATGCCACGTGTCCTCCGTACTGCCTGTTGAGTTGTGTTATATTATTTCCACGACTATCGCCAGTAGTTAAACTGGGGTAATAGAGGGGGGGAGGAGCCCCCCCTTTGTTGAATCGGGTACAACGAGGGGGTCACAGGTGGGGTGGTAGCCTCCCTCTACGGGGTCCGAGACAGCGCCCTGGGGAATTTTTTTTTGGGACCTTATATTAGGTGGGTGGACCTAGCTATGGTTTTATGCATGGATTTAGCACATGGTTTTGGGCGTGATGGTTCTCGATCCATGGTATTTTGTAGATCCGTTCAAGGGAACTATGATTATGTTCTAATCTAGGTTTAATGGATTGGGGTTTATGGATGCTTTGGCATGTATATATATGTATTGTAACATTGAAAGGAACATAATGGAATATCAATTTGGTAGTCCTAGTTTTGGGATCTAGGAGAAAATATCTGTGTATATTTGTTTTATGTGTTATGCTCTTGCCATTATTTATTTTCTGTTTTTAGAATTCATATGTAGGTAATTTCTATATGGGGTTAAAACCTACACTGCCACATCATGATGACATTAGACGCCACGTGGCTTTATTGAGACCAATAATATTCTGCCATGTGGCCCATGGGAGGAGAGAGAAAAAGGTCTGCTTACCCCTAGTTTTGCATTGATTTCCTTTTTTTAAATATTTTCGGCCCTCTCAAAGTTTTAACATGACATCGGAACTTTTCCATTTCACAAATTTTCAAATGCAGTCATGTCCAGAAGCGCTAATATGCGATGTCGTTGGAACCTCCGATATGCCATGTTACCTGATACTCCGATTTTCTCCTGGGCCTCCGATCTCCGATAATCGGTGATCACTAATTACTGGTTTTCTTTGCCTTCCCTTGTTGTTGCTTTCAGAAAACTATGATTGCGATTTGTGATGAGCCGGGACCTCCGATATGCCAGGATCTATCCCTTGGTCATTTTCTCTTTGTTTTTTGGCTTTTAAAGGGCAACTTCAATTTGCTCTAACTTCTGATCCAGAAGTCAATTTTTGAAGTTCCATATACCATTGGAAATATTATTCCGAGAACTATCCAATGGAGAGGGTACTATTTAGCATTGTGAGATTCTGTGGTTTGGGAGATGGCTGCAACTTTTATGCTCTTTTGCACCCTTTTGACAACTGAAAACAAATTTTGCATTGAGTGACAACACAATACACCCACATGAAAGGGTGGGAATCAAAACAGGGAATAAGGTAATGAGACCTAACACATGGGCACAACGAGGGGACCATGTCAGTGCCACATGGAAAGGGAAGAGAGGAGACACATGTAAATCAACAAAACTTTAAAGGTACATAATTTGCAACCCTAGAGTCCAAATTGGACAAAATGTATATCACTGAAAATGTCTCATTGAGACAAATATGATGTGGACATCCAAATGAGTTTTGGGGAACTGGGAAGAAAAAAAATTATCCCATTTCTATAACTGTACCAGGGAAGTTGGGTTAACATAGTAAGCACACTCCCAAGGGTAAGGGGGTGTGTTTACAAACATAAACCCTAGCTGCACCCAAGTCTCAATATTGTCATTGGGAATTTCGTGCAAGTCTTGGTGCCTCTATGCAAGAATGACTCTCTATGGTATGGTACTTGTCCCTGTGTTATGTCTATTATAAAGACCTTTCCTATGTACAACATTTACACATATATTTTTTGTTTCTTTCATTTAAAAAAAATCAAGATAATAAAAAACAACATGAGATAATAACACACAAATTATTATATGTAGGATGCCATGCATAAATTTTTATTAGAAAATAAGTTACATATTCCAAGTGTGACATCCCCTGGTTAATATTTCTCTCATCGTAAATAATTGAATATTTAAATGGTTGAGAGATGGACATAGATTCCATTGCTTGAGGGAATTGTTGTTTTAAAAATATCAATTCTGTTTGGCTGAGTGGTTTTAAATTGGTTGATTGTGCCATAAATTAGTTGAAAGAAGAAGGGATAGGTCCAGGTTTCCTTTCGCTCCTACAACAAGTAAGAGAATAGGACAAAAAAATAAAGGTATCATGGGTTGTGTTGTCCTAGGATGTTGACTGGTGTGCAATCGTGGAGAACGATGGGAAGTTAGTCTGTTGGGAAGAGGGAAGAGGAACTTCATTCAAGACTCTCTCTCTCTCTCATGCATGTGCATAGGGCATATGCAGAGAGAACAAGTTCTATGAGGGTGTACAAAAATAGTCGAAGAAAGCACACAAATAATGTTGTAGTAAGAACAACAGAAATTTCTCCAAAGGTGGAGGTGAGAACGCAAAGAAGACTAGAATTCATTGTTGTTAAGCTCTAGAGAGATTAAGAAAACCAAATGAATAATCCTCAAATAGGCTCGCTTGGTGAAAGCATTGTGGAGAGTAGTGACTTTCCTAAAGGCTAAAGAACCACTAGAATCTTGTTCGTTGATGAATCACCAGCTAGGAGAGAAGCACCTAAGTATTTGGGGAGATGATGAACCACTAGGTGATAACAACAGTGGTGCTTTCTCTCACTGGTGAAATATATGGTAAAATGGATTTTGTGCCCTTAAGGTGGCTTATCCACTAATTAACCTTCCTTATTGTGGGCTCTCTTCTCCTTAAATTGAGTTCAACTCTCTACTCTATAGTACCTTGGCATGGATGTTTATTATGTATAAAAAGTCTAAGAATATTGAGTGAACGCTTGTGTAGTTGGTGGATGAACGTAGGGTGGCCTTATGGCATCCTATTTTAGTTATTTATTGTTGAAGTTTTCCCTTGGAAAGTACTGCACCTCAAGCCTTGAAATCTAGCTTGGGGGTGACAGCCACAAGTAAAAGCGGATGTAGCTTATTTATGGTTGGGTAGAGAGTAAAAGTCCTACTCTCAGTTGTTAGTCCTACTTAATATATATAAGATAAGTATTTACTCGATATTCATATGTTAAAATATATGTCTGTGTGTGTTTATGTGCATGACATTGGTTATATGGTTCTACTGATAATAAGGGATGTGATTTCTTGTGTGTTAATGGGACGTTGAATCTCGAGTACGCATGCCTGAGGATTGATGAAATTCTTATATGTATAAGTGTTTGAATCTTTGTGTTCCTTTCATTAAAATGATGAGCATGAATTGTTGGTCATTTGTTATTTATTTGATCTGTGTATGTGAGTTGATTGATCAAAAGGAGCACATATTTATGATGTGCGAGGGAGTTGCTCGAGTTCCTTGTAAGTCTGAAGGAATACACTCACGGGTAATTCAGTTCCTTTGCCCTCCTTTTGAAAATTAGTTCACAAAAGGGAAAGAAACCCATGCTCATCTTGAAACCATGATGTCCTCTACCTCTGTTAATATGGATGATTTTCCACTAATCCACTAGGAAGCCAAAATTGTAGAAACAAAATGTGAGTTTGATTTGTATGAACTTCAATATTGGGCTTTTCAGAGATTCCAAGATAACAATGTGTTGAAGGTGTTGGACCCGCCAAAATGTCAAGGGGATCTACCCGGTAAGAAGTCCCAATTAGACCTCATACCGTTTGGTGTAGGAGTCCCAACAGTGGGTCGTAAGGTAATGCCTTGACCATGGCAAGGAAGATAACTCTGTCAGGAGCAAGGATGTGAATGATGCTGAGAGCCAAGGAATGTGTACGAGAGGTTCCAACACTTCGAAGGGAGAGGAAGGTGAAGGTGAGTTCCAGGTTGAAAGGAATCAGTCCCAACTCATCTAGGAACACACCACACAAAGGACATGCACAACTTTCAGTGGAGCAGTCCACTCGGATGCGGCAGTCACAACAACAAGGTAAGATAACACGAACAACACTTAAGGATCAATCCGAGACGAGTGTGATGGTTGATATAGCAAGGTTCATGAGAAAGGTTTTTCTGATGTCCAGCAGAGCAGTCGACATAGACAGTGACAACATTAACTACATATGCAACACATTAACAACAAGATTCATATAATTGCATACAAATCAGTTCATATACAAGTACATAAGTTAAACAATATATATCATTAAGGCAATCGAAACAATCCAACTACAATAACAACATATGCATGAAAATGTGTTGGCTCTTATTACTAAAGAAGTGTAAGTCACAATCATACAATACACCATGTAAACTTGCTAGCCCAAATAGTGTAACGTTACGGCCACATCCGCCTACTCCTCCAAAGAGATGTACTAGCTCTGTGCAGTGGAGAAGCCAAGGCGTGTTACAATACTATCCAAGCCTTCTTTAAGATAGTCTTAGTAGAAGCTTGGTTGAACAAAAGCCTATACACTGAGTTATGAGGGACTATTTATAACAAAGGGTGGGGTGGCCCTTGACATTCCCCTTTATGACCGTTCAAATACCCTCATGACTCTTCACCTACTCTATGATTGTTACATTCACTCTTGACACTTGACTTACACTTGACATGACTCAACGTTACAATGCACATATACCCATGTGAACAATGGCTTGAACAAGCCAAACTAGACACCACTATGGCTTAGACAACTATAGAAGTCCAACTGATCGACATCCTCGTGATGCTCAATACTAACATATAGGTGCCAAGATTGGTAGTCTCTGATAGTGTCCATGTGTTTCGCTGTGACATCTGTCTGGAACATGAGCCTTGCCTCCATGGCATCCAAGAACACTGATTGGGCTCCTCTGTCTAACTCATCTGAAAGTATGTGCATCATTGTCCTCAATGTGGCCGAACCAACAACATACTTGCGCATGATGTCTACACTGATAGGCAAGTCTGGACTGGTGGCGACGCGCATCAACTCGTCGAAGTACGAGTCAAGCTCCTGTTGGACCTACTTCTTGGTCTTCGCTTGGGTGAGAGTCCCAAGTGATGGAATCGCATGTGTGTGCACCACAACCTCCATGCTCTTGAATACTCATGCATGGGAAGCCTGTATGCTAGTGATGAGTTGCGATAGGTCCTCATAGTTCCAGATCTGACTCCAGCTTCGTGCTTGCATTTCAACGACGTTGGACCTCATCATCTTAGGTAAAAGAAGTGGGGCTCCCTTGTACTTCATCGTCCATGCCTACATGTTGTCAACGATAGCATGTATGTTCTTCAAGATGCGAGCTCTTCTCACACATTGATGCTGCCATCCGTGAAGATGAACAACTACTTGATGCACGGTACTGAACTTGGAGTACAATGCTCGCATGACTGTGTCCAAGGACAATACTTCATCTAGTATTGCCTTCTTCATTTCAGCTCAGGCAGACAATGTCACCAAGTCTCCTCCCTCCTTCGCCACCTATAGTTCCTTCACCATTTGTTATAGACATTTTTGGGCACTGCAACCCCAATCATAAATGTCCATAAACCAAGGGCTCTTAAGTCCCTAAAAGTGTTGTTCCAACCTCTAAAAGAACAAGGTCAATTGATTACACCTTCTCCCAGAAGTTCTCCATGAAAAACTACTCAGAACTGGTCAAAACTGGACCATCTCACTTGCTCCATGGTCAAAGTGCACTGCATCCCACCTAAATACACACAGGAGGTGCGATGCATACTGAAAAGCCCTTCTATGGGGTGCGATGGGTGAGAGTGGACAAATGGCAGGGTCAATCTGCAAGGTGGAGGATCATGGAATCTTCCAGAAACTTCTCTTGTGACACTTGCCTCTCTGCATTCGCCCAGGGATGAGTAAGAGATCATCAATCTCCAAGTGGAATCAAGAACTATCAGAGAGAGGACACTAATCAAATCTCAAAAGCTGACTCACCCCCCTTGCAAACATCTATATATGGATCCCTCATCCCAGAGATCCAGAGGCTGGAATTTGGTATCTTGTAAGGAAGTGCTATTGGTTTCTTGGTGTAACTTCATAGTGTTGGGTGATCTAAGCTTTTCATGAGGTGAAGAAGGGCTTTCTTGCTGAGAGGATGATGCTGGGTCAGAACAATTGGTTGTAATCCTCTTTTCTATTCTTGATTATTAATAAAGCTATTCAAGTTTTCCTCCACATTCTTGTATGATTGATGATGTATGCATTTGTGTGGTCAATATATATCTGGTCCTATATTGTTTATGATAGTAGATCTCTGTTCTTGGATAGTGTTATGCTGCTTTAATTCTACAGGTGCTCTTTGAAGCTGGGTAGATGAGGAAGCGAGTGGCAAAGATCTATCAGAAGGGAGAGGAATCAAGCAAGGAACCAAGCGCAAGACAGAGGTTGGTCTCCTTCTTTCCCCTCTTATCTACTTCTCATAAAGGAAAACGAAAGTGGTTTTAATTTGTTTGTTTGTAAGGTAACTACCAGCCTTAGTGGGACTAGCAGCTCTGCATAGACACTAGATTTCCCGATAACAAAATGGCGACTCCACTGGGGAGCGAATAGATTGTTTGTTTGTCTATATTTGTTTGATTTATAAACTTATAGACGGAGCCTGAAGTCAAGCCAGCTAGCCTTCGAACTGCATTTGCTATGCAAGTGCAAAGTAGATCAATGCTACTTTAGTCTATCTCCGGGTTTTGTTTATGAATTGAACAATCGATTTACAAGCTCTCTAATTGCCCTTGTGGTGGCTCTAGTAACCTCCTTAGATCTACCCCTGTGATTTATTTACTGATTACCACTTGCTTGGCCTAAATCCCTAAACTGAGCTGCAAACTGTGACCCGGAACCCAGTTGAAGTCTCGTCCCTAGACCATCGCACTATCTCTTCTTTGGAATCTGGATGCATCGTACTTACCATGTGTAATAGGTGCGCTGCATCTCACTTTCCGTGTGTTACAGGTGCCCTGATTAGACAAGACCACTTCTGCTCTTAGATTTGGTTTCTGTGTTCACTCTTTTCAGCTCTATTCAGGAGTTTTGCTGTCTGTAGTCAGTATACCTCTGTTGGAACCCCCTTCCTTACTATTATTCCGCCTCCATTATGCAAAGAACTGTAAATATTTTTATGTATTTTGAGCCATTTTCAGTTCTCTTTTACAAAGAAGTAGCGTAATTGAACTGTCGTTTCTTGATTTGAAAGTGTCGCAAGTGTCGTTTTCAGTCATAGAAGAGAATTTGATTATTCTGGATAGTCAATTACACTGTTACTCTTGTATTTGATTTGAATTAGTAGTTTTTCAAGTGTCGAAAGCAAGTTTTCAATTCCAAATCGCAAAGTGTCGTCATTGCCTTCATTTTGTCTTGAAAAGAAACTTGTTAGTAATGTCGCTTTGAAAAATAATTCAGATTTGCACTTAGCTTTCTTTTATCATTCACACATTAAGAAGGCTGAAAACAAATACATGCATGTGCATTTGCATTTAGACTATTTGTTGGTTTGATTTAGGATAGTGCATATAGTGTGTGCTCTCTGCTCTATGTTGAAAGAATATCATCTCTCTTTCCTTAGTAGCTAGGATTTTCATTGCGAAAAGAAGATTAAACAATTGTTTATCATCTTAGATTGCATTTTAGGAATTGTACATCTACATCACGTGGTGAACCTGAAAGGAAAATTTCTTAAGCAAGATCAACTGTAAAATAAATTTAATGAACCTAAAAACGCTTTGGAACCTAACGCACAACATTTAGAAGTCTAGGCTAGAGATGTAATTCGGCGTCGTAAAGCCTGGTAACTGTTGTTCTCATTGCTGGTTGGGTGATTCCTCCACTTTGAGACGATAAGTGCCAGTACAGACTTGTGCTCCCACGTACCGTCGAGTATATATTGGGAGACCACAATAGGCTTTATCCTTTATCCATAGGAAGCCGTGTCTGCCGCCCTATCGATCGCAATGCACTGAACACAACATTCGGGAAGATTGACTGCCGTACCGTAAAAAGTATTCTGCAGTTTTGCGATTGGTTTGGTAATCCCTCTGTCTAGATTTCCAGAGCAGTCTCTTTCATTCCTTTTCAGACTCCTTAAAGGAAAAGGTCCATCTGAGCACTTGTCACTTCAGGCTCATTAAAAATCGAAGGCGACTAGAGTCATCTTTTGTTTTTTCTCGACTCTTAAAAATTGAAAAAACAAGTTGTGTCAAAGCGTCTAAAATTTATTTTAATCGGAATAAACATCACCTTTCCTACGTTGGTCTTAGGTTGAGAAAAATGGAGTCCACCAACCAAGGATTTCCCCTTGGAGGAAATCCTAGTCCTTTCTCCTCTTGGGGAGATGTTGGTGTACCCCACATGGCCACATTGTCGCTTCCAGGATTGGCAATCAACTTGCCTGTATGGATCTTCTCGACCTCCGTCGTTCAGAACACCATGATTCTTGAACAATCAAGTCAGCAAATAAATGATGCCAAAGTTACCCCCCAACCTTCTACTTCATCCAGTTCTCCCTCTCCTCCTTCCCCTTCGCTTGATCAAGCTGGTAAAGCCAAAAATCAAGTAACTGAGAAGAAGAAGGAGAAGAAGAAGAAAGAGAAGAAGAAGAAGGAGCCAAAGGCGAAAAGGGGCGACCATGCATCGTCTAGCGAAAATCCACACACTGCACCGTCCAAGCCTAAATCCCCATGTGTCATTTGCAAAGGAGACCCCTATCATCGAGATTTTCCTTGCATCCCTGGAATCTTAAGGGACTGGTCTCCTCGTTTGCACAATCCGGTGTCATCGACCTCTGATGATCATGTTGAAAATACACCGTCAACTAGTGAAAGTGAAGCCCCTGGACAAAAAGGAAAATGTAAATTTCCTTGTAAACTGTGTGAAGGCGATCACGCCATCCACCATTGTCCCTTCTTAGATGAGGCTAAAAGAGTTTTGGACGACCGTCCGGTTTCACCGTTACATCTTCCTCCTGGATATAAGAAGCTCTTACAGAGTCCGTCACTAGTTGAAAATCTGGCTGACACACCATTGTGGTCGGCCGAAGTGTCTATCATTGAAGATAAACCATCTGAATCCACACCAGATGAAAGTCAAAAGGTCGAGGCGGCAGTTGACCCGGTCTTGCCTTCAGAGGATCCATCTTTAGATGATACAGTCACCGGAGAGAACAAGAATGACACCGTCCAAATTCTCTTCGTAAGCACAGACTCCGATGAACATGGGGGCAGTCTACCCATTCCTTTACCGCAGGAAGGAAGTTTTTCAGAGTCGTATCCGGCTGTATATTCGGTCCCACCTCCAAGAAACCTAGTTGTTTCCTTCGATTGGAATCTACTAGGCAGGCCCCGCTTACCGGCTAGTGTGCCATTTCGAATCATTGCTCAAATATATAGAATGATCATGGCCGGTACCATCATAGATGAAGGGGTTTCTGTGAGTATCCTTTCCTCAACTGCTTGGAAAGCGCTTGGTTCGCCATCGCTTTTGCCTGAAATGAGAAATATAACAGGCTTTGACAAAGGAACCAGTCGACCGTTAGGGATCCTTCCCAGTGTGCTGATAACATTGAGAAAGAAAACCGTTCACATGAATGTAATGGTAGTCCAAGGACCCCTGGATTATAATCTACTCCTTGGATGTGACTATATTTATTGCATGGGAGCCATTGTCTCCTCACTCTTTAGAGTAATGTGTTTTCTGTATGAAGGAAGAGTGGTCAAGCTCGTAGACCAGCTTTCATTCCCCAGTTCACACATCGTAAATAGTCGAATACCATCCCTGAATGGTCCTTTCATGCAAGGAATGTCTCATCAATCCCCAGTCCGTCCACCTGATGAGCGCGAGTGATTCATGAGGACATGACTGAAACCTAGGGGGCATGCACCCTGGTCTGTTTCGGCAGGAAAACCTTGGGCATAGGGTAGGTTTCCACGAAGTATATATGACTAGTTGACACACCCGTTCATTTAGGAAAATGGGGTTAGACCGAAATAAGATACCTCTGTTAAAAGGTAGGCCTTTCCCGATAAAACAAATGTTTTGTTTGCAAATTGAGGGGTAACGTGGAAACTCTACTTCACTATACCTGGGGGCATGCAAACCTTTTGGCATGCAAGCGAAGAGCGACCATTTATTTTTTTAAATTTGTAGGTCCTCTAACCCTTTAAACTTGTAGGATTGGTCGTTTCCTAACTTGCATAAAGAAAGGATGCGGGTCAAAGATTTGAAAAATGCCATTTTTAAATGAGACATCCTTATTATATGATTGGATCGAGCAGGTTTTAACGCGGAATTCAAGCTCGTTAAAAAATAAACATAAGCAATGAGAAAATGTTCCCCCAGAGTTTAAGCTCATTAAAAAATGAACCAATTTCCGGTAAATAACCATCGTGAATGTATTATCATCAGCCTTTGAAGCCTTGGTCGTGTTCTCATCATCACCTCCATTCTGTATTGGCTGATCATTCACCTCCATTTGATTGTTTACCCTTTATGAGGAACAGCTGCGAAGAGTGATCCTGTTAGCCATCCTTGTGACACTGCCGTGATTGGAAAATTCCAAACCTTACCTGGAATCAGTTGCTACCTGAATTTATCACTCGTTCTTCGAAAAACGAGTCTCCTTTAAGCTCTTTTCATATGACTCGTAAAATATGAAAAGATTACCGAGCAATTGGCCTCTCCAGCTCGTTAAAGTGACCGAAAGTGCTATCCCTTTTTTAGATTTTAATCTTTTTGGACTTGAGGGATTATTACACAAAAAGATCGAGCGCTTGTTTTGTTAGGCTCGTTAAAAGTACCGAAAATTCATCCCTTTTGTATTGTTTTATAATTTTTTCGGACTCAAGGGATTATATGACGAAAAAGGATTATTGGAGTTTTCTTTACGTCCCTTTTTAGACTCTCTAAAATTGAAAAGGACCGAGTTATCTTTGTCGTTAAACTCGTTAAAACCTAATAGCGACAAACTTGTCCATACAGACAAGAACGAGTTTCACTATCACTAGGCTTGTTAAAACATAACGATGGGTTTGCCCGAAGGGAAAATTATAGAACAAGCATATGTTATCCTCCTCAAGCTTGACAAAAATAAAGAGGTACTGGTCAACAATGATTGGGGAAAAATTGGGAAGAAAACATGAAGAAACTTTATTGGTAGCAAGTCGCTCTTAAACATGACACTTTCACTCCGCATCCAAGTCGGGTTGGGTTGTTCCGTTCACTGGTCATATCACCATGGGTCCATCACACCATCCATATTTGGGGTAACGCTACCAATCCATCATGTCAGTGTCACCGATATGTTCAAGAGAAGTCGCTCAAAGAATTCACCTATGTCTCATCCACTACAATACATTTACGCTCCATCCTTTCATGGCCGCCACCCTGAACCTTATATCATCAGATAGTTTTCACCTCCATTAAAATCATTTGCTCCATTCCATGTCATTGATGTGGGATTCACTAAGGCCCTCCTATGATGGATCGCTTCTTGTCGACATCAGCTCATTATCCAGGAAGTCGATCTAGGAACAACCCTTTCAGTACTTTGAAGCTTGCATGCCTCAATGGCAAGTTTCTCACTTCCGGCGACAGGTTTACATCAATGGCCTTCGATCGAAAGATTTTGTGTGGTGTTCGATGCCAAGTCCCTTTATTCACACCACGTGAATTACACTGTAGTACCTTGAGGGTCATCATCATTATCGGTGATTCCTCTCGCGCCTGTTAACAGCTTACATCATTGGCTGGTAATCAGGCGATGTCTTTCCATGTTTGACTCCAGAACATCTCTCACATCGATCGACTTGTACTTTGAGTGAAGATCGAACGAGATTGAAGACCCTGGATCTAGTTTCATCCATTCGGGCTGCGATATATATTCAGGAAAATAAAGACATCAAATGTACATCATTACTGCACAGATGATCATCCAATCCAAAGGATGATGGCTCTACCAGAATCATCAGTCTACACTCAGACGATTTTCCGTCTTATGTACATGAAAATGAATTTATAAAGTTGAGCATGGGAATGCCCGTCTCAGCTGGATCATGAAAATATTATGAAGATAATGTATTGTATTGTATCTTATTAGAGGTCGCCTTCCAGCTCGAAAAAACTTCAGATCCTCATGATAAAGCATTTCACCCGACATCAACAGATTAACGACCTCATGCTTTAGGGGGAAACTGTTATAGACATTTTTGGGCGCTGCAACCCCAATCATACATTTCCATAAACCAAGGGCTCTTAAGTCCCTAAAAGTGTTGTTCCAACCTCTAAAATATCAAGGTCAACTGATTACATCTTCTCCCAGAAGTTCTCCATGAAAAACTACTCAAAACTGGTCAAAACTGGACCATCTCACCTGCTCCATGGTCAAAGTGCGCTGCATCCCACCTAAATACACACGGGAGGTCCGATGCATACTGAAAAGCCCTTCTATGGGGTGCGATGGGTGAGAGTGGACAAATGGCAGGGTCAATCTGCAAGGTGGAGGATCATGGAATCTTCCAGAAACTTCTCCTGTGACACTTGCCTCTCTGCATTTGCCCAGGGATGAGTAAGAGATCATCAATCTCCAAGTGGAATCAAGAACTATCAGAGAGAGGACACTAATCAAATCTCAAATGCTGACTCACCCCCCTTGCAAACATCTATATATGGATCCCTCATCCCAGAGATCCAGAGGCTGGAATTTGGTATCTTGTAAGGAAGTGCTGCTAGTTTCTTGGTGTAACTTCATAGTGTTGGGTGATCTAAGCTTTTCATGAGGTGAAGAAGGGCTTTCTTGCTGAGAGGATGATGCTGGGTCAGAACAATTGGTTGTAATCCTCTTTGCTATTCTTGATTATTAATAAAGCTATTCAAGTTTTCCTCCACATTCTTGTATGATTGATGATGTATGCATTTGTGTGGTGAATATATGTCTGGTCCTATATTTTTTATGATAGTAGATCTTTGTTCTTGGATAGTGTTATGCTGCTTTAATTCTACAGGTGCTCTTTGAAGCTGGGTATATGAGGAAGCGAGTGGCAAAGATCTATCAGAAGGGAGAGGAATCAAGCAAGGAACCAAGCACAAGACAGAGGTTGGTCTCCTTCTTTCCCCTCTTATCTACTTCTCATAAAGGAAAACGAAAGTGGTTTTAATTTGTTTGTTTCTAAGGTAGCTACCAGCCTTAGTGGGACTAGCAGCTTTGCATAGACACTAGACTTCCTGATAACACCACGCTCATTATCAGCTATGAGGAAGTGAACACTGGAGCTAGTGGCTTCAGCATACATTCTAGTTGCATCAGCCAAAGTAGCTAGGTCCTTGTGCACATCGGTCATGATCACTTGTTCTTCAACTTGTGCAGGGGATGTTCGGTCCTCCATAGTTGGTACTCTGTCAGGCTGCACAACTCTATGTTGAGATTCATCAAAGGAGCTATTGTGCATCTCTGCTTCCAGCTGACCACCAAGGATCTCAGTGCCTCCTTGGTCATTCGAGACTTGCTCATCATCTGGATGCATTGAAGCGGGTGAGTCAACCTCCTTGTGGTGAGGCATGAGGTCAGTGTCCTGTTCCAATTCCAGCTGCTCCATGTCTGCATCCAACTATTGAAGATCCTATTATATCTCATGAGAAAAGTCATTCCCTTGTGAGGGGTCATCTTGTTCGCTTGATGCCAGTTGTTTAAAAGAATCAACTACTTTTACGGGCGCTGCTTCGTCTGTCTGCACGTGATGCGCCCCCCCTGGTGAATCTGTTTTTGCTGCGCTTCCTTCTCATGTTGGTGTAGCTCTTGTTCTTTCCGGTGTTGCTCCCTCAGCTCATGCAACTCCTTCTCTACTTCTTCCATTCTCTTCTTATCCCTTTGCCTTCGCATGATTCACTTGTCGCACTGTTGCCTCTTGTGTTGAATAGCCATAACTGCTTGTTCTACGAGTGGATCTGCTCGAAACTTGCATCTTTGTTCCTCCTCCATGCGGTTGACAATCTTTCTCTTCCCTTTATTGTGCACAGGTATGCTTGGCTCTGTTGCCTCTGCTGTTGCTGCTATCGCTGGTGTTCTCTATGGTGTTGCTTCATGCTGCCATGCTAACCATTCTATGGCGAAATTGACCTGTTCATTGGGTCTGGAGTAATGGTAACAATACCTCCATGAGTCTTCCTTGGCCCAATGAAATGCCCCATGGATCCAATTGAAATGAACTCTCATGCAGTGATCCTTCACAATGCAATGTGGGTCATACGGGTTGAGGCCTCGGAGGTCAAACAGGCACTTCCTCATTTGTTCAGCTTCAACATCCGCTTGCTTGATGCTCCGGATCTCGTATAACCCAACCCACAACGGAAGAGTGGGCCAAGGTGCCTTCTTCTTCCGCTGCAGCCTAGCTATTAATCCTGCTGAGATATGATACTGCTACTTCTTGCATGACAAGCATGTCCAGAGGAAACTTTGGAAAAACATGCAGAGGCTTCTTTGCACTGAACACTTGGATGAACTTGCCGCCTGGTGAGGCATACCAATCTGCAATGCCTAACAATGTCGTCATTGCTTCTTTTGACATGTAGGGTGGATCCTGTTCAAATATCAACCTGTACACTGGGGCGACAAGATAATCAGACAAAGGTTTGATCACTCCTCTGAAGCTGTACTCAGAGAATAGCTTGAAATATGTGCTCACAACAGTCTTCGTCAGTGACCATGCCCACTCTAAGCCCGGGAACTCATGTCGGGCACAGACTGCGTCTAGAATGTAGGCGAACATGTAAATATCTGCATGCATGCCTTTGGGAGACTATCAAGCCTTCGTGACTTGCTCCTTCAACCAATGAGCCATTATGTCGGACCAGTTACATAGTCTTCCTTCTCTAGCCAATTGGTCCATGCGACCACCCAACTCTAAGGGAAGGTCTTAGTGCTCACTTGGCCACTCAGTCTACATGTGTATATGACCAAGTATTGGTATGCCTTCCTCAATATCTTTGTCTCATAGATCTGATTAGGCGTTATCTTGAAACGAACTGGATCCTTTACCCAATCCTTTAGAATATCTCTAGAGTGTCCTCTGCTATTGGGAAAGCTGAATGGAGGGGTCATGACAGTCATGGGCTCATCCATCTGATACATCTCATTGTAATATCATGCCCAGAAGCTTGCAAACTTCTTCCCACTGACACTGCTCAAGGTCATCGTCTCGGGGTCAGTGTGAGAGATGATTGAGTGAATCATGTCTGCACATGGGAACATGGGGTATCTGCATAGAATCCAGTATAGGATGGACTTATGAATTTTCACGTACACCTGACGGTCTTCAAGGTCTTCCCCAAAATTATCTGGGAATGTTTCATTCACCTCTTGCCACTTCAATTTTATTTCCTTGTCTAGATACAACTTCGTATCTTCATATATCGACATACTAGAGGACACCTATTCAACTGTTGTTCCAGCTGCAACACCATCAGTTTCCTGGGATCCTGTTCTCTTGGAAGCCATTGAGATAGATGAACACCTGGAAGATCTGGAAACAAGCAGCATGCATGGCAAGAAATATGTCAGTGAAAGCAAAGAAATCCAGGGAAGGACACAACACATACCTGGGGAACTGATGAGAAAGATTGCACAAATTTCACTGGTAGGCTGAGTGTTTGGCTTCCAGAATTGTACAAAAGGAAGTCTAGACTGGCTACTAGATTTGCAAAATGTGCAATCCAGTTGGGCAGTTGGTTGTTGGGATTGCGCAATGCGTGATTCCAGCTAGGAAAGACTACTGGCCCAGGGAGAAATTTGTGCAAATTTTTGGGCCAAGAAGCCACTGACCTCTAGAAATGTGCAATTCAATCTAGGAGGAAAGTGCTGGGCCATAATGCACAAATCTAGAGCGGAAGGGGAGCCTTCCTTCTCCAGATTGTGCAATGCAACCTTGGTGAAGGCAGAGATTGGGCCAATGTTGGCCCAACTCACTGACAGGCAACTGAAAGCAAGTTGATGAAATGCATGGTGACACTAAGTGATAGCATAAGTGATAAACAGTGCATGAAAAACATGAATGGAAGATTGAGCAAACAGATCAACATGCATGTGGGTGAGGTCGTTCGCTGGTTGGGCGAACATCCGTGCAAAAAAGTTTCATGCATGTGACAGCAGTGAGATAGCAACGGAAATTGAAACAAAGCTAGGACAAGCTAGAATATATGTAAATGATAGCAGGCATTCAAAGAAATCAAGAAAATATCACTCACGCAAGAGAATACACAAAAAGTGACAATAATGCTGAAAAGGACAAGTTGAGGCCACTTACTCGTGAATAGTTGAGCCAGATGTGTCGGAGAGTCCTGGATGTGCTGTGGGATGTCAGAGCTCCAAGATCAATGTGAATGAATGAGAACTGATGCGTTGAATAAATAAGTTTGGTCTCAAGACGCGCATGCCACAAATCTAGGAAAAAGTGACACTTGAAGGAAACTTCTAAAACAACTTTGCATGTAACCCCCGGCTACTAAAAATAGCTCCCTGAATCATGGGATGCCTTTTACATGTTGTCTCTTGCTATTCTGGGAAGATCAAGTCATGCATGCATGCAAGTCAAGTTTCCTCGGTCCCGGGTGGAACTAGTCAACTGGACTGTCCATGCATGCCAGTGCTCAAATGCTTGAGAAAAATGCACATTCCTGATTGTAAGCTGGGTTGACTGCCCAAGGGGATTGCACAATTTTTGGGTGGAGCAGCTGATTTTTTCCCAGATTTGCACAAATCCTGGGCTAAACAACCTGTTGATGGGAAAAATTGTGCAAATGCTGCTGGGAGGGTTGGCTGGCAAGATTGCGCAATCCTGAAGACTAACAGGTTGTCAGAGAGGATTACGCAATTCCTGGAGGGAAGGCTAGTTTCCCTCCAGGAATGCACAATTTTCAAGGGGAAGTTGCTCAGCCTGCAGCTGGACCAAGTCTAGGTAAGCAGCCTGTGAGGGGAATGGATCGATTGTGATCGACAGGCTGCCTTTGTGCGAGGAAAACACTGAAGCTTGAGTACTTGACGAAGCAAGACAAAGTGTTGTGTAAGGTTGGTAGGGGAGGCTCCAAAACATGCTAAGGAAAAATTTTGGAGGGTGGTTGTAGCTGCTACAACACTTGGCGATGCACTGGTAGAACTCTAGCTCTTTGCATAGACCTTGTTCGTGAAAATCAAAGTCTAACACCTCCAGAGGTATTGTTCAGTTCTTAGCTCATCTTGGTTTCACACTAACTTGATTGTAAGATGTAGCATCTGCCAAGCCCTTGGTTGACTGCCACACATTCCAAGCCAAGGAAACACAGTTTTTTCGATTGGGGTTGAGGGGTGTATAGGTGCACAAGAAGTATAGTCATCAGAGTCTTAGTTTCATCTTGGTGTTGCTCCACTGCCAATAGGCCTGGACAGTACCCCGGTGGAGTCACATAGGAACACAAGAATGGCTCCACTGCCAACGAGCTTGGTCAGTACCCCGACAAAGTTACTTGCATCACCTCTCTGCGCAGGAAGCCTTTCTCTTCTTTCACCTTATTCTTTTTTCATTTTGAATTTTTTTACTTCTCATTTTTTTTTATTTTTCATTTTCACTGTGCATAGCACTTATTCATTTCAGAAGTGGAAGAGGGATCCCAACTTATTGAGAGCAGAAAAGGTTGTTCTAGCAGAGAAGTAGTTTAATGTATCTCTAACATGCCTATTAAGGTTTTCCCCCTCACCTTACTCTACCTAACTGAGCTAACAAGGGTTAACCCAAAAACAATCGACTAGAGAAGGTGATACTAGTTAGCGCGCAAGCGTTGTGTTTACACCAAGGTTCACTTCGAAGAGTACGCATTTTACTTCGATGTATCATGGAATAAGAGTGACAAGTTCATCATACAGAGGCAAGATGACAGATAACCAAGTAGCGATAGTTGCACAAACCCTATTTTACTTTACCCAGCTCGTTTCATGAGTCACACATGGTTTCATGGGAACTAACCTACGAACGAAACAAGCAGATGAACTAACAATAAAGCCAAGCAAAAGCAGAAGCAAAAATGAGAGCAAAGCAAGAAAACAAACAAGAAAGCAAACAAACAAGCAAATAAATCATGTAAGTAAACAAGCATGCAAGCAAACAACTGAAAGAAAACACTACTCCTACTCCTACACTAATGGTGCATGGGCATAATCATGTGAAGTGATACTTCCAATGCGACCATTGGTGCATTGGTAGATCCATGTGGGTGAAGGCTTGGTCTGCGAGTAACCTAGTTGTGTGAACCAACATACAAGAATGATATAATAGTGAAGGAAGCCACACTTCGTTTTTCAAAGTGCCCATGGGACATAAGTGAGTGCATGTGCATGACGGACAATCCGTGGACTTATCATGGTGCTATGTGACACTACGTGCAACTTTGAAGCAAAATCACACTCTTGATTGAGACATGCAAGCAAACAAAAGAAACAAAGATAACTTGCGTCGCGAACAAGTGCTTGCAATGTAAGATTCGTCCAATGCATGAGCAATGGGATTGTGCAGTTTGAGTGAAGGAAGTGTGATTTGTGTGTGAGATGGATCTTCAATGCATACAGATGGGTGATGAGGAGCCTTGGGTGAATGAACAATTTCATGATTGGAAGTGAGACTGACCCCAAGAGAGCGAGGGCCTGACATAACCATCAGCTTGGGTTGAAGTGCCTTGACAGTCTTGGGTGTCTCAACTTCATCATCAGGTGGATCATCATAAACCGGTGGCTTCGAAACATCAACTACGATAGATTCATGACCGTGATCCAAAATGGAAGAAAATGGATCACGAGTGCCATGATCAAAAAGATCAATGAATTCTTTGGCATCCTCATGATTAAATAAATCAAACAGAGGGGTAGATGAAAAGCGAAAAAACTCATCCTCTGTGTTTCCGAAAGAGATAGATGAAGGATCAAGTGGATTTTCGGTGAGTAACTTATCCTCTTCGTTGTTGAATTATGGACTAACATCCGATGAGTCCTGCGAGTGATGAACAATGGGTGTATCCGTGGATGACAACACACATGCAAAATCATGGATGGAAGGTTCACAAAAGAAGCTAGGAAAGAACGGAGGGGGCTTGGACGGAAGGGAGTCATCCTTCACCGAGTGTTGATGTTCAAGCTCCCATTCATACTCTTCATGAATGAGAGCGCATGTTGGTTGTGCAACACCAACTTCGTCAGTGGGTTGTTCCTTGTTCACAACAAGTGAAGAGTCTAGAATGGATGAACATAAGATAACACCATCTAGAGGAACACCTAAGTGCGAAGATGGAGGTCGAAGAAAAAAATGCATATGGGAACTCGAAGGACTCACAACCAAATTGTTATAGACATTTTTGTGCCTAACAGCATGGAGCATGAAATGTCAATAATCTGAGGGATCCAAAGTCCCTAAACATGTTGTTTTTACCCTTAGAGGAACAAGGTCTGCAAACCACAGCACTGAAAATCAGTTCTCCACCTGAAAACACTCAAAAACAGGCTATTTCTGGATCATGTCAGCTGCTCCACTGAGCATCTGCGCTGAATGTCAACTGCTCCTCCTTGTACCTGCGCTGAAGGTCAAAACTGATGAAGGCTACCTGCGCTGGGCGAGATTGGCCAAGTGGCACAGTCATTCTGCAAGGTGTCAACTGCCCAGGAAGCTTCCAAACTGACACTTGGGTCAAGGAATTCGCCTAGTGATGAGTAAGAGGGTCTTGATCTCCAAGTGGAAGCAAGATTCTCCAAGTGGACTCAAGAACTGAAGATTAACTAAAGTGGGAGAGGACACAAGTCAGCTTCAGGCCAGTCTCAAGATGACTCATCCTTTCTCCAAAACCCTATATATAGATCTCTCTCATGAGGTCTAGGGAGGCTGGAATTTTGTGCAAGTAAGGAAGTGCTGTTGGTTTGTGTATAGAGCTATTGGGTGTTTTGCTTGAAGGAGGTGAAGAGGAGATTTCTTTCAGCTGGGAGGTGTTGCTGGATTGGGCCCATTGTGGTTGTAACTCTCTCAGAACTTTACTTCTATTATCAATAAAGTATTTGAGGTTCTTCTATATGCATGTGTCTTTATGATGAATAGATGCTTGTATATTTGATTTAAGCTAATCCTATAACGATTATGGATGTATGCTTCTTGTAGTTTCCTTTTCTTGTGCTTTTACAGGATCTGTGTGTAGCTGGGCCGGTGAAAGGACAAGGAGCTAGGAGCAAGCGGCAAGGATTGAAGACTGGATCGACTATTAGCGCAAGATAATGATTAGTAGATCATCCTTTCCTTTCCTCTCTCATCTCATAAAGAAGAAACTTTGAATAGATTTGCATTCAGTTGTTGCTGGAGTACTATCACCTTCAGAGTGGCATAGAGGCATTCTGCATTAGATACTTTTCCCCCCAACAAATTGGCAACTCCGCTGGGGAAATCTGCATTAGATACTTTTCCCCCCAACAAGTAAAGGTGCGGGTGGTCGTCTGGTTTTGCTATCAAAGATTTGACAAGCATGGCAACTTCTGACTGCTGTTATGCAATCTTTTAACATGGTTGGCCAGAAGTATCCTGCTCGTAAGATTCTTTGTGCTGTTGCATATCCAGACTGATGCCCTCCACACGCGCCTGAATGACAATCATTCAGGGCTTTTTCGGCCTCCTCATGGGTAAGGCACCTCTTCAGAACTGTATCGACACCACGACGGTAAAGTGTATCACCGACGATCATGTAGTCTTTTGCTTGGTATCGTATACGTTTTTGTTCTGAATGAGAGGTATTAGACCTAAAATTTTGGGTTTGGAGATAAACTATGATATCTCCATACCACTCATCGCTTGCAGATATGAGAAACAAACTTTCGTCCACGATTGACTCTTCTAATGTTTCATCGTTGGACGACGATGGGAAATCACATAATAATTCTGCGAAAACTAGAGCTTTCTTTGATTTGGATTTTACAAATTCCAGATCAAACTCTTGAAGGATCGCTATCAAACTCTTTGAGTAACCTAATGATAGACATCGCCGAAAGAAAGAGTTTCATTTGCGACAGCAAATAAAACCATTCTTTGGGTAACCAGAAAGAGGCAAGCCTCACCCTTTAAAACAAATGTTTTATCGGATAAGTAGGGGCAGCCTTGAAATTGTACTTTATACCTGGGGGCATGCGAGCCTTTTGGAGTGTAAGAAAAGAGCGGTCATAGATCGTTTCCTAACTTACATAAAGAAAGGATGTGGGGCAAAGGTCAAAATTTGCCAAAGAGCATAGCTTATGTGAGGTGCAAGCTCTATAAAAATTGGAATCTTGCAGGAAGACATTTCTTATCCTATGACTGGTATTACGAGCAGTTTTAGCATAAAGTTCATGCTCGTTAAAAAATAAACGCAAGATCCGAGCAATTTTAGCATCATAGTTCATGCTCGTTAAAAAATAAACATAAGCTTTCGAGCAGTTTTAGCATAAAGTTCATGCTCGTTAAAAAATAAACGCAGATTCGAGAAGTTTTACCGCGGAATTTATGCTCGTTAAAAAATAGAAAAGCGTGAGCAAGGGTTCCACCAAAGTTCAAGCTCATTAAAAAATGAACCTATCCCGGTAAATAACCATTGTGATCGTAAATTTATTAGCCATAAAAACCTTGGTCGTGTTTGCACCTGCCACCTCCATTTCATTTGGCCGATCATTCACCCCCATATGATTGTTTACCCATTTTGAGGAACAGCTGCGAAGAGTGATTTCACTTAGCCATCCTTGTGACACTGCCATGATTGGAAAATTCCAACCTGTACTTGGAATCTGCTGCTATCCCTGTTTATCACTCGTTCCTCAAAAGATGAGTCTTCTTTGAGCTCTTTTCATCTGACTCGTAAAATATGAAAAGTTTGCCGAGTTTTGGCCTTCCAGCTCGTTAAAAGGACCGGAAGAGCTATCCCTCCTCTAGATTTTAATCTTTTTGGACCTGAGGGATTATTGCACAAAAAGGTCGAGCGCTTGTTTTATTCGGCTCGTTAAAGTTATCGAAAATTCATCCCTTTTGTATTGTTTTATACTTTTTCGGACTTAAGGGATTAGATGACGAAAAATGAATTTTGGAGTTAACTTTCTGTACCTTTTCAAACTCTCTAAAAATGAAAAGGACCGAGTTGTCTTTGTCACTAGACTCGTTAAAATGATTAAATAGCGACAAACTTGTCTTTAGATGAGAACGAGTTTCCCTATCGCTAGGCTCGTTAAAACATAGCGATGGGCTTTCCCGAAGGGCAGGTTATAGAACAAGCATATGTTATCCTCCTCAAGCTTGACAAAAATAAAGAGGTATTGGTCAGAAATGACTGGGGAAAAATTGGGAGAACCTCAAAGCTTTGATGGTAGCAAGTCGCTCTTGAACATGACACTTTGTCCTCCGTACCACATCGGGTTGGGTTGTTTCATTCACCGGTCTCATCACCATGGTCCTCGCCAAACCATCCGTATTTGGGGTAATGCTACCGATCCATCACATTAGTGTCGTTATATGTTCAAGAGATGTGTTCATAAAGAGTCAACCGTGTCCCATCCACTGCCATACATTATCCTTCATCCACCCATGATCGCCACCCTGAATCATATCTCACAGATTGTTTTCACCTCCACTAAAGTCATTAGCTCTGTTCCGTGTCACTGATGTGGGATTCATTAAGGCCCTCCTTTGACGGATTGCTTCTTGTCGACTTCAGCTCATTATCCAAGAAGTTGATCTAGGAACACCCCCCAGTACTTTGAAGCTTGCATGCCTCAATGGCAAGTTTCTCACTTCCGGTGACAGGTATACATCAATGACCTTCGACCAGAAGATTTTGCGTGGTGTTCGACGCCAAGTCCTTTATTCACACCACGTGAATTGTACTGCAGTACCTTGAGGGTCATTGTCATTATTGGTGATTCCTCTCGCGCTTGTTAACGGTTTACATTATTGACCGGTAATCAAGCGATGTCTTTCCATGTTCGACTTCAACACAATTCTCACATGGATCGACTTGTACTTAGAGTGAAGATCGAACGAGTTTTGAAGACCCCGGATCTAGTTTCATCCATCCAGGCTGCGATATATATTCAGGATATGAAGACATTTGATATGTACATTATTGCAGCAGATGATCATCCTACTCAAAGGATGATAATTTCAGCAGAGAACTATCAGTCTATCATCAGACGGTCGTTTGTTATATGTACCAAAATGAATTTATAAAGCTGAGCATGGGAATGCCCGCCTCAGCTAGATCATGAAAGCAGAATGAAAAATAATGTATTGTATTGTATTTTATTGCAAGGCACCTCTCAACCGATTGAATGAACTTCGGATCCTCCTAATAAAGCATTTCACCTGATAAATGACCTCATACTTTAGGGGGCAACTGTTATAGACATTTTTGTGCCTAACAGCATGGAGCATGAAATGTCAATAATCTGAGGGATCCAAAGTCCCTAAACATGTTGTTTTTACCCTTAGAGGAACAAGGTCTGCAAACCACAGCACTGAAAATCAGTTCTCCACCTGAAAACACTCAAAAACAGGCTATTTCTGGATCATGTCAGCTGCTCCACTGAGCATCTGCGCTGAATGTCAACTGCTCCTCCTTGTACCTGAGCTAAAGGTTAAAACTGATGAAGGCTACCTGCGCTGGGCGAGATTGGCCAAGTGGCACAGTCATTCTGCAAGGTGTCAACTGCCTAGGAAGCTTCCAAACTGACACTTGGGTCAAGGAATTCGCCTAGTGATGAGTAAGAGGGTCTTGATCTCCAAGTGGAAGCAAGATTCTCCAAGTGGACTCAAGAACTGAAGATTAACTAAAGTGGGAGAGGACACAAGTCAGCTTCAGGCCAGTCTCAAGATGACTCATCCTTTCTCCAAAACCCTATATATAGATCTCTCTCATGAGGTCTAGGGAGGCTGGAATTTTGTGCAAGTAAGGAAGTGCTGTTGGTTTGTGTATAGAGCTATTGGGTGTTTTGCTTGAAGGAGGTGAAGAGGAGATTTCTTTCAGCTGGGAGGTGTTGCTGGATTGGGCCCATTGTGGTTGTAACTCTCTCAGAACTTTACTTCTATTATCAATAAAGTATTTGAGGTTCTTCTATATGCATGTGTCTTTATGATGAATAGATGCTTGTATATTTGATTTAAGCTAATCCTATAACGATTATGGATGTATGCTTCTTGTAGTTTCCTTTTCTTGTGCTTTTACAGGATCTGTGTGTAGCTGGGCCAGTGAAAGGACAAGGAGCTAGGAGCAAGCGGCAAGGATTGAAGACTGGATCGACTATTAGCGCAAGATAACGGTTAGTAGATCATCCTTTCCTTTCCTCTCTCATCTCATAAAGAAGAAACTTTGAATAGCTTTGCATTCAGTTGTTGCTGGAGTACTATCACCTTCAGAGTGGGATAGAGGCATTCTGCATTAGATACTTTTCCCCCCAACACAAATCTGCGCAAAAATTGAGTGGAGTGATGTTGGGAGGGTGTGAAGGATGAATAGGTGTACAAACATGATCCTCAACATCATTGGGCGATGGTGGAATTGTTGAATGAGAGGGAGGCGGACAGTCCGTTGGGATAGTGTGTGCTCCCACATGGGATTCCATGGTTCCATTAATGAAGAAGGTTGAGTGAGGCTTGATATCAAGCTTCCTTTTGGGATGGGCAAATTTCTTAAGATAGTACTCGAACCGGTCCCAGAGATAAGAAAACTTCATCTGGCTCCTCGGAGCTTGAAACTGCAAGTCATGGAAGCGCTGCCAAAAATCAATAACGGATTCATGTGGGGCCTTCCGTTGCTGTAACATTTTTTGGTCAAGATGGCCTGGATCAAAATGATTGAACGTGTCTTCAATAAGATCACAGAAGTGCTCAAATGAGTGCATGGTGTCAACTGGTAGGCTAAGCACCCAATGAAATGGAGATTCACGAAGTGTGAATGCAAGCAGCAGACCGGCCTGTTCGTCATTAAACTCATCTTCCTTATAGATCATGCAAATAAAGTTATGTAAGTGCTCAGGCCAGGCCACTTCGCCTTCACCATCATACGTGTGAGTGGACAAGAGATCAAAAATATTCCCCGAGATGGAGACATCTTCACGATTCGAAAAAAACCTCAGGGGAAGAAGAATGCAAGACTCCATGAAAGATATGCAAAGGTTCAAAACTGGATGAGAGGACACTGATTTTCATAAGGCCCTCCTTCTAGCACCAAAAATGTTGACAGTGCTGGACCCGCCAACATGTCAAGGGGATCTCCCCGATAAGAAGTTCCAATTAGACCTCAGACCGTTTGGTGTAAGAGTCCCAGCAGTGGGTCGTAAGGTAATGCCTTGACTGCAATGTCGCATAGAGGCAAGTAAGATAATGTTGTCAGTAGCAAGTGTGTGACTGATGTAGAGAGTTAAGGAATGTGTATGAGAGGTTCCAACACTTTGAAGGGAGAGGATGGTGAAGGTGAATTCCAGGTTGAAAGTGATTAGTCCCAACTCAGCTAGGAACACACCACACAAAGGACATTCACAACGTCCGACAGAGTAGTCCACTCAGATGCTGTAGTCACAACAACAAGGTAAGATAACACAAACAAAACTCACGGATCAGTCTGAGACGAGTGTGATGGTTGATATAGTGAGGTTCATGAGAAAGGTTTGTCTGATGTCTAACAGAGCAGTCGACATGGACGGTGACAACATTAACAACATATGAAACACATTAACAACATGATTCATATAATTCCATGCAAATCAATTCATATACAAGTACGTAAGTTAAACAACATATATCATTAAGGCAACCGGAATAGTCCAACTACAATAACAACATATTCATGAAAATGTGCTGGCTTTATTATTAAAGAAGTGTAAGTCACAATCATACAATACACCATGTAAACCTGCTAGCCCCAACAGTGGAATGTTACAACCACATCTGCCTGCTCCTCCAAAGAGATGTACTAGCTCCGTGCAGTGGAGAAGCCAAGGCGCGTTACAATACTATCCAAGCCTTCTTCAAGATAGTCTTAGTATAAGCTTGGCTAACCAAAAGCCTATACAATGAGTTATGAGGGACTATTTATAGCAAAGGATGGGGTGACCCTTGACATTCCCCTTTATGACTGTTCAACTACCCTCATGAATCTTCACCTACTCTATGATTGTTACATTCACTCTTGACACTTGACTTACACTTGACATGACTCAACATTACAATGCACATGTACCCATGTGAACAATGGCTTGAACAAGCCAAACTAGACACCACTCTGACTTAGACAACTATAGAAGTCCAACTGCTCGACATCCTCATGAAGATCAAAAGTAACATATTGGTGCCAAGATTGGTAGTCTCTGATAGTGTCCGTGTGTTCCGCTATGACATCTGTCTGGAACCTGAACCTTGCCTCCATGGCATCTGGGTACATTGCTTGGGCTCCTCTATCCAACTCATCTGAAAGTATGTGCATCATTGTCCTCAATGTGGCCAGACCAGAAACATACTTGCGCATGATGTCTGCACTGATAAACAAGTCTGGACTAGTGGTGACACACATCAACTCGTCGAAGTACGAGTCAAGCTCCTGTTGGACCTGATTCTTGGTCTTCACTTGGGTGAGAGTCTCAAGTGTTGGAATCACATGTGTGCACACCACAACCTCCATGCTCTTGAATACTCGTGCATGGGAAGCCTGTATGCCAGTAATGAGTTGTGGTAGGTCCTCATAGTTATGGATCTGACTCTGAATATGTGCTTGTAGTTCAATTGCATTGGCCCTCATCATCTTGGGAAAACGAAGCGGGGCTCCCTTGTACTTCTTCGTCCATGCCTACATGTTGCCAACAACAACATGTATGTTCTTCAAGATGCGATCTCTTCTCACACATCGATTCTGCCATCCGTGAAGATGAACGACTGCTTGATGCACGGTGCTGAACTTGGGGTACAATGCTTGCATGACTGTGTCCAAGGACAATACTTCATCTAGTATTGCCTTCTTCAGTTTAGCTCGAGCGGACATTGTCACCAAGTCTCCTCCCTGCTTGTCCACCTGTAGTTCCTTCACCATTTGCTCATTCTCAGCTATGGGGAAGCGAACGCTGGAGCTAGTGGCTTCGACATACACTCTAGTTGCATCGGCCAAAGCAGCTGGGTCCTTTTTCACATCGGTTGTGATCACTTGTTCTTCAACCTGTGCAAGGGATATTTGGTCCTCCGAAGTTGGTACTCTGTCAGGTTGCACAACTCTATTTTGAGATTCATCAAAGGATCTGTTGCGCATCTCTGCTTCTGGCTGACCACCAAGGATGTCATTGTGTCCCTGGTCATTCGAGACTTGTTCATCATATGGATGCATTGAAGCAAGTGAGTCAACCTCCCTGTGTTGAGGCATGAGGTTAGTGTCCTGTTCTTATTCCGACTACTCCAAGTCTACACCCAACTGTTTAATAGCCTGTTCTATCTCATGAGCAAATTCTTGCCCCTACAAGGGCTCACCCTATTCTCCTGATGCCAATTGTTCAGAAGAATCAACTACTTGTATGGGCGTTGCTTCGTCTGTCTACACATTATGCACCCCCTGCTGAATCTGTTGCTACTGCGCTTCCTTCTCATGTTGGTGCAACTCTTGTTCTTTCTGGAGTTGCTCCCTCATCTCATGCAACTCGTTCTCTGCTTCTTCCATTCTCTTCTTATCCCTCTGCCTTCACGCGATTCACTTGTCGTGCTGCTGCCTCTTGTGTTGAATAGCCATAGCTGCATGTTCTACGAGTGGATCTGCTTGAAACATGTAGCTTTGTTCCTCCTCCATGTGGTTGACAATCTTTCTCTTCCCTTTATCGCGCACATGTATGCTTGTATCTACTGCCTCTATTGTTGCTGCTACTGTTGCCATTGCTGGTGTTCTCTGCGATGCTGCTTCATGCTGCTGTGCTAGCCATTCTTTGGCGAAATTGACCTGTTCATTGGGTCTGGAGTAATGGTAACAATACCTCCATGAGTCTTCCTCGGCCCAATGAAATGCCCCATGGATCCAATTGAACTGAACTCTCATGCAGTGATCCTTCACAATGCAATGTGGGTCATACGAGTTGAAGCTTCAGAGGTCGAATGGGTACTTCCTCATTTGTTTAGCTTCAACATCCGCTTGCTTGATGCTCTGGATCTCGTATAACCCAATCCACAATGGAAGAGTGGGCCAAGGTGCCTTCTTCTTCTGTTGTAGCCTAGTTGTTAATCCTGCTGAGATATGATACACTACTTCCTGCATGACAAGCACGTCCAAAGCAAACTTTGGCAGAACATGCAGAGGCTTCTCCACACTGAACACTCGGATGAATGTGCTTTCCGGTGAGGCATACCAATCTGCAATGCCTAACAATGCCCTCATTACTTCTTTTGACATGCAGGGTGGATCCTGTTTGAATATCAACCTATACACTGGGGTGACAAGATGGTCAGACAGTCGTTTGATCACTCCTCTAAAGAAGCACCAGGAGAATAGCATGAAATATGTGCTCACAATAGTCTCTGCCGACGATCATGCCCACTCTAAGCCCGGGAACTCATGTTGGGAATAGACTGCATCTAGAATGTAGGCAGGCATGTAAATCTCTGCATGCATGCCTTCGGGTGACTATCGAGCCTTCGTGACTTGCTCCTTCAGCTGATGAGCCAGTGTGCCGGACCAGTTGCACAGTCTTCCTTCTCTAGCCAGTTGGTCTACCGCGACCACCCAACTCTAAGGGAAGGTCTCAGTGCTCACTTGGCCACTCAGTCGACATGTGAATATGACCAAGTATTGGTATGCCTTCCTCAATATCTTCATCTTATAGATCTGATTATGGGTCATCTTGAAACGAGCTGGCTCCTTTACGCAATCCTTTAGAATATATCTGGAGTGGCCTCTGCTGTTGGGCAAGCTGAATGGAGGGGTCATGACAGTCATGGGCTCATCCATCTAATACATTTCATTGTAATCTCATGCCCAGAAGGTTGCAAGCTTCTTCCCACTGACACTGCTCAAGGTCATCATCTTGGGGTCAGTGTGAGAGATGATTAAGTGAATCATGTACGCACATGGGAACGCGGGGTATCTACCTGCAATCCGGTACAGGTCAAACTTATGTATGTTCATGTACACTTGAAGATCTTCAAGGTCTTCACCAAAAGTACCTACGAATGTTTCATTCACCTCTTGCCACTTTAGTTTGATGTCCTTGTCTAGATACAACTTCATATCTTCATAGATCGGCATGCTA
This sequence comes from Pinus tabuliformis, assembly GCA_031772625.1. NCBI lineage: Eukaryota > Viridiplantae > Streptophyta > Pinopsida > Pinales > Pinaceae > Pinus > Pinus tabuliformis. Next base: position 1,127,673,822 of record CM062804.1, on the reverse strand, counting down.
GAGGACACCTGTTCAACTGTTGTTCCAGCTGCAACACCATTAGTGTCCTGGGATCCTGTTCTCTTGGAAGCCATTGAGACAGATGAACACCTAAAAGATCTGGAAACAAGCAACATGCATGACAATAAATATGTTAGTGAAAACAAAGCAAATTTGGGGAAGGACACAACACATCCCTGGGGAAATGATGAGAAAGATTGCCCAAATTTCACTGGGAGGCTGAGTGACTGGTTGCTAGAACTGTGAAAAAGGCAGTCTAGACTAACTAGGAGGCTTGAATGGCTACTAGATCTGTGAAATGCATAATCCAGTTGGGCAGTTAGCTGCTGGGATTGCACAATATGTGATTCCAGCTGGGAAAGACTGCTGGCCCAGGGACAAATATGCGCAAATTTTTGGGCCAACCAGTCACCAACCTCCAAAAATGTGCAATTCAATCTAGGAGGCCATTTCTAGGCCAAAATGCACAAATCTAGAGAGGAAGGGGAGCCTTCCTTCTCCAGATTGTGCAATGCAGCCTTGGTGAAGGCAAAGAGCGGGCCAAGTTTGGGCCGACTCGCCAACGGGGAACTGAAAGAAATTAAGTTGATGAAATGCATGGTGACACTAAGTGATAGCAGAAGTGATAAATAGTTCATGAAAAACATGAATGGAAGATTGAGAAAACAGATCAACATGCATGTGGGTGAGGTCGTTTGTCGGTTGGGTGAATGTCCGTGCAAAACAGTTTCATGCATGTGACAACAGTGAGATAGCAACGAAAAATGAAACAGAGCTAGGATAAGATAGAATATATGTAAACGACAACATGCATTCAAAGAAATCAAGCAAACAACACTAACACAAGCGAATACACAAAAAGTGACAGAAATGCTAAAAAAGACAAGTTGAGGCCACTTACTTGTGAATAGCTGAGTCAGATGTATTAGAGAGTTCTGGATGTGTTGTGGGATGTCAAAGCTCCAAGATCAATGTGAATGAATGAGCTCCGATGCGTCAAATAAATAAGTTTGGTCTCAAGACGCACATGCCACAAATCTAGGAAAAAGTGACACTTGAAGGGAAACTTCTAAAACAACTTTGCATGTAACCCTCGACTGCTAAAAATATCTCCCTGAATCTTGGGATGCCTCTTGCATGTTGTCTCTTGCTATTCCAGGAAGATCAAGTCATGCATGCATGCAATTAAAGTTTCCTTGTTCCCGGTTGGAACTAGTCAATCAGACTGTCCATGCATGCCAGTGCTCAACTGCTCTGGAAAAATGCGCATTCTTGACTGTAAGCTGGGCTGACTGCCCAAGGGTATTGCACAATTTCTGGGCAGAGAAGTTGACTGCTGCCCAGATTTGCGCAAATCCTAGGCTGAATAGCCTGTTGATGGGGAAAATTGTGCAAATCCTGCTGGGAGGTTTGGCTAGCAGGATTGCGCAATCCTGAAGACCAGCATGCTGTCAGAGAGGATTGTGCAATTCCCGGAGGGAAGGCTGGTTTCCCTCCAGGAATGCACAATTTTTAAGAGTAAGCTTCTCAGCCAGTAGTTGGACCAAGTCCAGGTAAGCAGCTTGTGAGGGGAATGGATCAACTGTGATCGACAGGCTGCCTTTGTGCGAGGAAAAAACTGAAGCTTGAGTACTTAGAGAAGCAAGACAAAGTGTTGTGTAAGGTTGGTAGGGGAGGCTCCAAAACAGGCCAAGGCAAAATTTTGGAGGGTGATTGTAGCCGCTACAACACAACGATGAATTCTCCCTTTGGGAATCATTATTGCCCCAATTTATCTTCCCTAAGACTCATCACTTTCCATAATTTGTTGTATGGTGTGTTGACAGATATTTTCCGAGTGAGAAAGCTATAATTGCACAAAATAGAGAGCCCTTATTTTATATAACCTCTAAATCCATAGTACAAGCTTTACATATTATTGTTCCTAGTTCTCTGAACCCATTTTTCAATGAAATACTATTAGAGATATATCAGAAACTGACTTCTGAACTAAGAGCTTTGATATTTGAATCATTTATGCATGTCAAAGGAACTAGAATTCCTACTCATAATCCACCTTATCCCTCATCCATGTTTCTTGAGCTTTCAAGACAAATTGTATCAAAGTTATTCTTCTTGCTAAGGTAACAAAGTGATGAGATAGTAGATGAAGTCATTTTGAGTTTTCTGTCAACTTTCTCATCTAAAAAGAAGCCAACAATATTGTTCAATTTTATCCATTTTCTTTTAGAGGCTATTCATGAAGAATTTTTAAAGTTTGGAATTGAAAAATCTTTCAAATATCAGTCTATGTTGGTGTATCTATTTTTATATTATCAGTCAAAGAGATTTCAAATACAGTTGTAGAAGCAATATTTGCAAGGAAATTAGTGGTTAGTTATGCATTGGGCTTCATTGGTTAGGAAGAACTCTGAAGAGTTTTATTTTATTGATTTTGTGGACAAATTTCTTCATGTATGTCCGAGTCTTTTAAGTAGGGATAGTGTTCCCCAAATTTTACTAGAAGTCAATAGAATTTTGCAGCTTAGTGAGCAAACCAAATTGGGTGATTGGTATTTGTACAAGAATTTTACTGAGATTAGATTATATGGTTGTGAGCTTCCCCCTTATCAGTTACTAAGGTTTATTCCTATTGGAATTTTTGCTCTTGAGTTTATTAGACAAAGTCTTAATGTTAATCAAGTACATTTTTTACTAAGGAGGAAGTAGACTCTATTTAAACTCAAAGCATAAATATGGCCTTTTATTATTCATTTTAGAGTTGCAGACAAGGAAGTTGAGAATTATTGATGCAAATTAAATTTAAACATGGAATTATTTGGCCATATGATCCAATAGGAAGAATTTAAGCTATCAGAGTGCAACAAAGCTCTCCTTCCTATGTACATATGTCAAAACTAGAGATTGAGAAGCTTACAAACAGGGATACCTAGGAAGAAAATACATTGCAAGAATTATCAGAAGAACAAGAAATAGAGTAATCAACAAGATGTAAGGTCTTAACTACACCCTAGATGAAGAAAAAGAGCTTAAGAGGACATTTGGAAGTGTTTCATCATCAGAAGTAGCTTAGTTTAGAGTGTATAAAAGATAGAAAACAAGGGATGTGGAAAAAAAACCATATTAGAGACTGTATCCTAGACATTTCTTCACCTACTACAATAATTATGTCAGGCGAGCCTGCTTTCAGATTATAACAAATTGAGACAGTAGCAGAACAATCATCTCCTTCATATCCTTCTTCTAATCAAAACATTTTTTCCAAGTTTTGGAAATAAAGTATAAGAATGAAAATATAAAATCAATGACTTATTCTCAATTTTGGAAACAAACTTCTTCAAAAAAAAAATATGTTTATTTCAGCTTTGGACGTTGAGAAGGGACAATTTCAAATGGATTTCCTTGAACCCAAGGTTCCAGGGGCAAGGCTTGTAGAAGATTTTAAACCTTCTATGTTTTCTTTTAACACTAAGCAGATTCACCCCATAGATCAAATTGATTTACATAGGTAGACTGTAGAAATGATCTATTCTACTTTGACTAGTTCTGTCATTAGTGTCTCAAAGTTGCAGAGTTACTTGAACAATACACTCTTAGAACTCAAAATGGAGAAAACCACATCCCTTGAAAAGGATACTAAAATTAAGTCACTAGAGGATATTATTATTAAATTGAGTTTAGATCCTAAGGATGTTAGTGCTACTTAGGAAATTATTAAGAAGAAGAATGTCGATATTCAAGCTCTTCGGAAGAGGTTGAAGTTACCCACTATAGAGAATCCATAGACACTATAGGTAGGAGAACTAGAAAAGGAGAAGGAAACTTTGTTACCCATCATAATTGAACAAAATATGCAAATACAAAAAATGGAAACAGAGATGGAGAAATTGTTAAGGGAAAAAGAGAAGGTTGGTAGCACAATGATTTTTGTATTAGAAATAGGTTTAGAAGAAGGATATGCAACAAACATATTGGCATAAGCATTATCTTCTCTCACTATAAATAAAGAAGAGATTGATAAATTGAAGAAATCATTGGAGAGAGCTAAACATAATCAGATTATTTAGATAATGCATTGGTGGCTGAGATACATAAAAATTATAGACTGCAAAACCAATTTGAACAATATTTGAGTGGATATAATAGTGCTCAATATTTGATACAGGAAAACTATCAAATTGGAATGGAAATCACGTCCTTAGTATCTAATTTTTGGTCTTCAATAGAAATAATTGTTGAGCAAGAAGAATTTCTAGAAAGAGAAAAGGAGGCTATTGATGAGATAAAACATGAACTGTGAAACAAACATGGCCTAGCTACTCAAATAATCAAGTTTTAAAACACAAAGACAAGGGAAGATCTGGAAGAGTTGGGCATTGATGATAGAACTAACTCAGTTATACAAACTAGGAAAGTTCTAACAAAGAAGACTCTAATGTTGAAGGTGAAAGATAAGTGTGAAAGTTTGCATACTCAGATAAATTTTATAGAAAATTTTATGTTTTGCAATAAAAGGGACTGCCTTCATTCAGGAATTCACAAAGAAAAATGATGATAGAGGAATATTATCATAGATCACTGAACAAGGCACCAATGAACAAGTCAAAATTTGCTGGAATAAAAGGAGAACTAAGTGGCCAAACTTTACTTCAAATTATAGCTGATGATATTTTTATTTATTATGAGATCAAACATATTTTCATAATTAATCCATCTTTTGAGAGATATACAGAAGTAGATGAGGCTTTCAGAAAAATGATTGATCTAGATTATCCAACTAATGATGAATGGGAGCAGCTCGTTAAACTTGTTGGATAAAGTGAAGATTATCAAGGAAATCATTCAACAGATGATCAGAATAGTTAAGTAGTTAAAATAGAACATGTTCATATACATCAACCCAAATGCATATATCAAGGACAAATGAAGGATTTTAAGGAGCAAACTTTCTATTTTTAGTTAGGTTGCTATTGAAATTATCCAAAATCTTTTGGATAATATTTATTTTTCATTGTAAATATGTAAAAGATAATATTTTTGTAAAAGATTACATATAATTTTATTTTTTAATGGAGAAGGGTTGATACCCAGACCAAGTTTTGGAATACTGTTGTAATACTTGAATTTTTGAAGATAATCAAAGGGTTTTGTTTCTGATCTTTAGCAACATTTGTATATTATGTGAGTACTTTCTTGTGTTTACATAATCTTTTCTACATACATTTGAGGTTGTATGGATATTTGGGAAAGGCAGGGTTGAATATCAACCTCCCTGAAGTCCCACTGCAAAGTTATGTTCATTACTGAGTAACTTGATTGAACAATTTGTTTAATTTAATTAGTCTGTATCATTAGATTGTTGCATATATACCATTCTCATATGTATTAATGTTTTTCTATTGAAATTATTTAATATGATTATGCTTATTTAGATGATTTGATATTCAGAAAGGACATTTGATTTCCTAAGTCCTTCTTCATTCACCTACCAAATACCTTCAAAGGATTGTATGTTGTTAATGTTGTAATCAACACTTTGAGTGTTCTTTAAAAGTTTTAAGGATTATTAGCATCAAAGAGGGTTTGTATCTTTGAATCATTTTCAAACACACTCCTTACATAGATGCTTTGACACAGTTCTATAGCCTGGAACTGTCCACAATGGGACAACATCAAATTGGTATCATTGTCGGGGAATGAGTTTTGAAGTTATTCTTCCCTTGGACAACGATTGAGCTTTCCTCTTAATGGTGAATAAGAGGCTTGTAGGCTAAAATTATTCACCTCGCATACTCCATTGGTGAGAAATATGACTTCCAAGAGGCATACCACATCTCATTCAGATCCAAAGTTAATTGCATAATTATCAGATCTAGAAAGATTGGTTAGATTAGCCTCTCTGAGATGTAGGCTTGAACCTGCATCGTCCTATATTGCACAAGAACCATCATTTCCATAGTCTGATAAACCTGAACATACATATTTTGGTCCAGGTGGATATTGGTGGCCACCCGCCTATTCCACTTGGACCCTCACCATTATTTCTTTCATTTTTTCAGTTTCCTTAATTGTAGCACAATTTACTATTTTTGGTAGTTTTTCGGGTCCTGAACTTCCGGAGCCGTTTTGAGGCCCTAAATGTCGCTTTTTGGCAAAAAGAGCTTTGGCCATTATTAAGGTAATTGCATTGATAGTTGTATTCCTCAGAGATATATTTCCAACGAGGTATCATACACATCAAACAGAGATAATATGACCAAGTTATGACCCCGGGAAGTTGGCTGCCCAACTAACCCTAATGGAGCCCATAAAATCTTGGTGTTACATCTCCTCAGGTTAGGGTTTGGGTTTTTTAGGGTTTTATCTTATTGTTCAATAATAAAAAGGCCCTTGAGCCTCATTGTAAATCAGTTCAGAGGCATGTAGCTGCCACATCTCTTCTCAGGGATAAGCTACAATCGTCTAAGCTAGACTTATTTCCATTCTGTTTGTAAGCATATTTCAGTATTTGATATTGATGAAATGAAGTGTTATTTCTGCTGCATCTCTGTATTTATGGTTATATATGTAATTTTTCGCGTTCTTGTTTAAATTCGGATCAGTGGTATCAGAGCAGTCTTCTCTTTCTCTATTTTTCTTTGCATGTCCCCAATGCAGTCCGGATATAAGGAGTTAGGGCTTGAACTGGTGGAACATTTTCCAGCCCAACCTCGCAAATCCCGAGGGCCTCCCATGGCAGATGAAAATAAATATGAGGGGGCAGAAGATCCTATCAAAATCATGCTCGAAGAAGCCCTTGAGCGACAAAGGAACGTGATGATGGACAACTTTTCCCAGATCCTTCAATGACTAACTAGGGGCGATGCATCTACTTCCAATAGCTACTCTGGAAATGCCACACCCTATAAGGTACAAGTTAAACTTGACATTCCCATATTTGAGGGTCAGATAGATGCGGATGCCATAGGTAAATGGTTAAATTTGCTAGAAGGATATTTTTCTATTCATGATTTTTCCATCCCTGGTGGGAAACCTACTGTGAGCAGAAGGATGAAACTACGACCTCACTGTTTTCAGTCGCACCCACTTGGAATTAATTCCAGGGTGCCATCAAGGAGTAGTATTACCCTGTCAGAAGCTATGAGGATAAATACATAAAGTGGACCACATTGCGGCATGGAAGGGACCAAGACGTGCCAGAGTTTACCAATATTTTTCATACCCTTTGCACAAAATTAGGTATTAAGGATTTTGAGCAGCATTTGGTACTCAAATACTATGACTGCCTACACAGGTACATCCAGGATGGAGTTCCTGGACATCTCCTCGCTTGGCACGATGTACTAATATGCTATCAAGATCGAGAAAAAGTTTAAACAAAAGAATAGAGACTTTGGATCTGTGAATCCAAAGAAAAAGGGACAAAGCCAAGGCAGGATGACCCAAGACAACCCGTCAAAGATGCAAGAAAAGAACACCACCATGAAGTCAAAGAAGGACACAGGAAAGTGGTGTGAGTTCCATAAGAGCCCCACTCATAACACAAGTGAGTGTTAGGCCAAGCAATCGCTAGTGGCCAAGTTGAAGGCTTCAGACTCAGATGCATGTTTTGACTCTGAGTCAAAACCCAACAAAAGGAATGACAAAGGGAAGCAGATTATTGATGTGGAGCCCAGCGCCACTATTGCCACCACCAAGATCTAGAAGGATGAGCCCGAAGATCCAGAGGAAGGGGAACATCTCTTCCACTCATAGATGTGGGTGAAGGGCTCACCTCTGCAATTAATTGTCAACAGTGGGAGCCAAAAGAACCTCATTTTAGCAGAGGTTGTGAAGCGGTTGGCCCTACCAACTACACCAAACCCGTAACTGTACAGTATCGGGTTTCTTCACAAAGGACTAGATCTCCGAGTCAGCCAACATTGTCGCCTCCCCAATAGCATCAAGCCCTTCACATATGAGGTATTGTGTGATGTTTCTCCTCTTGACGTTTGTGATGTATTATTAGGACAATCATACTTGTGTAATCGACATGTTGTATATGAGTCTAGACCTCGCTTTGTGATTATTTATTTGGGTAATTTATTATATAGGATACAAGAGGTAGCCCCAAATACTGCCACCTCTTTGATCTCTACTAAGAAATGCAGTAAGATCATTTCCCAGACTAGGAAATTTATTTTCTTTTTGGTTTGCTCTCAAAGTAAGGGGAATATTGTAGTCACATCCATGGCTCCCCGAGAAGGGTTCTTCCGCGCAACAGATGTAGGTGGATACGGTCATGAAAGAATACATGGATATCTTCTTCGCACCCACAGGGGTATTGTTGCACTATCAGGTCAAGTATTTGTTCGATCTAACTCCCTAAGAACCTATACCCAACGGGCTGATATATCACTGCTCCATTGTGGAAAATTTCAAGTACAAGCAACGACATGATCAACATCGTGTGCCACACAAGTTTCAATTGGGCGAGAAAGTCTTGTTGCATTTGTAGAAAGAATGCCTTACAAGAGCCCATCAGAAGCTTAGACCACTTTGACATGGTCCTTACACCATTACCGAGGCTGTGGGAAACAATGCTTTGGAGCACAACATTCCCCTATTCCTTGGCTTGCACAGAGTGTTCAATGTCGATCACCTTCAGCCATACTATCCACCATTGTTGGACACATCTGACATTGCAGAACAACTTACACCAACAAAGCTCAACCCTGACTGCATGAAACATGCCACAATTGATCAGATCATGGACACATAGATCAAGAACACTCGGCAACAGAGGGTACAAATATATCGAGTTCTCAAAGCAGGCCAACTCCTTCACCAAGGAAAATGGCTCACCAGGGACCAAGTTTAGTAGAAGTTTCCTCATCTCATGGAGGAACTCAACGCAATGGGAACCATTTCTTCCTAAGTGGGGAGGACTAATCCAGGTGGATATTGGTGAAAACCCGCCTATTCCACTTGGACCCGCACCATTGTTTCTTTTAGTTTTTCAGTTTCCTTAATTGTAGCACAATTTACTATTTTTGGTAGTTTTTCGAGTCCTGAACTTCCAGAGCAGTTTTGAGGCCTTGAATGACGTTTTCCTAGCAAAATTGCTTGTTTTTTACAAAACAATTGTATCAGAAACTCTAGTCCTCGGAGAGATCTTTCCAACGAGGTATCATACGCATCAAATGGAGATAATATGACCAAGTTACGATGTCGGGAAGTTGGTTGCCCAATTAACCCCAATGGGTCCCATCAACTCTTGGTGTTACATCTCCTCGGGTTATGGTTTTGGTTTTTTAGGGTTTTCTCTTATTGTTCAATAATAAAAAGGCCCTTGAGCCTCATTGTAACTCAATCCACAGGCATGTAGCCACCACATCTCTTCTCAGAGATAAGCTACAATTGTCTGAGATAATCTTATTTCCATTCTGTTTGTAAGCATATTTTAGTATTTTATATTACTGAAATGAAGTGTTGTTTTTGCTGCATCTTTGTATTTATGGTTATAAATGTAATTTGTTGCATTCATGTTTAAATTCAGATAAGTGGTATCAGAGTGGTTTGCACTTTCTATATTTTTCTTTACATGTCCCCAACGAGGTCGGGATATAAGGAGTTAGGGTTTGAACTAGTCAAACCTTTTCAAGACCAGCCTCACAAATCCTGATGGCCTCCCATCATGGATGAAAAGAAAGACGAGGGGGAAGAATATCTTATCAAAATCTTGCTCGAAGAAGCCCTCGAGTGACAAAGGAATGCGATGATGGACAACTTTGCCCAAATCCTTCAACGACTACACAGGGGCGACGCATCTACTTCCAGCAACTACTTTGGAAGTGCCACACCCTATAAGGTACAAGTTAACATTGACATTCCCATATTTGAGGGTCAGATAGATGTGGATGCCGTAGGTAAATGGTTAAATCTACTAGAAGGATATTTTTCTTTTCATGATTTTTCTAGCCGGGAAAAGATCACTTTTGCACTTCTCAAATCCACCCCCCATGTCAAGGATTGGTGGGAAACCTACTGCGAGTAGAAGGATGAAAATACAACCTCAATATTTTCAGCTGCATTCAATTGGAATTCATTCTAAGATGCCATCAAGGAGCAGTACTACCTTGTCAGAAGCTATGAGGATAAATACATAAAGTGGACCATGCTGCGGCAGGGAAGGGACCACGACGTGCCAGAGTTTACCAATATTTTTCATACCCTTAGCATAAAGTTGGGTATCAAGGATTCTGAGTGACATTTGGTACTCAAATACTGTGGCTGCCTACACAGGTACATCTAAGATGAGATGGAGTTCCTGGACATCTTATCGCTTGGCACGACGTACTAATATGCTGTCAAGATCGAACAAAAGTTTAAACAAAAGAAGCGAGACTTTGGATCTGTGAATCCAAAGAAAAAAGGACAAAGCCAAGGTAGGGTGACCCAAAACCCGTCAAAGCTGCAAGAAAAGAACACCACCAAAAAGTCAAAGAAGGACACAGGAAAGTGGTGTGAGTTCCATAAGAGCCCCCCTCTCATCACAAGTGAGTGTTGGGCCAAGCAATCGTTGGTGGCCGAGTTGAAGGCTTCAGACTCAGATGCATGTTTCGACTCTGCGTCAGAACCCAACAAAAGGAATGACAAAGGGAAGCAAATTATTGATGCGTATCCTAGCACCACTGTTTCCACCGCCAAGATCCAGAAGGATGAGCCCACAGATCCAGAGGAAGGAGAATATCTCTTCCACTAATAGATGTGGGTGAAGGGTTCGCAACTATAATTCATTGTCAACAGTGGGAGGCAAAAGAACCTCATTTTAGTAGAGGTCATGAAGTGGTTGGGCCTACTGACTACACCACACTTGTAGCCATACAGTATTAGGTGGCTTCACCAAGGACGAGATCTCTGAGTCATCCAACAGTGTCGCCTCCCCTACAACATCAAGTCCTTCATAGATGAGGTATTGTGTGATGTTTCTCCTCTTGACGTTTGTGATGTATTATTAGGACAACCATACTTGTGGAAGTGACTTGTTGTGTATGAGTCTATACCTCGCTATGTGATTATTTCTTTGGGTAATTCATTATATAGGATACCAGAGGTAGCCTCACCTATCGCCACCTCTTTGATATCTACTAATAAATTCCCCTGGGAAGGGTTCCTCCATGCAACAGAAGTAGGTGGATACATCCATGAAAGAATACAAGGACATCTTCTCCTCACCCACTGGGGTACCATTGCACTGTCAGGTCAAGCATTCGTTCAATCTAACTCCCGGAGCACCTCTACCCAACGGGCCAATATATTGTGGCTCCATTGCAGAAAATGCCAAGTACAAGCAGCGACATGATCAACATCGCGTGCACCACAAGTTTCTGGTTGGTGACAAAGTCTAGTTGCATTTGCAAAACCAACACCTTACAAGAGCCCATCGAAAGCTTAGAACACTCTGATATGGTCCTTACACCATTAGCAAGGTTGTGGGAAATAATGCTTTGGATCACAGCATTCCCCCATTCCTTGGCTTGCACCAAGTGTTCAATGTAGATTGCCTTCGGCCATATTGTCCACTATTGTTGGACACATCTTACATTCTAGAACAACCGACACCAACAAAGATCAACTTGGACTGCATGAAATAGACCACAATTGATCAGATCATGGACACACAAATCAATAACACTCGACAAAAGAGGATACAACTATATTGAGTTGTAAAAGCAGGCCAAATCATTCACCAAGGCAAATGGCTCACCAGGGATCAAGTTTAGCAAAAGTTTCCTCTCTCATGGAGGAACTCAACGCAATGGGGACCTTTGCTTCCTAAGGGGGCAGCACTAATCCAGGTGGATATTGGTGGCCACCCGCCTATTCCACTTGGACCATCACCATTGTTTCTTTTAGCTTTTCATTTTTGTTAATTGTAGCACAATTTCCTATTTTTGGCATTTTTCGGGTCTCGAACTTCCGGAGCCGTTTTGAGGCTCTAAATGACGTTTTTTTGGCAAAATTTCATTAGTGATCACTATTGTGATCATATTGGTAGTTTTACTTGTCAGAGATATATTTCCAACGAGGTATCATATGCGTCAAACAAAGATAATTTGACCAAGTTACGACCTCGAGAAGTTGGATGCCCGACTAACCCCAACGAGGCCCATAAACTCTTGGTATTACTTCTCCTTAGGTTAGGGTTTTGGTTGTTTAGGGTTTTATCTTATTGTTCAATAGTAAAAAGGCCCTTGACCCTCATTGTAACTTAGTTCAGAGGCATGTAGCTGCCACATCTCTTCTCAAAGATAAGCTACAATCGCCTGAGCTAGTCTTATTTCTATTCATTTTGTAAGTTCAGTATTTGATATTAATGAAATGAAGTGTTATTTCTGTTGCATCTCTATATTTATGGTTATATCTGTAATTTTTTGCGTTCCTATTTAAATTCGCATCATTGGTATCAAAGCGGTCTGCTCTTTCTCTGTTTTTCTTTGCATGTCCCCAACGAGGTCAGGATATAAGGAGTTAGGGTTTGCACTAGTTGAACCTTTGCAAGAACAGCCTCGCAAATATTGATGGCCTCCCATTGAAGATGAAAAGAAAGACGAGGGGGCAGGAGATCCTATCAAAACCTTGCTCGAGGAATCCCTCGAGCGACAAAGGAACGCGATGATGGACAACTTTGCCCAGATCCTTGAGCGACTACCCAGGGGTGACGCATCTACTTCCACCAGATACTTTGGAAGCACCACACCCTTTAAGGTACAAGTTAACTTTGACATTCCCATATTTGAGGGTTAGATAGATGTGGATGCCATAGATAAATGGTTAAATCTAATAGAAGGATATTTTTCTGTTCATGATTTTTCTAGCTGGGAAAAGATCACTTTTGTACTTCTCAAAGTCACCCCCCATGTCAAGGACTAGTGGGAAACCTACTACTAGCAGAAGGATGAATTTACGGCCTCATTATTTTCAGCCGCAACAAATTTGAATTCATTCCGGGATTCCATCAAGGAGCAGTACTACCCTGTCAGAAGCTATGAGGATAAATACAAAAGGTGGACCATGCTGTGGCAGGGAAGGGACCAAGACGTCTCGGAGTTTACCAATATTTTTCATACCCTTTGCACAAAGTTGGGTATCAAGGATTCTGAGTGGCATTTGGTACTCAAATACCATCGCTTCTTACACAGGTACTTCCAGGACGAGATGGAGTTCCTGGACATCTCCTTGCTTGGTACGACGTACCGATACGCTGTCAAGATCGAGCAAAAGTTTAAACAAAAGAAGCAAGACTTTGGATCTATGAATCCGAAGAACAAAGGACAAAGCTAAGGTGGGGTGACCCAAGACAAACCGCCGAAGCTACAAGAAAATAACACCACCACAAAGTCAAAGACGAACACAGGAAAGTGGTGTGAGTTCCATAAGAGCCCCACTCACAACACATGTGAGTGTCGTGCCAAGCAATCGTTGGTGGCCGAGTTGAAGGCTTCAGACTCAGATGCATGTTCCGAATCTTAGTCAGAACCCAACAAAAGGAATGACAAAGGGAAGCGGATTATTGATGCGAAGCCCAGCGCCATTGTTGCCATTGCCAAGATCCAGAAGGATGAACCTAAAGATCTAGAGGAAGGGGAACAACTCTTCCACTCACAGATGTGGGTGAAGGGTTCGCTGCTGAAATTCGTTGTTGACATTGGGATCCAAAAGAACCTCATTTCAGCAGAGGCCGTGAAGCAGTTGGGCCTATCAACTACACCACAACTGCAACCATATAGTATCGGGTGGCTTTACCAATGACGAGATCTCCGAGTCAGCTAGTAGTTCCGCCTCCCCTACAACATCAAGCCCTCCATAGATGCGGTATTGTGTGATGTTTCTCCTCTTGACATTTGTGGTGTATTATTATGACAACCATACTTTTGGAAGTGACATGTTGTATATGAGTCTAGACCTTGCTCTGTGATTATTTCTTTCGGTAATTCATTAAACAGGGTATTGGAGGTAGCCCCACCTATCGCCACCTCTTTGATCTCTGCTAAGAAATGAAATAAGATCATCTCCCAGACTAGGAAGCTTATTTTCTTTCTAGTTCACTCTCAAAGTAAGGAGAAGATCATAGCCACATCCATGGCCCCCAGGAAGGGTTCCTCCACGCAGTAGAAGCAGGTGGATACGGTAATGAAAGAATACAGGGACATCTTCTCCTCACCCACAGGGGTATTGTTGCACTATCAGGTCAAGCATTCATTTGATCTGATTCCCGAAGCACCTCTACCCAACGGGCCGATATATTGTCACTCCATTATGGAGAATGCCAAGTACAAGCAATGACATGATCAACATTGGGTGCCACACAAGTTTCAAAGGCGAAAAAGTTCAGTTGCATTTGTAGAAAGAATGCCTTACAAGATCCCATCGGAAGCTTAGACCACTCTGATGTGGTCCTTACACCATTACCAAGGTTGTGGGAAACAATGATTTGGAGCACAACATTACCCCATTCCTTGGATTGCATCGAGTGTTCAATGTAGATCACCTTCGGCGATACTGTCCACCATTGTTGGACACATCTAACATTGCACAACAACTCACACTAATAGAGCTCAACCCGGACTGCATGAAATAGGCCACAATAGATCAAATCATGGACACATAGATCAAGAAAATTTAGCAACAGAGGATACAACTATATTGAGTTGTCAAAGCAGGCCAACTCCTTCACCAAGGCAAATGGCTCACTAGGGACCAAGTTCAGTAGAAGTTTCCTCATCTTATGGAGGAACTCAATGCAATGGGGACCATTTCTTCCTAAGGGAGGAGGACTGATCTAGGTGGATATTGGTGGCCACCCGCCCGTTCCACATGGACCCTCACCATTGTTTCTTTCAGTTTTTCAATTTCCTTAATTGTAGCATAGTTTACTATTTTTGACAGTTTTTCGGGTCCTAAACTTCCGGAGCCATTTTGAGGCCCTAAAGGACATTTTTTTTGGCAAAAATTATTTGGGGGATTCTCAAACAATTATGTTGGCAACTGTAGTTCTTGGAGAGATATTTCCAATAAGGTATCATACACGTCAAACAAAGATAGTATGACCAAGTTACGACCCCGGGAAGTTGGATTCCCGACTAACCCCAACGGGGCCCATAAACTCTTGATGTTACATCTCCATGGGTTAGGGTTTTCGTTGTTTAGGATTTTCTCTTATTGTTCAATAATAAAAAGGCCCTTGAGCCTCATTTTAACTCAGTTCAGAGGCATGTAGTCGCTACATCTCTTCTCAGAGATGAGCTACAATCGCCCGAGCTAGTCTTATTTCCATTCTGTTTGTAAGCATATTTTAATATTTGATAATAATGAAATGAAGTGTTATTTCTGTTGCATCTCTGTATTGATGGTTATATTTGTAATTTGTTGCGTTCCTATTTAAATTCAGATCACATTTACCCCCTGATTTTCCTCCAAAAGTTTTAGATATATTTCCAAAAGGTGTAGATCTGCAAATTTATTTATTATTTAACCAAATTGAGTCATTTCAACTCCCCGAGTCATCTTTGTAATCATTCAATTCTAATATTGACCTTCCTGATCTCAAACCAAGAGATTTTTTCTCTCCCTTTTCTCAAACAATTCCTTCTATACTTGATCAGACTGAAGAAAAAATTAAATTTTATTCTAAAGCCCTTGCATCTAAAAATCAATAGATAAGTGAACCCAAGATAAAAAAAATTATTTGTCCCTCCTCACTCTCCAAAGAAACCTATAATCCCAAAGCAATAGTCTCCAAAAAACCCTTCATCTCCTAAGCAACCTATTTCATATATTCCACAAAAAGCAATCGTTGGAATACAACCAATTGTGAACGAAAGATATGCACTTTTAAGGTTACCAGGTAATTTGAATGCTTTTCTTGATGGATATCTGAAGCACCTACCAAAGTTCAAGGGAGAAATTGGAATAAGTGCAAAGACCATCTTTCAACTTTCCTTGATTTTGAAAATAATCTTAATATTGAACATGAAGATGTATACATGATATTATTTGTGCAATCATTAGAGGGGGATGTCAGGATATGGTTCAGACAGTTGCAACCTGATTCAATTCATAATTGGAGGGCATTAACATACATCTTCATTAATCAATGGGGAATTAAAAAGGATCATGTTTACTATTTGACTAAGTTTGAGGCTATAAAGAAAAATCCTAGTGAGTCAGTTTTTGATTTTATTAAAAGGTTTAATAATATTTACAACAAAATGCCGGCAGACATCAAACCTTTTGCTACCTCAGATAAAGTTATATTTGTTAAGGATTTCGATGCTGATTTTGCACTCATATTAAGAGAAAGAAAGTCAACAACTTTAGCAGATATCCAGACATATGCAATTGAAGTGGAAGCTAATAGAGCTGCTTCAGGAAACTGAGAGTTAAAGCGGAAAGAGAAGAGAAGAAGAAAGCAAAACAAGAAGTTGATTCTTCAAGGGAATTAAAGGAAGAGGAGCAAAAAATTGATGAAATTACCAGAATGTTGAGAAATTTGTCAAATAGAATCTCTAGAATGGAAACCCAACCAAGAGAAACACATCAAAATATAAATAGGTCACCTAGACCTTACAGAAGACCTTTTTAGCCTTAGATTTTACAGAGAGAAATGACCAATACGGACCAACAAATTCATCCTCCTTTGATGATTGATGACCAAGATATTGGAGAAGTAACACAAGCTACAAATGATATAAATTATTTGTATGTTAAACCTTTTGAAGGTAATATCATTCCTTTAAGAAAAAAATCAATATGTAATAAAAAATGTAGACTCTTCCAAAGTATCTAAATATCATGACTTTTCAGAGTTTTTAATTGTTGAACTTACTAAAAGATATGGCTTGAGGCCTAGACAAAATGCAGTTAAACAAACAAAGAAAATTACTTTTGATGTACCATAGGATAAAACTGGAGAATATTCATCCGCACAACAATACTCTCCAACACAAGAGTAGTCAAGTGTGAATGCTCATGAGGGTGATGTGACCAGTTTACAAGATGAAAATATTTCTATTATATTTGGGCCAAATATACATCTTCTTTATGAGTTAGTGCCTCCTTTTTATGTAACTTTGAAGATACACGATTTCCTTCTTTATAATTGTATGCTTGATTCTGGAGCATCCCATAACCTAATGTCGAAGGTAATCATGGATAAGTTGTAGTCACAGGTAACACGACCTTATCATGATATCTATACTTTTGATTAAAAGAAGGCACAATGTTTGGGTTAAATTAAAGTTATGGTAGTAACTTTAGCTCAAATCCATGTGAAACATATAGTGATGGATATTGTAGTAACAAACATTCATGCCAAGTTTGGTATGATATTGTCAATTGTTTTTATTTATGAGTTAGTGCCTTCTTTTTATGTAACTTTGAAGATACATGATTTCCTTCTTTATAATTGTATGCTTGATTTTGGAGCATCCCATAACCTAATGCCGAAGGTAATCATGGATAAGTTGTAGTTGCATGTACCAAGATCTTATCATGATCTCTATACTTTTGATTAAAAGAAGGTGCAATGTTTGGGTTAAATTAAAGATCCGGTAGTAACTTTAGCTCAAATCCATGTGCAAAGTATGGTGATGGATATTGTAGTAACAAACATTCTTGCCAAGTTTGGTATGCTATTGTTAAGGGCTTTGTGTGCTAAGCCTAGAGGAAGTTTACAAATGGACATGACTTATGCCACCATTCCATCTTTCAAAGGAGAATATTTGAGTGTGTACATAGAAGTCAGATTTGTAAATACAATATGTTATGCAAGAAAAGCAATCAATCACCTTATTTATGTCGTTGATCAGGATTTAGAGTGTTTTATTTTGGCAGTACATAATGAATGTAATGTACATAATAAAGTTGAAGAATCCATAAATATAATTAAATCAACAGAAAATGATGTTTGGAAAATGTATTTTGATGGAGCTACATTAAGAGATGGATTAGGGGTAGGGGTTTTTTTTATTTCACCTACACAAGAAGTTAGTGGTCACTTTTTTTAAATTGGAATTTGAAGTGACTAATAATGTCGCATAATATGAGGAATTAATTTTGGGCCTTGAAATAGCTAAGAAGATCAAAATTAAGAGATTAGTTGTTTTTGGAGATTCAGAGTTGGTAGTCAGATAGGTCACAAACTCTTGTCAAACTAAACAACCTAGATTGAAAGCTTGCAAAAATGAAGTGTGGGATTGCATTGAAAATTATTTTGAAACATTTAATATTTTAGAAATACCGAGAGAGGAAAATGCAATTGTTGACTCATTATCATTTCTGCAAACACTTTTAAGGTTCCCAATACTTTTCAACTGAAATATCGAATTGAAGTAAGGCAAGATCATTCCAGATAATGTGAAGCATTGGAAAACCTTTGAAGATGATGAACATATTAAGATATTTTTAGAAGTAATTGCATAATTTTCAATCGTGCACATTGATCAAGAACATGATGAAAATGAATAGCGTGATGTTGTGAATCAGAGTGAAAAATTGAAAGATCAAATTGTTGATCATGATATAATCTAGCTATTTAATAACTATATTCCAAAGGGTCTTGTACCCTTAGAAAAATCATTTGATTATAATGATGTTCCTACTTCCGTGGTAGTAAAGCCTCAACAAGAGGATATTGAAGAATGTAATATTGGAGCAGATCATGAGGTTAAAAATATCAAACTTTCGATATTATTACCCCAAGAATTCAAGGAAAAATATTTGAGTCTGTTTAAATAGTATATTACTGACTTTGCATGAAAGTACGAAGACTTGAAAACATATGACACATCTATCATTCAACATAAGATACCATTGAAACTAGATATAAATCCATTCAGACATAAGTTGAGGTATGTGAATCCCATTCTTTTACTAGTAATTGAAAAGGAGGTGAAAATTTTGTTAGATGCTAAGATAATTATTCCTTTGAGGTATTCTAACTGGATTTCAAATATATTTCCTATTAGAAATAAGAATGGAGAGATAGGACTATGTGTGGATTTATGGAATTTAAATCAAACATCTTTGAAAGATAATTATCCATATCGAAAAATGGATTATCTGCTCCAGAAAGTTACAAGGTCAAAACGAATTTCAAAGAACGGATTTCAATGTTGGATGGGTTATGAGGATATAACCAGATAGCAGTGAATAAGGAATATCAAAGCAAGACAACATTCCCTACACCTTGGGGAACATTTATGTCTGCTAAAATGCCATTTGGATTGATTAGTGTAGGAGCCACCTTTTAGAGGGCGACCATGGATTTGGCATTTGTTGGAGAGGTAAATAAATTAATTGTTATTTATCTAGATGAATTTACTATGTTTTCCAAGTAATATTATCAACATCTCAAACACTTAAGATAAATTTTCCAAAAATGCAGAAGATATGGGATTTCATTCAATCCCAAAAAGTCAATGTTTGCCACGCAGGAGGGAAAACTTCTTGGTCATATTTTTTCCAAGGATGGAGTGAAAATTGATCCACAAAGGGTATCAACAATTCAACTGATAAACTTACCTCGAAGTAATAAAGAGATACAATTTTTTTCTAGGCATAATTAATTTTATGAGAAGATTCGTTCCAAATTATGCATAAATTATTAAGGACATTACAAATATTCTTAAGAAATATCAAGAAGTAAAATGGAATGTTCATTCCAAGTTATCTTTTGCTCAAATTAAAAAGGCTCTTATGGAAGCTCCAATATTGGCAAGTCTAGATTATACAAAACAATTTAGTATCTTTTCATTTTCCTCAGATATTACATTGGATTTAGTTTTGTTACAAAAGAATTCTCAGGGTTCTAAACAACCTATTGCATTTTTCAGCAAGGTTATGAAAGATGTTGAATTAAACTATGATATCATAAAAAAGAGAGCATATGATTTAGTTCAGATATTGAATCTTTTCAGAACTTATGTATTACATTCACAGATAACAACTTATCTACCAAACAATGTAGTCAAGGTTGTATTGACTTGGCTAAACAATGATGGAAAAAGAGGGAGATGGATAGCAAATATTTAAGAATTTGGTTTGGATATCAAACCTACAAAATTATTGAAAGGGAAAGGATTGGAAAAAGTACTCGTGAAATAAAATTGTAAGATTGTAGGAATAAACTCAAGGATGCAGTTATCAACCCCAATTTCACAAGAACCTTCTTTAAAAACAAGAGAGAAGAATCCACAAGAACCTTCTCAAACTACAATGCCAGAAAAGAGTTCACAAGATCCTGTTCTTCCAATCAATTATTTTATTATTATTATTATTATTAGATTGGTATAAAGATATAATCTTTTTTTTTACATAAATTTCATTGTCCTCTTGAGTTAAATAATAAGCAAGCAAGGTCTCTTAAACTCAAGGCCATTAAATACTACATAATTAGTGGAAATAAGTATTGGAAGGATCCTTTAAGAATTCTTTTACTGTGCTTAACTGAAAGTGAAACAACAGGAGTTATTGATCAATTCCATGAAGGATTTTATGGAGGATACTATGCTTGGACAACAACTACTCATAAAATTCTCAGAGCTAGATTTTATTGGCCAAAATTATTTTCAAAAGTTGGAGCCAAAGTTAGAAGTTGTGTTCCATGTCAAATTTTTGCAGGTAAAGAGAAATTGGCTTCCTTATCCTTAATTCCAATATTAGTTGAAATTCCTTTTGTTTTGGGAAAATTTAGTGTTCTTGGGAAAACACCTAACCCTCTAGATTTAGTAGCAGATCTAGAAACAACAAACAAAGTAATCTCTACCTTTCCTATAAACAATAGATAAAATAAGAGAATAGAGAACCTACTTGTAGCTTCCACTTGTTCTTTATCTCCCTTGATGGATCCCGTTGCTCCTTCCTATACTTAAGTCGCTTGAGAAGTACCTGCACACCGATAGAAACAAGAACCCATCAAAGCAAATGATAATGATCTATTGTTTATAAATAACATGGAATCAAGAACATGATATACATATGAAAGTGTTAACATATAACACAAGCATAAGGGAAAAAGTTTCAAAGACTTTATTGATAAGAGGAAGAATTACAACCCATATGTGCTCGATCCAGCGACACTCTTCCAATTCAATCCCATCCTTTTCACCTCATGACAAGAAAGACACTTCAACACTGATACAATGCTTGCACTCAATTCTAATCTCATATCACCAGCATCTCCTTACAACTCAATATTTTTCAGCGCCTGATCTCTTAGATGAGTGATATTTTTATAGGTCAGTGAAGGAGGTTATGCCATCAATGCTGATAATGAATTCCTTTCTAAATTTAGAAATCAGTACCATGGAAGAAGGGATAGGGGATTGACGTTTCCTAATTCCCTTTCTCATCCAAAAGAGAACTCAAAGGAGTAGGTGGCATTGAGAAACTTCTAGAGGTTTCCAATGGATAAGGAATCTTCAAACCCTCGCGAAAATTTGCTCAAATTTGACTAGCGCAGGCCAAAGAGGGACTAAGTGTGCTGCATAGCACCCTGACAGTGTATGGTTTGTATTGCAGTGCACCCTATTCAAGGCCTACCTATGCTGATCTTCTTAGAGGCAACTTTTGGATATTTTCAGTGATGGAACTTCTTGGAAAGTGAGGCATTCTAATGTTCAACTTCTTTAGGGCATGTCAGTATTAGGGGTTGATGGGCCCTAATAGTATCGATCTATAAGTTGGGGTTGATGTGCCCAAATGGATCTGTAACAGTTGCCCCCTACAACATGAAGTTGAAAATATGTATGTCGAGTGAAATGCTTTATCACAAGGAGAGGAGGTTTCGAAATGGAAGGTGACCTGCATCAATTACAATACGTATATCATGATAATTTGATTTCTCTCATGAACTAGCTGAGGGAAGGCATACCCATTCTTAGCTTATAAAATTTCATTACATGTACAAATATATTCGTCTACAGATATATACCCATGAATGGTTGACCATGAATGTAAGGCCATTGTACATTTGATTTAGTACTCCTGAAAATATTGCAGCCCGGATGGATGGAACTAGATCCGAGATCTTCAATCTCGTTCAATCTTTGCTCAAGTACAAGTCTAACCATGTGAATAGATGTTCTGAAGTCGAACATGGAAAGACATCGTCTAATTACCAGCCAATGATGTAAGCCGTTAACAAACGCAAGAGGAATCATCGATAATGATAATGACCCTCAAGGTACTATATTACATTTTGCATGGTGTGAATAAATGATTTGATGTTGAAAACCATACAAAGTCTTTCGGTCGAAGGCCATTGATGTCAACCTATCACCGGAAGCGAGAAACCCGCCATTGATGTATGCAAGCTTCAAGGTACTAAAGGGGTGTTTCTAAGTCAACTTCTTGGATGATGTGTTGATGTCGACAAGAAGTGACTAGTCGCAGGAGGGCCTTGATGTATCCAACATCTACGACACAAAATGAAGTAAATGATTTTGGAGATGAAAAATTGACTAACGACAAAAGGTTCAGGAATGGAGGTCATGAAAATGAAGGTTTGCAGTATTGCAAAGGATGAAGTTTTGAACTGAATAACTTCCCTTGAACATATCAGCGACACTGAATGAATTGGCAGCATTGACCCAAAACCAAGTGATGGATGGTATGATAGACCAACAGTGTGATAACCATCAAGCAGATAACCCAACCCAAATAGTCATGGAGATGAAGTGAAAGTGTCATGTTCAAGAGCGACTTGCTACCATAAAGTTTTCTCGACTTTTTCCCTTTTCCCTAGTGATTACTGACCAGTACATCTTTATTTTTTATCAAGCTTTAGGAGGATAACATATGCTTGTTGTATAATTTCACCCTTTAGGAAAATCCATCGTTATTTGATGCTTTAATGAGTCTAGCGAATGTGAAACTCGGCATTGTCTAGATGGACAAGCTTGTCACTATTTGATATTTTTAACGAGTTTAACGACAAAGACAACTCGGTCCTTTTCATTTTTAGAGAGTTTGAAAAGGGATGAAAAGGATACTCCACAAGTTCTTTTTCGTAAAATAATCTCTCAAGTCCGAAAAAGCGTAAAATAATACAAGAGAGATGTCATTCCAATCCTTTAACGAGCTAGAATAGATAAGCGCTCGACAATATTTTCATATTTAGAGAGTCTGAAAAGAGTTTAAAGAGGACTCCAAGGGGGTTCCTTTTTCGTTTTTAACAAAGCTCGAAAAAGAGATAAAAGTTTGCTTTGTGGTCAAAGATGTTCAATTTACACTTAAGCATGTCAAATTCTACTTTCAGCTGTTAAACCTGCTCAAAACTCCATCAAAGAGGATTAAAAATACATGTTCATGGATAAAAATGAATAAAAACCAATGTTTACTCGATTAACGTGCAAGAAATAAACATAAAAACAAGTTTTATTATTCATTTTTACCATTTCACTTTTACCCTTTGCTTTGGTGCTCTGGAGTAGTTTTCTACCTCAAAGTTCATTAGCTGATTGCAGAGGACTCAGTGGATAGTTTCTTGTGCCATCCGGACCAGGTAGGAGCTATCCTTGTTCTCTTCCATTTTATTCCATTTATTTTTAGTTTTAAGCAAAAAAATTTGGTTTTTGAGGCCCCTAGGGTTTCATTTTGCGCACTTTGGATCAGCGCACCCTTTCTATATCGAAAGGTGTGCTGCATTGCACACACCTAGAAGGTTGTATGCATTGTAGTGCACTGTCTCTAAGGGAGGGGTGCAATGGGTGCAAAAACCAAATTTTGACAGTTGTTTTCTCCCAAAATCTCCACCGATTTTTGCAAAAAATGAATCCTAATTTGTCTAATGGTTGCATTTCAAACATTCATTGGATCAAAATGGTGATTATATGGAGAGAACGAGAGCATGAAGAACAAGACATGATTGCCCTAAATAATCAGGGAACAGTTGATGCCTTAAGGAATTGTGGGTTGCTGAAGTATTTTCAATTATCCAGCATGCGACAACAAATTGAGCTTTTGCAATACCTTGTTCATTCTTGGGATCCTACTGATCAGGTTTCTCACATTAGGGGCAAAATGATCCCCTTTACCATCGATGATATTTACTTTCTGACTGGACTGTCGAGGCAGGGTGCCCCCATCTCATTATCAGGGTTTACCAGAGAAGGTGAACTAGTGAGAGATTATATACGACAGTTCTGCTAAGAAGGAGCTCAACCTAGCAGAGACGGAAAGATCAATATCAGGGATGTTGATGGTTTACTGTTGAAAACAATCCTCTTTACCCTCGCCAAACTGGCTGGCAGCGCAACTTTACATTTTTCTAGCAGGTCATATATGCAATATGCTTTAGAGTGTAACCTTGGGTTGGAAAGAGCTGGTGGAGTTCCTAAAGATAAATAGGGCTTCTACACTACCTCCACCACTCTTATTCCAGTAAGTTCAAGTTGAAACAAACCTATACATGTTTCCTTGCTACTAAGGTTGCACGATAATTGATCTTGTGGAAACCAACATTCAAGAGAGAATTAGTTCTAATAATTCTGCAAATTTTGAACCAACGTTAAACCTTGCTATAATACCACTTTATGCATGATATGGTTCTATAATTCCCTCATATAGCTATAGAACTCTATTGGCACTCATAGAGTGCAACGACCACAAAAGTAGTGTACTTAAGCAGTCACAATATACATATGATACAAAACTAAATCTGATATAATTAATAATGGAAATAACATAAAACAAATGGAAAGCCTAACCCATTATTGAATAATATGTCGATTTGGGATTGTCAAATGAAATCTGGAGGTTGTAGTCTCTCCACAATTCATACTGTTTTAGACTAGCATGATCAAACTGCCAATCAGTCTTAGACTTCCCTAAACATGAGCTGGTATTCATTCTCTTCTTCTTCTTTTAGTTCGTTGGAGCTGAACCCATTCTTCTATTATATAACTGGAGCTAAACCTTCTCTCCTATTTCAGAATTGGAGATGAACCTTCTCTTCTCCCATTGCAAATTGTTGGAACTAAACTCTCTTTAGTTAATTCACTAGATTTACAACTAACCCTCAAACTGTTAATTTCACATAGTAGTCCAAAAATCTTAGTGGAACTTCACCTCCTCCTGAGTTGTCTCAATCAACTCCCAAGGGTAGTGCATGGTGAATCTCCCTTTGACTGTCCCAATTAATTCCCGTGCATTTTTCTTTAGCAATTCCATAGAAATGCATCAATTCTATAACAACATGTCAATTCTGTGGCAATGCATGGATCCACAGAAGTTTTGTAGAAGTGGAAAGTTCTTTATTACTCTTACTAAGAAAATTAACTAAACAACAAAAATGCAGATTGAAAGATAATATTTTGATACTAATTACATGAGCCCAAGGATGCTAACTTTATGTGGGATCAACACCTCCACCAATGATTCTCACATTCTCTTGTTCATCTTCTGACTCATCATGTTGGAATTGGGCTTCGATTACCATTCATATTCACAGTGATTCATCCACATCATTCTAAGTACAACATTACTCATTCTTCTCCTTTCCTAGTTCAAATGGATTCCCCTCTATGATGCTTTTTGGGTTGCTCTAATATCAAAACTGATGCAGCTTTTCTGAACTCACTCCAAATGGGTGTTGCCTGCTACAGGCAACAGGTTTACCAAAATGATGAACAAACCTCTATTCTGCACATGTGTAGATTTACACACCTTATTCTAGCCCACAAGTAAGTCCAATAATACTTCTCAAGATCTGAAAAAGTGTTATTAACAACTAAGAAAAACATTCTACCACACAACATTATAATTGGAGGATTCATGATAGATTTAACATCTAATTCTAGTATATCAGAAATGAGCATGAATACACAACCTGTGGCATCATAAACACAATCTCTTCATTTATTGGATCTTCATCTAATATTTAATGCAACGCATAGGTCAAAATCATGGCTTCCATCCAATGATTAATGCCACGGGAATACTAAGGCTCCTCTGAGCACATTATCTCTCTATCTTTGTTACATAGAGACAACCTTGTCCTCTTATACACAGACTACAATCAGTATATCCTAAATTTCTTGAAATAAATACATCTAAACCCCCAAACAACAACACTGCCACATTTTTTGGGTGTTAGAGACCTAGTACGCAACACATACAAAGGAATGACAATATCATTTTACTATTTTAGGCCATTTCCATGTGTATCACATCACATATAAAACCATGAGAAAGATGATAGAAACAAGGTTGAAGCCAATCCTAAGAATTTTGATATTGGTGTATTAGGGAGGTTTTGTTGGAGGGAGATAATCACAGACAGTCTGTTTCTGGTACAAGGATCCAGCCATTCTATCAAGATCAACAAAGAAAGTGACATGTTATTGAAAATGGACTTGGTCAAGGCATATGACATAGAAGTGGGATTTTCTAAGGGTGAATTTTCTAAAATTTGATTTCTATTTAGAGTGGTTGAACTAGGTGCTTGAGTACTTATCAACTGCATCTTTTAATGTTCTCATAACTAGAGGACCTTCCAAATATTTGAAACAATCAAGAAGTCTAAACCATGATTGTCCATTATCCTTCTTTGTTTATAATCTTGATAGACGCCCTAGGAAAGGCCTTATCACAAAAGCAATAGAACTAGGGAGAGCTAAGTCTTTAAGGTTTCCTTCAAAATAAAGCCCGTGACTCATGCTGAATTCTTGGATATACCATACTACCAAGAGAAGACAAATTTTTGGGAGGAAAGAAACATACTAAGAATTCTATAGACTTTCAAATATGCATCTGGTAAAAAGATAAATTCTGTGAAAATCAAAGGTTTTTAGGATCATAGCCAACCAAAGAATTCAGATAAATATTGACGAAATTATGTGTCTCCAAAGAATGATTTACCAACAATGTATCTTGGTTTCCCCTCTTTCACAAATTGTAGAACATGGGAGTGGGCACAAATTTTTGATAAGCTCATACTCATGTTTGATCCATAGGTAAACAAAATTCTATGTATGGAAAAGATATTGATTCTTATCCAATCGATATTTCCAATGATTCCATTATTTTAAAGATCATTTTTAAATTAACGCTTCCAAACTCTAAGGGAGGTCCCAATGTTTCCCACAAAAATTCAACATGTTTTCTAACTCCGGCTAAAAATATTTATTTGATGGCCTTGCTATTAATATTATGACTTGGAATATCTATCACATAGGAACTGAATTGAAAAGAATCCATAGGTGCAAGGTTCATTTAGAAAATACTGATATTGTAGTTATTCATGAAACAAAACTACTAAAACTTAGAATGGATATTGTGAAAAGTTATGTGTGCAGATAGGCAATATGAATATACAAAAATTGGATAGGAAATCGAGAGGAATATAAATATGGATATGTCTTAGGTGTAACATAGAGTTTCTTTCCAAGGAAGGTTTTCGATCACACAACCTTATCTTTCTGTAGAGTGTGGGATCTTAGTTGCTACGTGACAAATGTGTATGGACCTAATTTGGTGCTTCTAGGAGCCAATTGATAGCATATTCTTGCAATGGAAAGGGAAAATCTCCCAAACCTACCATGGACCTTGGCATGAACTTTATTAGGGGTGCTCATAAAGAAAGGAGGGTTTTCAAGCAAAAATAATGCATTATTAGCACATTCCATTAAATAGGAATACCTTGGTATATGTGGAACCAAAGAATGTTAATTATACTGGGAATAAAAGAAGAAAAGGGTAAGGTTTTGTGTTGGAAATATTGAATATATTACAGATAAGTGATTATTTTCATGATTAGGGATTTGAAGTTGAATCTTTTAATCTAAAGGAAGCATTATCAGCTCGGGGAAAACCAAAAAATATCCCTTTCAAGTTTGTGAATATGTTGTTCACCCAACCTGATTTGGAAAATACAAATGTGGGAATGGTGGGACGAGGAAATAATAATATTGTTCATGGGATCAAAAATGTTTTTCTCCATAAAAACCCTCAGAATATTAAAAGAAGGGGATAATAAGAATTTCAGAAAGATTCACAATAAAAATCAGAACCTGGGGTTGAGATGAATAAACTCCATGATGAAATAGAAGAAAATGAGGTTTGCTAGATTAAAAAAATGTTCTAAAGTAAAATTAGACAATATATATCAAAGGGAGGAAGATTTATGGAGGCATAAATCAAGAATTTTGTGTCTCAAGGAAGGGGAGAGAAACACAAAGTTCTTCACAAAGCCACCCAAAGCAGAAGAACCCATAATAGAATCTCCCAAATTATCAAGGAAAATAATAGTGTGATTAAAGGACAAATATGTAAGGACACAAGTTTTTTAAGAATTTTTTAATGGAACCTAGTGACATAGCCCCCGAAAGCAATGAGCTATGTGAAAACATATCCCAAATATTATAAGCATCGAGGTCAACAAAAATCTTAGGGCACTCATCACTGAAGAAGACTACAAGAAGTGATGTTTTCATTACAAAAGAATAATGGATCAAGCCTTAATAGATTTTGAGCTAACTTTTATAAAAAAAAATGACACATTATAAAATCAAACTTGTTTAGGTGTGGTCGAAGAATTAACAAAATTTTGGTGACTTCTCAAAGCTTTAAGCTCTAATTTTGTTACACTTATCCTTGGAAAAGAGTTCATAGGAATCTTGCTTCATGGTCTTTCTGTAATTTCTCTTCTTTCCATTTGGTTCCAAAATCCATTCCTTTCTCCTCATGATTAAGAGACCCAATATCTCCCTTAAATGGATGAATAATTTCGATGTATGTCATACGCTATTGCCCCTACATCCAGCACAAATCTATATAGACCCAGGTCTGAGATGCACTTCCTCGTTTGTGAAGCTTGAAGTTGTATATCCCCTATTTCTATATTTCAGAACTTAGTAATTTGTGTGCATTTGATAGATCCTCAAACTTAGCAACCCCGAGGTCAATATCAAACCTAAATCTAGATGGGTGTGTGCGAACATCATATTCATGTAGTAAATGCATTGTCTATATTTAACATCACATGGACATACAAACACTACAATACCAACCCATGTCCAAGCTATTAGCATGGACCTCAACTCTTTCTCAGTGCAACTAAGGTGCATGTGATCCAATTTCCATCTCTCCAAAATTACACAATAAGCATTACATCAAATAAGCTTCACCATTATCCCTGAAAGGATAGATTGCTAAGGACGTTGCGACATAAACATATATATGTAAAAATATTGGAGCTTTAACAGAAATGATCAAGCTTTACATCATGAATAGAATCTATTTAGTATAGGTTGAATAGGGCTCTAGATTACTTATTGACATTCTAGTAGGAAAATCCATGGGAAACTGAAGTGATTAGTTTATAAAAAATAGGATAACCTAACTTGAACAAGCTAAGGTTAGGATTAACATCTCTTTTGTCCATAGTAGACGGTCAACCAATAAAATTGTAGATTGGATAGTTAATAAAGCCATTTAGAGGGAGAACCTTAAAATTATTATAGCTGATAAAAATCATTCAAGATGCATTGGTGGTAGATCCAACCAATAATCCTACCCAATTCATCTTAAGCCATGAATTATCAACTACATCCATCACTCCCGCACTCCTCAAACTTTAGGAGAGGATGAAGCTATTGATAATTATTAAATTTTGTTATCCCAAATCAGGTGAATGTCACTTGATGTAAAAGAGTTGAGGGGTTTTCAAAGAAAAAATTCCATACCCCCCTATGCATTCTCACAATCCATAATTTATTACCAAAGCCTATAAGAAATAGGTATCATCTCATGGAGAATTTTGATCCACCCTCATTCTTTTGTCTAAGTATCATCTCTAGGAGAATGATGAAAACTTCCTCTCAACGCCTTCACAGTGGTAGATAGCATAACCAACCTACCATAATGTTGGATCAGTTAAAGGAGTAAAACAGATTATGCGTACATTGTAGAGATGTAGGGCCCTGCTTAGAGGCTATGGAGAAGTAGCTGAAGAATTAAATCATGTCATTGATGTTGGTATGAAGCTGAACTATGAGAGACATTTTATTAGGTCCCTATAATACTAGTGATTCCCCCATTACTATTGTTATTCTATCCCTTATTGTTATTGTTGTGCCGCCATTGTCCCCATATTGTTATTATTGTGCCCCATAGAGGCCCACTATTGTTATTTTTGTGCCCTTATATTATTATTGTTAGGTCGGCTTTGGTTATATTGTGACCCCTTATACTCCTATATATAGAAAGGAGGTTTTTTCATTTGTATTATCTAAGAATTGTTCATTTGTGTAATATAAAAGAGGTTTCCCCCTTGAAGAGGTTGATTTCTAAGTCATTGATCTATCTTTTCTATCTTTTTGTGAGCTGGTTTCATAACATTTGGTATCAGAGCTCAGATTCTAAGGTTTCGCTGCTCCAAACAGGTCATCATGGAATTTTCGCTATAACTTTTTTCTGCAACATTTCAAAAGCTAAAAAAAAACAATTTCAGCCGAAATCTCCCTGAACCTTGGGTCCAAGTGTAAGATCTTGTGTCACTATATTTTTGGAGATATGATACAATGAAGTTAGGGTTTTTGCAGGATCTTGAATTATATCTCAAATAGGTGACCTAGGGAAAATCATCATAACGTTTTTTCTGAGCATCAGATTGAACTTTCCTAAGAAGTTACAAAAATAGGATAGCCTGTAGTTTTCAGTGTATCAGTTTCAGATCCTAAGGTCAAAATTGTGACACGTGGCACTTCGTACAAGCTCTCTCTACTGAACTTGTCTATAATTAGGTCATCGTCGGAGATTTGGAATAACTCTTCATTGGAGAATCCAATATTGATTAGACTTGTGGTGTTAGAAATAGTACTCAGAGGGTTACCGCAGGAAGAAATTTCAGACCTTGGAGATCGAAAATTACAGAGGTACATCAGATTCAATATCGAGCTCCTACAAAGTGAAAAAAGGTGTCTAGTTTTGTTTTAAAATTTTCCATAAGTCTGGTTTGAAAAAATAGTTTGAAGGAATTCAAAGGGAATAGTGAAGAAATATTATCATTAATTAATGCCCCGAAGAATGAAAATGGAAACACCTAGTAAGAAACCTGAAATCTCTAGCATGACTCATGAAGAAGAGGAAGAAATGCAACATGATATATCAAAATTACGAGGCCAAGAGCAACAAAATTCACTCTCACAAAAAGTAACAGAAGCTAAGATGGATGGTTTAAGGAAAAGGGTAGAAGCTAGGATGAATGACATGGAAGCTAAGATAGATGGCATGGAACCTAATATGGATGATTTAAAGAAAGGCGTGGAAGATAAGATGGAAGATTTGAAGACAAATTTGACAGAGTTTCTACACGAAATGATTACTAATGGTGAAAGGGTAGTCAAGGAAACTCATGATGAGAAAAAAAAAATTAAATATTTCATAGACTCTAATGTTGGATCGAGGAACCACCATGTTCTAAAGATCGATATGAGGATGTTTGATGGCAAGGATCCCATAACATGGATACTATAGATGGAGCAATTTTTCGATCTCCATAATGTGAAAACACACAAAATGTTCACATTGCAACTTTATATTTGGAACCAAATCAGTTTGTATGGTATCGATGGCTTTGCTCTCGTAAAGAAATTGTCACTTTGGTTATTTTTACGGATGAAATGATAGCACATTATGAGGATAAAAAAATGAATTTTTTTTTAGCCAATTGATAAATCTCAAACAAAAAGGGTTCAATGATGGAGCACATTAAGGACTTCCAAAAATTTAATATAAGGGTAAGAGATATTCCAGAGGAGCATAGGATTGATGTGTTCATAGGGACTTTAAAGGATAACATCCAACATGATGTTCACCTTTGGGAACCTGATTCATTGGAGAAGGCATTCAGGTTGGCAAGAAAAATGGAAAGAAAAATTATGGCAACAAGGAAGCCTACCACTCACAATCATAAAAATGGAAGTGTTGTTGCCTGTAGCCATCCACAACCTGTAAGGTTGACACCACAACAATTGGAAAAAAAGGAGAAAAAGGGTTTTGTTACAGTTGTGATAGAAAATACACTAAAGGTCATAAGTGTGCTGAGAATAAATTATTTTACATAGATTGTGAAGAGGAGGAAGAAAAGGAACAAGAAACATCAAAAGAAGAGGATATACACCAGGAACAAACCCTAGAGAAAGAAGAAATGAATCCGACCATATCTTGTAATGCATTGGCTGGAATTAACACTCCTCAAAATATCAAGATAGAAGGGCATATCAAGAAGAAAAAGGTAATAGTGTTGATTGATTCGGGTAGTACTCGTAATTTTATTCATTGTAAGACAGTCAAGGAATTGAATTGCTTCCTATATCCAGCACCAGAGTGTCAAGTGATGGTTGCAAGTGGAGGAACCATAAATTGTTCAGGAAAGTACCATAATATCAAGCTATCCATGGGAGAATATGTATTGAATATCCCAATGCTTTCCATTCAAATGGATGGTGTTGATGTTGTACTAGGAGTCCAATGGATAACATCCTTGGGTACAATAGCTTTTAATTTTCAAGAACTTTTCATGAAATTTTCTTTAGAAGGGAAGGAAGTTGAATTAAGGGGTATCGTAGGAAAATTGGGAAATATAATAAACTCTAACGGAATGACAAAGCTTCTAAAGAAAGAACAACGAGGCATAATTGCACAATTATTTTCACTAGAGGTTCCCACATCGAAATCATCTATTTCTCTAGATCTCCAAAAGTATTGGATAATCATTCCAAGGTATTTTAGACTCCCAATCACCTCCCACCCATTCGTGATCATGATCATGATATTCATTTGATTCAAGGAAGTGTTCCTCCAAACACCAGTCATTACAGATATCCCTATGCCCAAAAGAGTAAAATTGAACGTATGGTTGTAGAAATGCTAGAGGCTGGTATAATTCAACCTAGTCAAAGTTCTTTCTCTGCTCCAGTAGTATTGGTTCACAAAAAGGACGGATCATGGTGCATGTGTCCAGATTATAGGGAGCTCAACAAGCTCAATATTAAAGATAAATTTCCCATTCCTGTCATTCATGAATTATTGGATGAATTGCATGGATCAATTTACTTCACCAAGTTGGATCTTCGTTCAGGATATCATCAAATCAGAATGAAGACTGAAGACATTCCAAAAAGAACATTTAGAACTCATGAGGGTCATTATGAATTTTTGGTCATGCCTTTTGGCCTTACCAATGAACCTTCTACATTTAAAGGTTTGATGAATTCCATTTTCAAACCCTTCCTTAGAAAATTTGTGTTGGTATTTTTTGATGATATACTAATATACAACAAGTCTTGGAAGGAACATGTTCAACATGTTGACAAGGTGCTCAAACTATTGGAGGAGAAACAATTATATGCAAAAAGCTCCAAATGTTTCTTTGGAGTACAAGAGGTGGAATATCTAGGTTATATTGTATCTCATGAAGGTGTTAAGGTAGACCCTGTTAGCTCTGCTATGCAATGTTGATTTTTCAAAGTCAGAGGAAAATCGAGCCTATGAGATGGAGTCTTCAAAGGGGCTTGCATTTGGTCATTCTTCCTTTTCTTACTATCCCACTTTCCCTCCGCCACCTCCATTCCTCTATTTTTCTCCTAAACCCGATAGATTAACCCTTTTGACTTTAGCCTCGAGCGCAAAGCCAAAACCTGCCATAAAACCTTACCCCAATGACCTGAGTGCTCATAAACTCCTCGCTTCATCTCCATCATTGATCACCCCGTCGATCTAATGGCTCCCACCACACCCGATAAAAGCAAACCACTCTGTCATTCCCAACCGTCCGATCATTTCCATAAAGATCCGACGGCATTCGCTTTTATCACGCCCGCAACTTAATCAGACGATAGCACGCGATGAGAGCGATTTTTCTCTCTCATCCGCTGCTACGTGTCGATCGCTGAATGGAATCACGCGACCCCATCCTTTTACTGCTCAATGCCTGAAAGTGGTGCGATCAATACCATTTACCGTCCGACCAATCCACCCCACTCGCTAACGCCCGCACAACTCCACCGCCTGATGACCGTCTAATCTGTTCGCTGATGATCTGACGGCCCCAATTCATCCCGCTCTCACCCCAGCTAATAGCCTCCGTCGAGCCATCTCTGTCGTCTGTTTCCTCGATCCAACAGCCATTTTTTCTGCTCATCCAAATCATTCACCTGCCCATGCATTCCACATCTTCCACCATTCTGTTTGCCCGAAGAAGGAAAATGACCAGCTTGTTATTACCAGTCACTGTCAGACCCCCCCAACAACCATATTGAACAGAAGGCATGGCCAAGGGAGAAAAGGACAATCACGACCCTGTAATTGAATTTGTCAGTCATGGACTTCACTGGTACGAGCACTCCAATTGCCTAAGAGGACAGCACAACACCTGAACAAATCGTATTCACTCACTGAAGCAAGAAAACATGTTTAGAGACTCCATCAAGTAGTTAAATGCAGTTGGTGGTCAATTATGACCCCTCCATACCTAAATGGCCAAGTGCCCTTGTAATGTAAATTTATAAATACCCAGAAACAAGATGTAATCAGGGTTGGTGGTTGGCATTTGATGTAAGGTTCAACTTCTGGATACTGTAGATATTTTGTCACTTGCAGCGTCTCGTCTTCATTTTTAGCTAATACAAGCTTCTTTTGCTATTAACTGCTCACTTTCCATTTTTCTCTATTCTAGGCTTGTGCTTGATATGCTGTGTTCTTGATCTTTTGAGGTTTAGCACTAGATAACTGTCATCTTATCTCAATGTTAGATGGTTGAATGTATCACTGAATAGGTCACTCAGGTTTTTTTCTATCTGATGCCAGAGAGCTGACATCCTGTCTGTGCATTAGTAGATTAGATTTACAGATCTCTCTACTAGTTGCAGTCGGCCATCACATGGTCTTGTGCATCTGCTGGTGTGGTTAGTATTCTCCATACTCACTTCATCTCTATACTGTGAGCATTTGGTGGTCTAAAGCCATGTAGTTTGAGGGTGTTCACGCATGTCTGGAGTGAAACAAAGTAGAAGTGGTTATCTGGCTTGAACAAACCATCATTCCTTCCATTAAACCTGCAACAATAGTTGAATTTATATGTTACCAGGCATCTCCGAGCTACAACCTAGGAGAGTTTCTTAGAATCCTAACATAATTGGCGCCATTGATGGGGAGAGGAGATTGAAGCTCAGCTTCCCTAGGAGAACGACACAAATCCAACTTTGATGGTAGACAAAGTCTGGACACATTTTTGGTTGTAATCATCTATCTAGCAACTCTACTGGAG
This sequence comes from Pinus tabuliformis, assembly GCA_031772625.1. Taxonomy (NCBI): domain Eukaryota; kingdom Viridiplantae; phylum Streptophyta; class Pinopsida; order Pinales; family Pinaceae; genus Pinus; species Pinus tabuliformis. The sequence continues at coordinate 1,127,638,508 of CM062804.1, read as the reverse complement.
GACCAACCTATTGGCGACTCCACATTACAGTTCTGGCTCAGTTTGTGAGGCATACTAGGAGAAATCCTCAGAAATCACCAGCTGACCCAGTGCGTGACCCTGAGAAGATTGTCAAGCAGAGAAAAACATCGTAGAAAGGAGCATCAGGATCAGGTAAACCTAAACAATCTTATGTATCTCTGTAAGAAATGCTTGTAACCGAGCATGTACATGTTGAAAATATAGAGCCTAGTACTATCACTGAAGAAATACCCTCAGAGATTTATAAAGCTCCTTGTTTAATAAGTTCTCCTTTGGATCTCAGTCGAAAGAAAATCTCCCCTACAGTGCATCAGTTTCCTTCAGCCTGTTATTTATTTCTCAGCTCCCTACTTTTCAAACTGCCAGTACCCTTCCATCCACCCCAGTCATGGCAGGCCCACAAGCACCTACCAAAATGGAAAGAATCATAGCTTCTAGGTATGGACCCCTGTTCCTGCCTATTCCTCTGAATGCCATGCCTGCAGGAGAATATCATAAATACATGCCTAAGTTCACTAGTACAGAGGGAGTAACAGCTGAAGAGCACCTTGAGTCTTTTTATAGCTATGCTGATAACCTAGATATCAGTGAGGATGATGTGTGGATGAGAGTATTTGTCCAAGGCCTTGATGGAGAGGCTAGAAAGTGGTTCAGAGAACTAACCCCTAGGTCTATAGAAGATATTGAAGCATTAGATGATGTGTTTTTAAAGCATTGGGGAGATAAGAAAGACTTGCTATATTACCATATTGAGTTTGGCAACCTCAAGAGGGAAAATGGGGAATCATTGTTTGATTTTAACAAAAGATTCAATCATATGTATAGCAAGATACCAGCTGAAGTAAAGCCTACCCCCACCTCTGCTAAACTCACCTATGCCAATGCTTTCGATTCTAATTTTTGCCTGCTATTGAGAGAAATAAGATCTGCCACTCTAGCTGAAATGCAAGATGTAGCCTTAGAGGTGGAATCCAATATCATGGCTGCAGAAAAGCTCAAAGGTCATGCTGATAGAAGAAGGCAGAGAGGTGAGGCTTCATCTTCCTCTGCTTCATCTTCAGAGCCCAAAATAGACAAAATGACTAAAATGATAGAGTCATTGGCTGCTGAATTATCCAAACTGAAGGTTGAGCAGAGTTCTGGGAAAGAAAGGTTGCCTAATGCATTTGCTCCTAGAAATCCAAATCCATTCAGAAGAGCAAATGAACAAATGCAAATCATTAAGAGGGGAAAAGAGGCCAGTGAAGAACAAAGGGTTAAGAATCCTTTCCAGAACGTAGTCATGGAGGAGGAACAGTTTGATGAAGAGGATGAGATTCACTGCATGGAAGACAAGGGAAGTTCTGCCTTTTTGACATTAGCTACCTACGAAGAATCATTACTCAGGGACCAGACTAGTTAAGAGTGGGACAGAGAAGCTGTTCTACAAACTGAAGACCAGCAAAGATATAACTTGAGGTCAAGAACGAGTAATGTCAAAGAGAATCCTGCTCAAAGATCTGTTGTCCCCCCAGAGCAGAAAATCAACAAATAGAAGAGACTAGCAGCTGATCCAGTCATCGTGAAAGCACCAGCTCAAGAGGTAAGAGGCCCTGACAAGTCCCCTTCCCCTTTCAGTTTTGAATCAGAAGTCCAGAAATTGAAAATATCTGTACCCCTAATAGAACTTGTAAAGAGTGAGGTCTTTAGAAAGCTTATCATTGATGCCCTTGAGCTAAAAGCCACACAAGCCTCCACTAACTATGTGAACTTACAAGATGATAAACCTACAGCTGTGCTTAGCCCAATGACTGAACCTGCTGATGATAATTCTCCATCATTTTATGTTTTCTTGACCATTCATGACAAAACCCTCCACATCTGTCTGCTGGACATGGGGGCCAACCATAATCTGATGCCCAAAGCTGTCATGGAAGAGTTAGGCCTTGATATCATCAGACCATATCATGACTTTTTCTCCTTTGATTCAAGAAAGGTGAAACGTCTAGGGTTGATCAAAGACTTAGCTATCACTCTAACTCAGCTTCCCATGAAGAGTATGATGATGGATATTGTGGTGGCAGATGTTCCCCCTAAGTTTGGCATGCTACTTTCCAGAGGGTGGATTAAGAGATTGGGTGGGACATTACAAAGTGACTTATCTTATGCCGTTGTCCCAGTTTTTGGACGAGAAAGCAGAAGGCTATACAGGGAAGCCCAACTAGCCTATATCATTAGTGATGAGAGGAACCCCACTAATCATCCTATTTACGCCGTGGACACTGATTTTGGGACATGTATTCTTCAAATTGAAGAATCCCATAAGGTCCCGGTGCAGCTCAAGAAACTAGTAGGGCAGGCCATGGAAGGAGAGGAAAAACAGGCTTGGGATACGTTCTTTGATGAAGCTTGTTCAAGGGAAACAACAGGAGCAGGAGTGGTGTTGGTATCTCCAAGACAAGAAAGCACACATCTGTCTTTTAAGCTAACTTTTCAGGTCACAAACAATATAGCAAAGTATGAGGCTCTGATATTGGGCCTAAATTCTGCCAAAGACATGGGAATTAGAGACATAAAGGTGTTTGGAGATGCTGATCTCATCATTCAGCAAGTGAACAAAATGTTCCAAGCAAGGCACTCAAGGTTGAAAGCATACAGAGATGAGGTATGGAGACTCAAAGATTCTTTTGATTGTTTTTGTATCTCATATATCCCTAGAGTAAAAAATCAGCTTGCTGATTCCCTTGCTGTGTCTGCTAGCATGTTCATCCCTCCCATGCCCCCTAAATTGGCCTATGAAGTCCAGATAAAATATAGACCATCCTTGCCTGATAATGTCCAACATTTGAAAGTTTTTGAGGATGATGATGAAATAAATAGGTTCCTACAAGTCATTGATGAATTCTCTGAAATGCAAATTGATCAAGAGAATGAAGCTTTGGAAAAATGTCCCTAGCCTCAGCTAAGAAACAAAATTGGACAAAACAACATTGTACAGCTGCCTAGCAATCATATACCTAGAGGGCTAGTGCCTCTAGAGAAGTTGTTTGACCAAAATGATGTGCCTCATAAGATCGCCCAAAAAGAAGATCAGTCTGCAGTCCATAGGCATAACATAGGGAATCCAGAGCATCCAAAATATATAAATTTTTCTGCCCATTTGTGTGTTGCCCAAAGTTATGAATATTGCACTTTCATGAAGCAATTTGCTGATGTCTTTGCCTGGGAATACAATGACCTCAAAACTTATGACAAAAAGATCATCTAGCATAAGATCCCATTAGAGAAAGACACCATTCCTTTCAAGCAGAAACTGAGACCCATAAATCCTTTGCTCCTCCCCCTGATTGAAAAAGAAATCAAGAAGTTGTTGGCTGCCAAAATCATAGTTCCCCTGAGATATTCAAAGTGGGTAGCAAACTTGGTAGTGGTGAGGAAGAAAAGTGGAGAAATTAGGTTGTGTGTTGATTTCAGAAACCTGAACAAATGCTCTAAGAAAGACAACTATCCCCTACCCAAGATGGAGCATTTGCTGCAAAAGGTCTCAGGAGCCAAAGTCATGTCTTTCATGGATGGATTTTCAGGGTATAACCAAGTTGTTGTACATCGAGATGATCAAGAAAAGACTGCATTCACCACTCATTGGGGCACTTTTATGTATTCCAAGATTCCTTTTGGGCTGATGAATGTTGGAGCCACCTTTTAGAGAGCTATGGATATAGCATTTGTAGGAGAGAGGGATAAGTTTGTCCTTTTCTACCTAGATGATATAACAGTATACTCCTGCAGCCATCAGGATCATTTGTAGCATTTGAAGAAGGTGTTTTTGAAGTACCAGAGGTTTGGGATATCAGTAAACCCTAAAAAGTCGCAATTCGCTTTAGAAGAGGGTAAGCTATTAGGACACATTGTTTCTGCAGCAGGTGTCAAAATTGACCTAGAAAGAGTAAAAGCAATATAGACTCTGTCTGTCCCAAGATCAAAAAAGGACATCCAATGCTTTCTAGGCAAAATAAATTTTGTAAGGAGGTTTATTCCTAATTTTACAAAATTGGTAAAACACATCACCTCCATGTTGAAAAAGGGATCAGAGGTCAAATGGACTGATGAAGCAAGAAGATCTTTTGAAGCCATAAAAAGAGCTATTATGGAAGCTCCTACTTTGATTAGCCCAGACTATAGCAAAGAGTTCCATATCTTTTCATTTGCCTCAGGTGACACCCTTGCAGCAGTCTTATTGCAAAAAGATGATGAGGGTTCAAAGCATCCAGTGGCATTCTTTAGCAAAACATTAAGGGATGCTGAACTGAGGTATGATATCATTGAAAAACAGGCTTATGCTCCTAACAAATCCTTAAAAGCTTTCAGAATATACATTCTGCACTCCAAGGCAATTGCATATGTGCCCTCTACTTCAGTGAAGGATGTCCTAATGCAGCCAGATGTTGATGGAAGAAGGGCTAAATGGATTGCAAAACTCATTGAATTCAACAAAGAATTGAAGCCCACCAAGCTTGTCAGAGGTCAGGGTCTTGCCAAGCTGATGGCTGAAGAAAATTGCAGGATGCCGGACATGAATTGGGTAAGCAAAAACTCATATGAGGGACAAACAGGAGAAGAAATAGTTGGACCAAGACAAAACCAGTCATTGGCTGAAAATCTAGCTTCTTGTGAATGTTATTCTACAATAGCTCAATTTTTGCTGAAGCTAGAAGTTCCTTTAGGCCTAAGTTCAAGCCAAGCTAGGACTATTAAGCTTAGAGCAGCCAAAATATTTCATTCATGAAAACTTTTTGTATTGGAGGGATCCATCTGGAATCCTTCTAAGGTGTCTGGACAAAGAACAATCCGTGGAGGTCATGCATCAATTTCGTTCCAGCATATGTGGAGGACATCACTATTGGAAAACCACATCCCACAAGATTCTCAGAGCTAGGTATTATTGGCCCACCTTTTTTTTTGATGTCTTTTTATTTGTAAAATCTTATGACAGGTGCAAGAGGTTTGAAGGAAAACAGCAGTTAAAGTCTCTGCCCTTGAAGCCAATACATGCCAATGGCCCTTTCCAACAGTGGGGTTTGGATTTCATAGGGGAAATTAATCCACATTCCAGTAGCCAGCACAGATGGATCTTGGTAGCCACTGACTGCTTCACTAAATGGATTGAGGCCATCCCTTCTAGGTAAGCTAATCACCATGTGGTCATGAAGTTCTTAACAGAAAACATTTTCACTAGGTTTGGCTGTCGACATAAATTAGTTACAGAAAATGCAGCAGCCTTCAAGGCAAACGAGTTGATGGACACGTGTGACTCATTGGACATTAAGCTAGTTCATTCCACCTCATATTACCCTCAAGGTAATGGTCTAGCAGAATCATCCAATAAGAGCCTGATAAGGATAATCAAGAAGCTGCTGGAAGACAACAAAAGGAACTGGGATTCCAAGCTAAAGTATGCATTGTGGGCTGATAGGGTAACCACCAAGAAATCCACAGGGAATTCTCCATTCAAGCTGGTATATGGCACTGAGGTTATATTTCCAATCCAGTTGACCCTCCCTATGGCTAAGTTCTTGCAGGAAGAGCAGAATGAGGAAGATGACATGGCAAAGAGGATCAGTGACTTGGCAGAAGTGCATCAAATCAGAGACCAATTGGTAGAAAAGTCTGCAGCACATCAAAAGAGAATCAAGGAAGCCTTTTACAGAAAGGCAAAGATAGACAATTTTTGAGTTGGAGACTTGGTTCTTAAATGGGACGCACTGAAGGAGAAGAAGGGTAACCATGGGAAGTTTGATGCTTTGTGCACTGGACCTTTTTTCATCGCTCAGATCCAAGGGAACAGCACTTTCATACTGCAAAGTATCGAAGGAGAAACAGTTTTTGATGGCCCAGTTAATGGGTGATTTTAGAAAGTTTATGTTTTTTAAGGTCTTTAGGCCTTAACGCTGTAAATATGTTATTTTTATGAGTTTAGTGTAGGCTTAATTAGACTCCATGCCTAATGGAATACTAAGCAATGTTTTTGATCTTGTTTTTATGTAGAAGGCAATGGTCTACAGTTCTTGAGACCTCACAGGGAGGATCTCATCCCCAGAAGGAGCCAGTGTTAGTTCTGCTATGCAACGCTGATTTTTCAAAGTCAGAGGAAAATCGAGCCTATGAGATGGTGTCTTCAAAGGGGCTCGCATTCGGTCATTCTTCCTTTTCTTACTATCCCCTTTCCCCTCCGCCACCTCCATTCCTCTATTTTTCTCTCCTAAACCGACAGATTAACCCTTTTGACTTTAGCCCCGAGTGCAAAGCCCAAACGCCATAAAACAGTACCTCGATGACCCCGAGTGCTCATAAACCCATCGCTTCATCTCCACAATTGATCACCCCGTCGATCTAACGGCACCCGCCATGCCCGATAAAAGCGACCCACTCTCTCATTCCCAACCATCTGATCATTTCCATAAATATCCGACGACATTCACTTTTATCGCACCCGCAACTTAATCAGACGATAGCACGCGATGAGAGTGGTTTTTCTCTCTCATTCGCCGCTACGTGTTGATCACTGAATGGAATTGCGACCTTGTCCTTTTACCGCTCAATTCCCAAAAGCAGTGCGATCAATACCATTTACCGCCCGACCAATCTGCCCCGCTCGCTAACGCCCGCGCAGCTCCGCCGCCCGATGGCCGTCCGATCTTTCCGCTGAAGATCTGACGGCCCCAATTCATCTTGCTCTCACCCCAGCTGATAGCCTCCGTCGAGCCATCTCCACCATCCGTTTCCTCGATCCAGCGGCCATTCTTTCTGCTCATCCAAATCATTCACCTGCCCATGCATTCCACGTCTTCCACCATTCCATTTGCTCGAAGAAGGAAAATGACCAGCGTGCCATTACCAGTCGTTGTCAAATCCCCCAACAACCATATTTAACAGAAGGCATGGCCAAGGGAGAAAAGGACAAGCACAGACCTATAACTGAACTTATCAGTCATGGACTTCACTGGTACGAGCACTCCAATTACCTAAGAGGACAACACAACACCTGAACAAATCAGATTCACTCACTGAAGCAAGAAAACATGTTCAGAGACTCCATCAGGTAGTTAAATGCAGTTGGTGGTCAATTATGACCCCTCCATACCTAAATGGCCAAGTGCCCTTGTAATGTAAATCTATAAATACCCAGAAACAAGATGTAATCAGGGTTGGTGGTTGGCATTTGATGTAAGGTTCAACTTCTGGAGACTGTAGATATTTTGTCACTTGCAGCGTCTCGTCTTCATTTTCAGATAATACAAGCTTCTTTTGCTGTTAACTGGTCACTTTCCATTTTCCTCTATTCTAGGCTTGTGCCTGATATGTTGTGTTCTTGATCTTTTGAGGTTTAGCACTAGATAACTATCATCTTATCTCTGTGTTAGATGGTTGAATGTATCACTGAATAGATCACTCAGGTTTCTTTCTATCTGATGCCAGAGAGCTGTCATCGTATCTATGCATTAGTAGATTAGATTTACAGGTCTTTCTACTAGTTTCAGCCGACCATCACATGGTCTTGTGCATCTACTGGTGTGGTTAGTATTCTCCATACTCACTTAATCTCTATACTGTGAGCATTTGGTGGTCTAAAGCCTTGTTGTCCGAGGGTGTTCATGCATGTCTGGAGTGAAAAAAAGTAGAAGTGGTTAACTGGCTTGAACAAACCATCATTCCTTCCATTAAACCTACAACAATAGTTGAATTTATATGTTACTAGGCATCTCCAAGCTACAACCTAGGAGAGTTTCTTGGAATCCTAACAGACCCTAAAAAAATTAAAACCATTAAAGAATGGAAAATCTAGACATCCATAAAGCATCTGCAAGGATTTCTCGAGTTGACATGGTATTATCGCATGTTTGTTAAGAAATATGGGAGAATAGAAGCACCTCTAACAACATTATTAAAGGAAGATGCATTTTCATGGACTCCGGAAGCAACGAAGGCATTTGAACATCTTAGAAAGGTAATGTGCCAAGCACCGGTCTTAGCTACACCAGACTTCACAAAAACCTTTATTGTGAAATATGATGCCTTAGGAAATGGAATTGGTGTTGTGTTAATGCAAGAAGAAAGACCCATTTCTTTCGAAATTCGTCAAATCAAAGGAAAGCATTTACACAAAGCTATTTATGAGAAGGAAATGTTGGCAATACTGCATGCACTTAAGAAATGGCAACCCTACCTAATTGGGAGACACTTCAAGGTAAAAACAAATCATGATAGTCTTAAATAATTTTTAGAAAAAAGATTATCTTCAAAAGAGCAGAAAAAATGGATCACAAAGATGTTGGGTTATGACTTTGAAATCATCTACGAAAAGGGGAAGCAAAATGTTGTGGCAGATGCGCTCTCAAGAAAGGATGAGGATGTGGAAGCATTTCTTTGTGGCATTTATAGTATCCAACCACATTAGATAAATGAAGCAAGGGATGAATGGAAGAATGATGAAGAGGTGTGGGAACTCATTCAAAAGTTACAACAAGATCCTAGTACATTTGATACATTTAGCTGGAAAAATGATTCATTATGGTACAAAGGTTGGTTATACCTATGTAAGAATTCCCAACTCAAACAAAAGATTCTTAAGGAATTGCATACCTCTCCCTTAGGAGGGTACTCAGGACTTCTAAAAACTTACCAGAGCGTTAAGAAGCAATTTTTTGGGGATGGCCTTAAATCAGATATTAAAAAGTTTGTGGAGAAATGTTTGGTTTTCCAACAAAATAAATTTGAAACAATTAAGACACCGGGACTATTACAACCTTTATCGATTCCAAGCCAATGTTGTGAGGAGGTTTTAATGGATTTTATCACAGGTTTACCCAAGTCTGAAGGAATGATTATTACCATGGTGGTAGTTGACAGACTTACCAAGTATGCACACTTTTTTCCATTATCTCATCCATTTAAAGCGAGTACAATTTCTACTGCATTGATGGAAATAATTCAAAAGCTACTACATGGAAACCCAAAGATTATTGTAAGCGACAGAGATCCCATTTTCACTGGAAATTTTGGACAAAATTATTTTCTTGTCTTGATACTCAGTTAGCTCATAGCTCATCTTATCATCCTCAATCTGATGGGCAAACTGAGATAGTAAACAAATGTTTGGAAGGATGTCTTCATTGCTTTGTATCTAATAAACAGACACAATGGGTCAAATGGTTACCTTTGACTGAATGGTGGTATAACACTTCCTTCCATACTACAACAAAAATTACCCCATTTATGGCACTTTATGGATATCATCCACCATCCATCACATCATATTTAAGAGAAAATTCTAAGGTTCAAGGAGTGGAAGATCACATCGACCATCAACAACAAGTTCTCCAACTCTTAAAGGATAACCTTGCCTTGGCACAAAATAGAATGAAACGGGAGGAAGATCAACATCACAGTGAAACAATTTTTGATGTAGGTGATTGGGTATTCCTATGGATACAACCATATAAACAAATGTCCCTCAAGAAAGATAAGAAGGATAATAAATTATCACCAAAGTATTATGGTCCATACAAGGTGTTGCAAAATATTGGTACTATGGCATACAAATTGGAGCTTCCTGCAACATGCGAAGTGCACCCAGTCCTCCATGTTTCATGCTTAAAGAAGATTATATGTGAAAAGCTCCTAGTTTAAACAATATTTGCAGAACTTGATGAGGAAGGAAAAATCATATTGGAACTTGGTGCAGTCAAAGAAACAAGAAC